>OU696580.1:5339607-5447107 GCA_916048095.2 Sacculina carcini | reverse complement strand
TCCTGAGGACCTTGTAGGCGTCACTTTGTCGAACGCTACCTTCAAGCATGACGCCTACGTGGTACCCCGACCAGCCAAAGATTTCACGGCGTCACTCTTGGCACAGAGGTGAGCAATATTGCATAGTTATTTGAATATATGTTAAGATTTCGCTTGTCTACATCAAGTGTTTAAAAATAATTTGTGTTGTATTACAGACTGGAAAAAATTGCGCAGTCCAACGCGTCGTTTATCACCGGCAATTCCAGTCTCGTGCTCAAGGTGACGCATATTGCCAGACGTCCACCGCACGACATCCCGGACGACGAAATGGAGGGCTCGGCGCGGCTCAAGAACACCGGCGATTTCGCCACGTGGTTCTCCCGGAAGAACTGTTTCTTCCGTGTACTTGGCACACAGTGTTTGCCCCGGGCACTGGTTGCTGCCAGGTACATTGCGGAGAACCACGCCGCGTCGAGCGCCTTCCGTGTGCGGATGCATCGTCTGGCAAGGGACCCCGCAAGTTTCATGTCTGAGGCCAGGGAATTGTGTGAACATTCCGGGGTAGACTTTTCCCTGCCCAGCATGGGCTTGCGGGAGCTCCAAAAGTTGGTGGCTGGTTGGTCGGAGTACCGGGTCCACGTCTACTCGGCGGATCATTTTGGGCGACTCGGCGCAACCATCGGTGAGTAATTCGAAAAAATATTCCGTTAGCGTTAATTATTTGCATTAATATAATTCCATTTACATTAATTCGCATGTGTGTGTTTCAGGCACAGGACATCATCATCTATATTTGTATCATCACCATCACCATTTCGACGTCATCACGAAGATCACGGCATTCCTCGACACTCCATATTTCTGCGAGGAATGCCAAACGCGCTACACTCATCCTCGTCAACATACCTGTGCCGGAGGTTGCAAGGACTGCGGAGCGCCTCATCGATGCCAGCGGGAAGGTGCGTTAACCCATTGTCCCGAATGTAGTTTATATTTCATTTCCAGCTCCTGTTTCGAGGCTCACAAACAATCACGCTGTAAGGTGCGGCGTGGGTGTCCCAGATGTGGTGATATCTTGTACCCCACGTACAAAAGTCGCCATGTCTGTGGCACTCACATATGCCCTTACTGTCGTGAACGAGTCACGAACCACGAGCTCATAGATGCGGAAAACGTCCATCGTTGCTTTCTCCAACCTTCGCATCAATCTTCTGTCAACAAAAAACAAATCTATATCTTTTACGACTTTGAGTGTATGATTGACACCAGCACCAACCTTCACATTCCTAATCCTTGTGTCGCACACGTATGTTGTGAGTCCTGCTTTGATTGCATTGACCGGCCATGCACTGACTGTGGGACAGAGCAGCACGAACATGTGTTCTCTGGCCCAACGACAAGACAAGACTTTGGTCAGTGGCTTTTCACGCTCAAGGACGCGAAAGCCATTGCCCATTATGCCCAAGGTTATGACAACAACATTGTTGCCAATTACGCGTTGAGCCAAGGTGTGGTGCCAGACCTGATCATGAACGGCAGAAAAATCCTCTCCATGCGCTTCTCCAACTCCAAACTCCGTTTCATTGATTCCTTCAGTTTCCTTCCTATGCCTCTTGCGAAATTTTCCAAAACGTTCAACATTCCTGTCCGTAAAGGTTTCTTCCCTCACCTCCTCAACACTACGGACAATCAAAATTATGTAGGTCCTTTTCCTTCAGCCGATATGTTCGACCCGGGTCGCATGTCCACCGAACAGCACGCCGAGTTTCTCACTTGGCATGCCTCGCAGGTGGGCCGGCAGTATGACCTGCGCCAGGAAATGGGAGCGTACTGCCGCGACGATGTCAATGTACTTCGTCTCGGTAGTATGCGTTTCCGCCAACAATTCATCGAGGTGACTGAGGTGGACCCATTTCAGAGCATCACGCTTCCATCTGCGTGTCATGAGGTGTGGCGTCAAAAGTTTTTGCGCAAAGACAGCGTCGCGTTGATACCGAGCCATGAGCACTACCGATCATGTGGCAACTACTCGAAGAAATCGATCCAGTGGCTGGAACTGGAGGCGTCGTCTCGCGACATCAATATCCAGCACGCATTGAACTCTGGTGAGGTGCGTATTGGGTCGTACAAAGTGGACGGCTATGCCAAAGTGGGAGACCAACACCTGCTTTTCGAGTTTCTCGGTTGCTACTTTCATGGTCATCGGCATTCTGGTAAGTGTCTCTGCGCCAGCAAAAACTGTCGCTATGTCATGAACAGTGGGGCTCCATCAACGCGCCATCTATATGATGGCACCATGGCTCGTCTGGCGATACTGCGAGCCCGACCCGACACAACTCTCATCACCATCTGGGAGTGTGAATTTGATGCACTGCTTCGAGACGATGACGACCAACGTTGTCGCGCCGAAGCAGTGCAAGTCTTGCCGCCGATGAATGTTCGGGACGCGTTCTACGGAGGGCGAACAGAGGTGTTTCGTCACTATGCCGAATGTGCTGGTGACGAGCGGATCGAGTACGTTGATGTGTGCTCCTTGTATCCTTACATCCTTAAAAACGGAAAATTTCCCCTCGGTCATCCTTCTCACATTTTCCGTCCTCCCATCACAGATTTTCACAAATATTTCGGCATCATTTATTGCACAATTCTCCCTCCGCACAATCTTCACGTTCCCGTCCTTCCCGCACGCATCAACGACCGCCTCATGTTCACCCTGTGTAGAACATGTGCCGAGCAGGGTATCGGTGGCAATTTCACCACGAGGTCGCCGCAGTGTCACCATTCGGACGAGGAGCGCAGTCTCACTTCCAGCTGGGTGTCGCTGGAAGTAGCAAAAGCTTTGGGGTTGGGGTATCGGCTCACTTCCATCCACGAGTTCTGGCACTTTGCCAACACCACACAGCTCAACGACGGCGAGGCAGGCGGACTGTTTGCAGAATATGTAAACAAGTTTTACGCCCTCAAGGTCGGCGCCGAGGGTTATCCCACTCACGTGCAGACTGACGACGACCGACACGACTACAGACAGACACTCGAAGCTCACAACCGGTAGACAAGAGTCAACATGAAGGTAAGTGTGAAAATTACACCGGACGGGGCTGTGGTGATGAAATATTCTGACGTAAATGTCAGAACTATAGGGGATATAGTGGAAACGGTTATGTTAGCCACCAATAGGGCCAATTCTACCACCGCCTCCACCGCAGTCGTCACGACAACCACCAACGCAACCGCCACCTTGAGTACTGACACCTCGACCATCACCACCGCCACCTCGACGAAATTAAAAATCTGGCGAAATTATAGACGGTAAGATATTTATCGAACTATCCTTGACAAATACTGGCATATTTACGTAACGTTCTAATAAAATTTAGCGTTTAGCGTAAGACTTTAATAAAATTCTAACATTATGTATGCCACCACGAAGGTTACCAAGATGTCGAGTGGCGCCGTACCAACGTCAACCGACGACTGTAAATGGTGCCTGTGACGATCGACGCACACGTGCACCAACACCAACACCACCAACGCCTCCACCATTGCTAACATTGTCGTCACCACCATTGCCACCATTGTCGTCACCGTCACCATCGTCGTCACCCCAGTCGCCCCAGCCGTCTCCGGAAATGTTTACCGATTCAGACGTCTCGACAAACGCTGAAGGTGAGGAGACGCTCACATTATTAGCAAGACCTGTGGGTGACGGACTGTGTCGGTTTATATAGGTAATAGAGTTTACCACTTCGTATGACGACAACGATGACATGGATATGGCATTCGCTGAATATTATTTATCATACAGAATATTGACTATTTGTATTGTATGTGTACGTCTCCAGGTATGGTGCCAGTGTACGATCGACCGGCAGACGGTGGACCACGCTTCATACTCACACACATCGATATGAACGATCCACATATTGACGATGTCCTAGCATCGCTCGGGCAACACTATTTTTAATTTTTCTATTTGTAAATAAATGTGTGCATATGCCGTCTGACAAGAATTTCTGTGGATATGAACGATTGATAACTCATACAGCATTTATTATTCAAAATTCATATCGAAAAAAACAGCTACACGTCGAAGCAATATGAGACAACCACAGAGCGTAATATATAAACATGAGAATACACACACACACACACACACACACACACACATCACACACACACACACAGGAGAAATCAGAAAATTAACACAACTTTCGGTAAAAAGATAATCAGGTAGAGATCGGAGATAGAAAAAAAAGGATTATATGGTACAAAAATACGTGAAAACAAAAGAGAAGTGCGCACATTGAGCGACTATTTGTTTTTTTTCCATATGGTGTAAGACAATGTGGGATTACAAATATTTAGAGAATAAGTATGTGCACAGAGATGAAGCGAGAGCGGAGAAAAGAGGGAGATAGAAGGATATGAGAAGGAAGTGAATTATACAAACATGGGACAAAACAAAAATGACCAGGGAGATTCACAACGTTCTGAGATATTGCAGAGGATGTGAATCTCCCTGTTCATATTCATGTATATTTCATTATATTCATATATATATATATATATATATATGAAATGCCGACATGCAAGTCATACCTCTTGTGAATATCTCCAGAGGCGGTGTTAAGTAGAGGTCTTTTGGTAAAGTATCGCCCTGGAATCAACTTGGTATAACAATATACTATTGTATGACACCGAATATTTCCAAGTTGAAATTAATAAGTATTTGAGAAGGGTAGTGATATAAGAACGCCTAGTGTTTTAACCCTATGAACTTACCGACAAAAACCGGGCCTTACGCTTACATAAACAAATCTCACATTTGTATACACTAGACTGTGATTCAGACGTCAAAATCTGGCGTGTGTGACAGTACAGCTCTCTTTGTGCAAGGATATACACGAATATGTTTTGTGTCTATTCTGCTATCGACAATCAACTTTTTAAACTATGATCATACTTGTAGACTGTGAAGGATACCTGCATAAGGATGACCGTAAAGAAATTGGACGAGTAGTGTTTATGATAATTGTCCTACATCCACTCAAAGCGAAATTCAACACCGAGAGACAAGAACATTCTCTAGTTCTGACGCCGACACTTCACGATTTAAACTTACATCACGTGCTGGCAATATGCACGGCGCAACTACCTGATCCATAGCCAGGCATCCGACAACGTCTACGTCAACCTATTGAGTACAGGTATGAACACTACATGGCACACGTTACTTGATCCAAAGCCTGGCGGCTGACGGTATCTACGCTGTCTCGACAATGCCTTTCGACTTTCCAAATCTACTCAACAACAACAATCTGATTCATAGTGTCCACACTCAAACATTGAAAACATCTCGTTCGCCTATTTGTCTATGAACATACGCGCGACAAATACATGTGATGGCTACAAACTGTTTTTGTACGTTGACATGATTTAGTTCAAGTTTATGCAATGAATATATATATATATATATATATACACATTGCGTATATCATTGTAATAAGCTGAAAGTTTGCATGCAATGGTCAAACTCATAAAGTACTGAATAAAAAGTAAACTCATAATACAATATAATATATTCGTTATACAAATACCACTTTTAAAAGATTTGAATATAATTGAAAATGCAGTTGAAATAAAAACTAAAATATATACACCAATTTAGAACTTTCACACCTACCTCTAACAACACCATGCATTTGATTTAGCGAACATAACAGCAGTGGTGCGATTCAAAAATAACAAAAATATATCAGAGCAAAAAAAAACAAAAAAAAAGCTACACGTCGACGCAATATGAGACAACCGCAGAGCGCAATAAATAATCATTAGAATACACACACACACACACACACACACACACACACACACACACACACACACACACACACACACACACACACACACACACACACACACACACACACACACACACACACACACACACACAATCAGTACAAAGATAACCAGGTAGAGATAGAAAAACTGATTACAGTGCACAAAAAATACCTGAGAACAAAAACAAGTAAAAGATGAGTGTGCACATTGAGCGGCTAAATTTTAGCATAGGGTTTAAGACAATGTGGGATTAAAATATTTAGAGAACAAGTATGTGTACAGATATGAAGTGAAAGCGAAGAAAGATGGAGATAGAAGGATATGAGATGGAAGTGAATTATGGAAACGTGGGACAACAAATGACCAGGGATTTTCACACACTTTTCTGAGATATTGCAGATGATGCGAAATACGGACGTAGGGATTGGAGACTTTATATATCAAACGTACGATATATTTAGACTGATCTTCACCGAACATACTTCACCTGTACATCAACCGGTATGACACCTCGCGATATCAATGTATCAAATCAACACGTGATGAAAACACTAACCAAAAAGTAATGTGCGAATGTATATACCGAAAACTATGTTTGAAAATGGATATCGACAGACATTTAGCAACGAAATATTTACAATTTTTTCCATATACAAACGTCGATCAATTCCCATGTATTAGCTGTGTGATGATAATGGAAATTTGATTGCCGGGACATTTTACTATCAATAACTTCAACGTGTTTGAATACAACATGAATATTTTACATTATCTTTGCGACCGTTTTAATTCGATATAGTCAAGCCGTTTTTTGTAAATAGAACACAAATTTCAACTATAATTGAAAATAATTTTGGTAAAGGGTATAGAAGAAATGTTTATTATATACTGTAAATAAAACAAATGCGGTGCGAAAGAGGCAATCAAATTTTGAGACAAATGTGGCGCTAAAGATGTGGTTTTGTGGTGTGTATATATAAACATTTATGTATCTTTCGTTGTGCATTATTTGTGTATATGCGAGTATAGTAGTTTTGAGCGAGCCTGCACGTGACAGTGCACCAGGCAGTGCGGGCGATGCGGTTTCAAGTAGTTGCGCCCCCTGCGTCAATGTTGTACGGGTGCACCGATATGTGAATTGCAGCTGCCTTGTTCGGTCGAGGAAGTGGCGCGTGCAGTGTGTGTATATGCATGTGTATGTATGTCTGTGTGTATGCGTATTGCGGAGCGATATGATCATGAATCGGGAGTGTCGTGCATGAGATGGTGCCGTGTGGGTGTTACTGCGTTTAATGTGAAGTGGTTCTCGGGGGAGTATTGAGTGACTTGTCTGCACGGGCGTGCAGGTGTATTGTGAAACCATATTGTTGTTGTTTGTGCCTTCGTTATTTCTCATTACATCACAAAAGAGACAAATATAGATAAACAAAATTAAATATATACAAAATAATTATTAAATACAAATGTAGCGCTAAAGAGACAAATAAAGACAAACAAAATACAAACAAAATGATTATTAAATACAAATGTAGCGCTAATGAGACAAATAAAAAATACAAACAAAATGATTATTAAATATAAATGTGGCGCTAAAGAGACAAATATAGATAAACAAAATTAAATATATACAAAATAATTATTAAATACAAATGTAGCGCTAAAGAGACAAATAAAGACAAACAAAATACAAACAAAATGATTATTAAATACAAATGTAGCGCTAATGAGACAAATAAAAAATACAAACAAAATGATTATTAAATATAAATGTGGCGCTAAAGAGACAAATATGTCTATTTCCATCAGCAAGCGCTATATATACACCTATTACACATCCCTGTAAAACGCTGCTGTGGCCGAACTCTGCAGACGCTGGCTTGGAGACGCGAGGACCCCGGTTCGAAACCCGTCAGGTATGTATATTTATAAATTTGAAAATAGGGAAAATAAGTTAGGTTAGGTTAAAAAAAAGAAGTTAGGTTAGGTTAAAAAAAAGAAAAAAAGTTAGGTTAGGTTAAAAAAAAAGAAAAAAAAGTTAGGTTAAGTGTGACGTCAGAGGGGGGTGACGTCAGAGGGGGGTGACGTCAGAGGGGGGAGGGGCAAGGGGGATAATGTAAACAAATGTAACAAAGTGTTTAACTTTTCTACTGTAATGACAGAAAAACGTGTAATATACGAATTTATGTGGTGTTACTTTCATGGACATTCATATTCAGGACAGTGTAAAATGAATCCTGATGTGTCTAGAAACGCATACACTATAACCAATAGTGAAAACCTGACTTCAAAAGTGAATTACCAAAAAACTGTTGAAAAAATTCACTATCTAAAATATCTACGCATTTGAGACAAAAATTATGTGGGAATGTGAATTTGGTTAAATGATAGCAAACAATACTCAAATACGTCAGTATATAAAACAATTGAATAATCTAGAGCCTATGGATATTAGAAAAAGTTTCTTTGGTGGAAGAACTGAAGTATTCCAACATTATTATGAATGTGAAGATGGAAACAGATTAAGTATTTGGACGTCACTTCATTATATCCATACATTTTGAAAAATTGACCACGGAACATTTAATAGGTCAGCGTATATCGCATTTAGAATACGCTCAGAAATAAATGGTAATGTTGTAGCTAAATGTGTAGAGAAAATTTCTCAAAGCAACTGGACATGTTTAAACCATGCATCAGATCTACTTTATTAAATTACAATTATCAATAAAAATTATGTGGACAATAGAGGTAGCATTAGAGGAGCAGGTCATTCAAAGAAATCTGTAAATTTTTACCAGTGGTATTATAAAGAAATTGTTTCTTCAAACTGTTTATTTTAGTTTATAAAGCTTTATTAGTTAGTATGGTCTTCAAAGATGCCGAAGTAGATAGTGTCGCTAAATCAGAATTGGTGCGAGTTAAACAACAAAGTATACCAGATAATATATACAGAGAACAAGCTATAGAAGTTTGCAATCGTGTAGGATTTAGTATAGAACAGGGTAAAATTCTCGACCATTCCTGTACACAAACATTTTCCACCATCACTCTCCTAACATCAGCCGCAATCAAATATGGATGCGTAAATATCAAATATCAAATACAACAGGCGTTCACGTTCACCCTCTCATAATCCCCAAGTTTTAGTGCAATCCTTATCCCCTACTTCCTTTCCCCTCCTAGAAACCACACGACCAAGAACACCGCTGAAGATCGACCGCTCCTTCCGGACGTCGCTGTAATCCACAAAAGCAACGACAACCTACAAGGAATAAACCTACAAGACCACACGAAGAATCAACCTACAAGACACACGAAAATCAACCTACAAGACCACACGAAGAATCAACCTACACGTCCACACGAAGAATCAACCTACACGTCCACACGAAGAATCAACCTACAAGCCAATGTCCAACCCCGGTGCTAATGCAATCATACCCGAAATAATTATAACACGAATGCCCCGCCACAACTTCGGAATTTCTCACTTAATGGGTAGAAGACATTCACAAGGTGTATTAGAATTACTCGTGGAATGGGAAAATTCAAGTATAGGCAGCTCTACGTGGGAACCACTATACAATCTCCCCATAAGACTTTTATTACAGTACCAACTCCAGATATACGAGATGGCTACACAGGATAACATCATCCGGACTTGGGGGAGCCAAGGGCCTCCAGGACCTCGAACCACAAAAAGCCCACACTATCGACATTCCCTCAACACAAAAAAAGTCAAAGACAGACGCGACGACGACGAGCCTCTCCACTACCGATGGGGACGGATACCTTTACAAGACGGCCGCTTGGCACTATACGACGCAAATAAAGGCTTACCAGCAGCTTTCGCCCACGAAGACGATCAACCCAGCATGCGCGGTGACATACATCAAGGACAGAATCCCGAACACGTTTACCCACTTGGAATACCAATCCACACAGACCTTACACACCCTACACATTAATCATTAATCGTTTTTTTTTGTGCTAGTATGCAGTACATTTATAGTCCTTAACATGCTTAACAATTGTTCATTTAGAGTAGTCTTTTGCATAATCTTTAGTACATCCAACTGTCGAGTAATGACGGCTGAATGCTGAGTGCTAGAGCTGGCGCGTGCCATGATGACGAGAAGACGTCCACAATCTCGCTGCTATCCATCGCCGTTCAACACCAGCTGTGGCAACAACCAGCACATTTTGGCGATTTCACCCAACGATCAACAAACGAAACTACATAAATTTTGTAACCTGTTGCGGATGACAACTGAAAAAAACATCGCAGCCACGGCGTTACGAACCACCACTCGTCGGATGCAGCTCAGAAAAACTTCAGGGACAACAGAAAACATGGCCGTGTATAAGCTCTAGTGGCTCACATTCGCTCGAATGACCTCGCAGTTGTGATGTAACAATGTTTTATATTTTGCGGTGTTATATATATATATCTTATATTCTTAGTTTTGTAATCGTCTATTTTGGAACATTGTATATTGCATGTTGTGTATTAGATATAGCATAAGATAGATGGTAGAATAGAAAGTAGTGGTTGCACGCGCACACACACATAAACACATACATCACCAGAGTAAGTTAGGTAACGAGAGTAGTGGTTGCACGCGCACACACACATAAACACATACATCACCAGAATAGGTCAGCATACAGAACACAGCATTGGTTGCACACACGTAGGCACACACACACACACACACACAACTGCAAGACATTGAGAGACAGCAGGGCAGCACGTGCACACACATATATTACACACACCAGTGTGTAAGACTATGGACGTGCTGCATTGTGGTGACCTTGCGGTCAGTAATTAATGAGGCCGTACACCGCTTGGAGCTGGAAAGCGGCGCTAGCTAGCACTATATAAGCACAGTGTTTTCACCATTCAGGATGGATATAGAGATAGAAGAGCAGCGGCAGTATGGAGATAGGAATAGAAGAGCAGCGACAGTATGGAGAACAAGAGCACAGATAGGAAGACAGACAGGAGAGACAGACTAGCAGATACAGGCAGAACAGATAGGATAGAACATTGAATATAACGTTAGGACGATAGAGCTAAGAACTGCAACTTTCAATATCACGACGAAATACATTGTTTCAACAAAACTACTGTTTGGAATCGGACATAAAGCGTTATCGCGGCGTACAACATTAAGAGGCCTGCTCCACTAGAATTATCATCGCTGAAGACAAAACTGTTACACAGCCCGAAACCCTGCACGGAACCCTATATCACTTTTCGCACCTAGCAACGGTTCATCCGTACATTCAACTGACACCGAAACCCTAGAAGAGCGACAAATTTCGAGAATAATGAAACTCCTCGAGGAACATATAGAGTTCACTAAAATCATTCAAAATGAGCTGCAACTCTTTAAGCCGTGCTTCCGTCTGTCCACAACCAGAGAAAGAACCTCCTACATGGATGAATTCTTCAAAACGAGGGCAGACGATCGCACTCCCATTGTCGAAATTATGAAACTAAACCGGTTTATGGACAATCTGGAAAATTTGCCGTGGATCGGTGAGAATATGTACCAACGAAGAACGCTTGGGGCGAGATCGGGAAAATAGGGCGGATGCGGCAAGATTTCATAGCCACGTCGCCTTGCTTCCTCAACCCTTGCAGCCGCAATACGACCACGTGAAGAACGTAGCGACAAACCACGTCCTCACAAGTGCACTGTGTGTGCTAGAAGATTCACACACAGTAGCAATACAGGATGTATATAGGTAATCGCTGAGCCAAAATGTAGTGTCAAACTGATTACAAACGGTATGAAAATCATTGTATAGCGCTCCTCATCTACAAATTTCAATTAATTGATTCCTATAACGATCTACCTATGCCGTTGGCAAAATTCTCGACCATTCCTGTATACAAACATTTTCCACCATCACTCTCCTAACATCAGCCGCAATCAAATATGGATGCAGCCCGAAACCCTGCACGGAACCCTATATCACTTTTCGCACCTAGCAACGGTTCATCCGTACCATCAACTGACACCGAAGCCCTAGAAGAGCGACAAATTTCGAGAATAATGAAACTCCTCGAGGAACAAATAGACTTCACTATAATCATTCAAAATGAGCTGCAACTCTTTAAGCCGTGCTTCCGTCTGTCCACAACCAGAGAAAGAGCCTCCTACATAGATGAATTTTTCAAAACGAGGGCAGACGATCGCACTCCCATTGTCGAAATTATGAAACTAAACCAGTTTTTTGACAATCTGGAAAATTTGCCGTGGATCGGTGAGAATATGTACCAACGAAGAACGCGGGGTACAAGTGTTATTCAACACTGTAAAATTGGCACGCGGAAAATTGTCGGCCACGACTACGTCAATCGAAACAGGGAACGGGCTGTTTCTCCTGATACAGCAGCACCAAATTACCGCCATATTGGCAGAAGTTCGCCTGATAGTAAACACATTCTCGACGAATCGTAGAATGAATACCCTTCGTTTGACGCATATTTCTGGGTGTGTCTGATAACTCCTTCCCTTCCGACTCATATTCCGGGGACGTCAGCCAAGCTTTTCCGTTGAAATATTTTTTACATAGTGTTCAGTTTGTGAAATATATTTTTATGGTGATTTGGGGGATGCATAGACAAAAAATATATTAATTCAAGTCATATTCTTCATGTGGATGATGTTAGTGCCTAGTATTTCATCCAATCAATCGCTGAGCCAAAATGTAGTGTCAAACTGATTACGAACCGTATGAAAATCATCTTATCTTGTGTGATATTCAAGTAATATCACAGCAGATTTCAGGGTGCAAATGCCTAAGATGACGACGACGCTGCACGGATTGGACTATAATCACAATCCTCACAACACGCACAAGTATGATAGCAATATGCGCGACGCAAGTTACATCATACAGAGTCTGGCACCCGACCGTATCTACGCCAAAGATCTCGATAAGGCTCGCCGACAATCCCATCTACTCGAACTAAACATTGACAGCTTCGAATCGTCCTGTCCGAATATTTGTCAATGAACGCAAACGACATACATGTACTAAGCAACATCACACCCTGCCCGTATAATCATGTCATTCCTACTAAATGTTGTGTTGTACGGTGTCAACATTTTTCCAAACCGGTGGCTGGTGTATATTCATCCCCACAGCATTCGTGCTAATGACAAAAAGAACAACAGCCATTTATACGGCTGTTTGGCACAAGCTCATCGCCATCATAAGCTTGGCTACTTTAGACATCACCACCAGTTTTCACCAGATATTTTTCCGAATGTTCAGGTGAACGGGTGTTTCTCCACTATACTAAGTCCGGCAAGACCAGGTTTTTAAGGTTAAGCGCATTTAGGGGTCCGGTCAAGCGCGTGCTTTGCGATCTCTGTCATCACATTCGCTGCAGGCTGGGTTCGACGCAATCAAGGAGGACATTGTCGAACCATCTGAAAACATGACGCGGTTTCTGGAATACGTCTCAAGACACTGGCTGAGTAGAGTTGATGCAGAGACTTTTAGCCATTTCGACCAGGTTCATAGGACAAACAACGCTGTCGAAAGTTTCAACAACAGGTTACGCTCGAATCTACACGGAAATTCAGGCACCTTTTAATGACTGGATGAATTGCGGAATAAAAGTATTGAATCCCGGTAGATGATCGGGATTGGGGTTCATATACAAACACATGTATTTGTATATGTGTGTGGGTCAATGTGTTTGTATGCGTGTGTGTAATTTGGAATAAAAGCCTTGTGGTCACAAGCGATAAATGTCAGTCAGTCACACGTCAATAATGAAAGTAACTATCACCTTTGGCGATAAGTGGGCTGAGGTGGAGAGCGTGGTGTTGGAGACAACATCCCCTCTACCATACCCTGAAGATATGGGCCGCTATTTAGCCCATATCACCAGGGGGGTGTGCACAGGGGTGGAAGACGACTCCACCGCCACGTCCACCATCGTTGCCGACACGGCCGCCACCGTTGCCGACACGGCCACCACCGTCGCCACAGCCACCACATCCGCCACGGCTGATGAGGTGGAAATCCTCTCGGACACCACCATGGATTCTCACGTCTTCGCTCGACAGGACGAGCACGAGGATGACCTACATCCCGTCCTCAAACACCTGAAAACACCTTATGTGTGTCACCAGAGACCGTCCTGAATGGAAGCGGCGGTGCATAGAGCATTTTGCAGCAGCTGCAAAGTGTTCTGGTCTAAATCCTGAGTCATATCCGGGTTTAAAGTGAAGGTTTGTTCTCACAGAGTTCCTTTCATCCAATTGAGAATTAGGAATGCACCGACGAACACCAAATGACGTGCACACTCTCTTAAATAATTTGGAGCAAAACAACCCTAGAAAACTGTTGAAAATTTCCTTGAAAACTGTCAAATATTAAGGATCACAAAAATGAACGTCCACTCGCTACCACAGCCGAAGCAACACAACATAATTATTCAGTATGGCAGGAAAGAGACAGTTGGAGACTGAAGAAGTAGTAGGGAAAATTAGGGACTTAGCTGTGGTAGGAAATATTAGTGTAGGACTTAGAAAGATTAGTGAATATTATAGCCGTATATATAAAACTAATGTAAAAGCATTCATCATTCATCTTGACTTCACACGACCCGACGACATACAGCTATGCATCCGCTCGATCGAAACGACAATGGACACCCTCATCAACACCATCAAGGAGGGTGTGCATCCTGAGGACCTGGTAGGCGTCACACTCCAACAGCAACATCCAGCATGACGCCTACGTGGTGCCCCGACCAGCCAAAGATTTCACGGCGTCACTCTTGGCACAGAGGTGAGCAAGATTGCATATTTGATTACATGTTAAGATTTCGCTTGACTATATCAAGTGTTTAAAAATAATTTATGTTGTATTACAGACTGGAAAAAATACAGCAGTCCAACGCGTCGTTTGTCACTGACAATTCCAGTCTCGTGCTCAAGGTGACGCATATTGCCAGACGTCCACCGCACGACATCTCGGACGACGAAATGGAGGGCTCGGCGCGGCTCAAAAACACCGGCGATTTCGCCACGTGGTTCTCCCGGAAGAACTGTTTCTTCCGTGTACTTGGCACACAGTGTTTGCCCCGGGCACTGGTTGTTGCCGGGTACATTGAGAACCACGCCGCGTCGAGCGCCTTCCGAAAGCGTGTGCAACGTCTGGCAAGGGACCCCGCAAGTTTCATGTCTGAGGCCAGGGAATTGTGTGAACGTTCCGGGGTAGACTTTTCCCTGCCCAACATGGGTTTGCGGGAGCTCCAAAAGTTGGTGGCTGGTTGGTCGGAGTACCGGGTCCATGTCTACTCGACGGATCATTTTGGGCAACTCGGCGCAACCTTCGGTGAGTAATTAGAAGAAATATTCCGTTAGCGTTAATGATTTGCATTCATATAATTCAAGTTGCATTAATTCGCATGTGTGTGTTTCAGGTACAGGACATCATCATCTGTATCTTTATCATCATCATCGACACTTCGACGTCATCACCAAGATCAAGGCATTCCTCGACACTCGATATGTCTGCGAGGAATGCCAAACGCGCTACGTACACATCGGAGAACACGTTTGTGCCGGGGGCTGCAAGGACTGTGGAGCGTCTCATCGATGCCTGCGGGAAGGTGCGTTAACCCATTGTCCCGAATGTAGTTTAGATTTCATTTCCAGCTCCTGTTTCGAGGCTCACAAACAATCACGCTGTAAGGTGCGGCGTGGGTGTCCCAGATGTGGTGATATTTTGTACAAATCGTATAGCAAAAGTCCCCATGTCTGTGGCACTCATATATGCCCTTACTGTCGTGAACGAGTCACGAACCACGAGCTCATAGATTCGGAAAACGTCCATCGTTGCTTTCTCCAACCTTCGCATCAATCTTCTGTCAACAAAAAACAAATCTATATCTTTTACGACTTTGAGTGTATGATTGACACCAGCACCAACCTTCACATACCCAATCATTGTGTCGCACACGTATGTTGTGAGTCCTGCTTTGATCGCATTGACCGGTCATGCACTGACTGTGGGACAGTGCAGCACGAACATGTGTTATCTGGCCCGACGACAAGACAAGACTTTGGTCAGTGGCTTTTCACGCTCAAGGACGCGAAAGTCATTGCCCATTATGCCCAAGGTTATGACAACAACATTGTTGCCAATTACGCGTTGAGCCAAGGTGTGGTGCCAGACCTGATCATGAAAGGCAGAAAAATCCTCTCCATGAAATTTATAAATTCCAAACTCCGTTTCATTGATTCCTTCAGTTTCCTTCCTATGCCTCTCGCGAAATTTTCCAAAACTTTCAACATTCCTGTCCGTAAAGGTTTCTTCCCTCACCTCCTCAACACTACGGACAATCGAAATTATGTAGTTCCTTTTCCTTCAGCGAGGCGAACGCAGCCATCGAGGGAGTGAATTGTAAGCAGAATGAGCACGTGACGTCAGATTTATACGGGTTGGCAGGAACCCCGTACATGCGCATAGCCATCGACGACACATCCGATCCTGGCGGCGTGATAACACCACACAACACGCCTTTCAGCCATATCAACGAGCTACCCGTATGGTTAGGAGTGAACATAAACCACTTGTTCCATCACGGGCGATCAGTAGAAAGCGAAACAACGACAAAGTTCATCTCCAAACTAGACGACGCACCTATTGAACTTAGTTCCATGTATATGAACATAAGACCAGGTCAAGATTCAAGTCTCATTCTCGCAACCGCGCCCGAGTTGCGGATATTCGCGCACAACACCGTCAGGGACTACAAGGCGGACTACAGGGGTCGGGCTCTAAAAGCGTCTCTGTACACACTGCAGACTGACTCGATATGTTCGACCCGGGTCGCATGTCCACGGAACAGCACGCAGAGTTTCTCACTTGGCATGCCTCGCAGGTGGGCCGGCAGTATGACCTGCGCCAGGAAATGGGAGCGTACTGCCGCGACGATGTCAATGTACTACTTCTCGGTAGTATGCGTTTCCGCCAACAATTCATCGATGTGACTGAGGTGGACCCATTTCAGAGCATCACGCTTCCATCTGCGTGTCATGAGGTGTGGCGTCAAAAGTTTTTGCGCAAAGACAGCGTCGCGTTGATACCGAGCCATGAGCACTACCGACCATGTGGCAACTACTCGAAGAAATCGAGCCAGTGGCTGGAACTGGAGGCGTCGTCTCGCGACATCAATATCCAGCACGCATTGAACCCTGGTGAGGTGCGTATTGGGTCGTACAAAGTGGAAGGCTATGCCAAAGTGGGAGACCAACACCTGCTTTTCGAGTTTCTCGGTTGCTATTTTCATGGTCATCGGCATTCTGGGATGTGCTCAAACGGCGCCAGCAAAAACTGTCGCTATGTGATGAACAGTGGGGCTCCATCAACGCGCCATCTATACGATGCCAATATGGCTCGTCTGGCGATACTGCGAGCCCGACCCGACACAACTCTCATCACCATCTGGGAGTGTGAATTTGATGCACTGCTTCGAGACGATGACGACCAATGTTGTCGCGCCGAAGCAGTGCAAGTCTTGCCGCCGATGAATGTTCGGGACGCGTTCTACGGAGGGCGAACAGAGGTGTTTCGTCACTACGCCGAATGTGCTGGTGACGAGCGGATCGAGTACGTTGATGTGTGCTCCTTGTATCCTTACATCCTTAAAACGACAAATTTCCTCTTGGTCATCCTTCTCACATTTTCCGTCCTCCCATCACAGATTTTCACAAATATTTTGGCATAATTTATTGCACCATTCTCCCTCCACAGAATCTTCACGTTCCCGTCCTTCCCGCACTCATCAACGACCGCCTCATGTTCACTCTGTGTATAACATGTGCCGAGCAAGGTATCGGTGGCAATTTCACCACGAGGTCGCCGCAGTGTCACCATTCGGACGAGGAGCGCAGTCTCACTTCCAGCTGGGTGTCGCTGGAAATAGCAAAAGCTTTGGGGTTGGGGTATCGGCTCACTTCCATCCACGAGTTCTGGCACTTTGCCAACACCACACAGCTCAACGACGGCGAGGCAGGCGGACTGTTTGCACAATATGTAAACAAGTTTTACGCCCTCAAGGTCGGCGTCGAGGGTTATCCCACTCACGTGCAGACTGACGACGACCGACACGACTACCGACAGACACTCGAAGCGCGTGAGGGTATAACCCTGCCGACCATTGAGAGGAATCCGGGCCTGAGAGCTGTGGCCAAATTGTGCCTCAACAGCCAGTGGGGCAAGCTGGCTCAGCGCGCAAACCTGGGGCAGACTGAATACGTCACTTCCATGCGTCGTGTTTACGATCTGCTGGAGGATCCCGACATGGAGGTCTCCGCATGTGACCTCATATCGGTGGCTGACGATAGTGAGGGGGACAGCACAATGCACGATGTATGGAGGCTGACGTATTCCCATCGACAAGACAAGACTGTGGCCGGTCCGCTTAAAACTAATATCATCCTTGCTGCTTTTGTCACATGCCAAGCCCGACTTTATCTTTACTCTTTCCTGCAGCTCCTTAATCCTTTTTCAGCTAATATACTGACACATATTCAGTCATTTACAAAGCATCACCAGAAATGCAGCGCATACACACATCACATTTTCTCGGCGACATGACTGACGAACTGACTTGTTTCGGGGCAGGCAGCTATATTTCTCATATAGTCTGTCTGTCTCCCAAAAATTACGCATTTACTGTACACACACCAGACGGGGGCACCAAGACTATAGTAAAAATGCGCGGCATCACACAAACACACAACACGCAGCAGCTTATTTCCTTGGACGCTTTCCGATCCCTGTTAGAGGCGCCTGGGTCCAGAATCAAAGTCCCCTTTCGACAATTTAAAAAGACTGCAAATTTCAAGATAATTACGGTGGGAGGGAAAAAAATTAATAGGTTAGTGTCCAGTAAACGCAGGGTCCTTCCCGATTATCGTTCCTTCCCGTATGGCTTCATCGACTGACCGACTGACCGACATCATCATCATCATCGTTATTTATTGCTATTTATTTGTTGTGTTACCAGTGTTAATTGTGCTAGGTGTGTTAGTTGTGCTAGATGTATTGGTTTATAATATAAAAGTGTTAGCTGTGTTAGTGTGTTAGTTGTGCTAGCGTGTTAGCTGTGTTAGTGTGTCATATAAATATAAAAGTGTTGGTGTGTGTGGGTGTGTTATATAAATATACAAGTGTTGGTGTGTATACATGTTTTGGTGTGTATGTGTGTGTGTTATATAAATATAAGCGTTGGTGTGTATACATGTTTTGGTGTGTGTGTGTGTGTGTGTGTGTGTGTGTGTGTGTGCGTGTGCGTGTGTATGTGTTAGTTGTGCAGGCTTAAATATACAAGTGTTAATGTGTAAACGTGTCATTTGATCGGCGATCACCGAGATGGTGACATATATGAAATTGCTGCTTCTTTCACCATTGCTCCTAGTCAACATTAAAGAATGTTTAATTCACGGTATTGAGCTGGTATTTGTTGGATTGTTATATGATCCGATTAAGCGGCGGGGGTGTTTGGACGCTGATGCTCAGCGCAAAAACGGTCTCACATCAGCAAATACTTTATATAGTTATGGACAGTCATGCTTTAACTACACCTAATAATCAAATGCTAGATATAGCTATAAAAACCCTAGGAGGGTCGGCAGGAAGATAATGAATAATAGCAGATAATGAAAACATACCAAGAGATTTTCGCTTCAGTAGCGAGCACTTTTGAATTGTATTCATTTGTGAATCGGATACCTACATATATTTTCGTTATGGATTATTCACCCTCTTCTGCTCCAACATCTCGACGTGATGCTTTTCCTAAGACCGACAAGAAAAGGTACAGACAGAGAGGCAAAGCTAGTTCTAGCAAACACAATGATACAATGCGCATCTTAAAAGACCAAGACCAGTTGGCAGAATACCGCCGACAAATCGCCGAAAGATGTTATGCAGGACTGGATGACCTTGTGTGATAAATGACGAGCCACCCATACTTCGTGACCAGTGTAATATATATTTTACTAACAATGTTTTAACCGTCACCAATTGGAGCTGTGTAAAATCCGTCAAAAATGTAAGAAATGTATAATGTTGATTAAATCAAAAGTAGAATGAACAAAATATTAATGTTTTCAACGACCATGTCAGATATGTAACGATAAATATACCAAATATGACATACAGTCTGAATATATTAAAAATCGTTGTTACTTACAACCATTATATTGAACGAGCATTGGACAATAAGACACTACATATTCGTAGATTTTTAATATATCTGAGATGAATCAAGCAGGACACATATTCCAAATTTGTGTATAGAACAGATGTGTTGTGTAATATGTTATGAAAATTCTGGTAATTGTTGTGCATGTAAAACTAAAAAGTATAAACACGTATTTCATGGTCAAAATACACTGACAGAAACCGGCGATTGGTTATTTGAACAGAATAACAGTGTGTCCTTGTCCCGGCCTTGTGTCCCAGTTGAAATCTCTTGTGTTGTCTTCTGTCCCTCTGACAGTCCAAGTCCCCGTTACCACCAGGGGGCTAGCTGAAGGCGTGTTGATTGCCTATCACATGGCAAAACGACTTCTCCGTTCAGATCCACCCATTACGCTCAAAGAATTCTATCGTCTGACACTCGCACAGTTCGAGCTCCAGATGCTTAAGACCGAAGCGTTGGACGCTCAAGACACTCCGTTGTGCAAGTTTGTGCGACGTAGAATCTATGAGAAAGTTTTGGGATTCACAACATGTGTTGCGTCACATCCAGCGACGCTTCGCATCATTGTGGAGACCATCGAAGCCCGTGGCTTGGTCGAGCACGATGGCGCACGATATCAGCCCATCGTTCTCTATGAGAACGTCGAGAGACCAGGTGACGTCCATCCCATGAGCGAGGACTCCCCGGTACGCCGTCGCGCTGTCAGGTACAGCCTTGACCCATTCACCGTCACGTTGTCTGATCTTCGTGAAACTGTCTTGACCCTGGCGAATCCACATACTCCATTACAACTGCGAGATATATAGAAACATACCAACGCTCACCAGAGATTAATGAGACAATTTATAAGAAAAAGAGAGTTGAATGGAAAAGATAAACAAGTTCGTCCGAAGATGAGGAACACATCAAGCGAATGAGAATGACTAATGAATTAGATGTTGGTGTAGACACGGTGGATTTCATATCAGAAAATGAGAGTAAAAGAGGTGTTATAAAACACGAGACGAATATCGAGGAAAGTTCAATAAACTGCACTGATAGCTATAAAAACCCTAGGAGGGTCGGCAGGAAGATTTGCGCGAAGATTAATAGCAGATAATGAAAATATAACGTGGTCATCACTCCGTACAGCCCTCAGGGATCGGTATAGTGATTATACAAGTAATACTTGTGCACGAGAGAAACTACGACATTGTCGACAACAAAAGGGTGAATTAATTCCTAACTACTCAGATAGATTATTGCAATTAGGTCTAGAAGCATTCGACGACATTAATTCATCAGAGTCACAACAATCTTTGATTGAAGTGTTTGAGCGTGGAATATTAGACAATAGCACTGCACGAGCATTAATAAGATAAAATTTTGATCATTTACAACAGGCTACGGAATTTGCAATTGAAGCACAAAGAAACGAGCGAACATTTACTCTATTTAGAGGTAAAAACAGTCGCAGAACCCATGGAAATTGGAGCAGTCCAATGTGAACAATCTGAAATGAGTAAGGATATTCAGAAGCTAACGCAGTGCGTAATCGAACTGAGCAGACAAGTAAAGAATATAAATACTAGCCCCGAGAATATCAGTCCCCAGACGTAACTTACAGCAATATCCGCAGCGTGGACCACCACCACCACCGATTAATAGATATTAGAACCAACAACCAAACCAGCTAAGTACCATTTTATCCGTTTAAAGGGGCATTTTATAACACAGCTCATTCAAAACCATGCCTGGTAACATTGTTCTTAAACCATACGCCTAATGTGGATAATGAGTATACTAAAAAAATCTAAATATATCTGACACGTACACCTACACGTACCATGTTATAGAAGGACATTGGGTATTAATCCACTCCCCAAACATAACTTTGAAAATGGAATGTGGTAATCGCTCATTTACAAGACGATTAATTAGCAAAGTAATTTCACATGTTAAAATGGAAGCAGGATATTCAGCTAGCACTCTTGATGTAAAGTTGCCTAGATATTAGGCCCGTTCAACAACCATTCAAGTACAGAATGCTACACAACATATAATAAATAATATAGAAAACCCTAAATCGGTTTACCTACATATAAATACTAATAAAGAACAATTACAGGACCATTTGAAATTGCTGGACAATATTCCTGATGAATGCATAACCATAAAAGAGATGAAACAAAAAGTCCAACATTTACAGAACTATAAATCGCATAAATTATACACACAAACCGGATTTCCCATCCTGTTCACAATGGTAGGCTTATTAGTTCTGATTGCAGTTATTTTCAAGTGCTATAAACATAAAAATAATCATTTATCTCCTATACCACCGTCGACTATTCAAATCCCAAATGTTTCACAACCTATCCTGGCGTCAAATCCCGTTACCACACCAATACAAAACGAGCCACAGGCAAGAAGTACTCGTGCTTTCGGACTGAAGAGTCAAGAATAACTCAACTACTGCATGCTGAATCAACAGGACCGAATATTTTAGAACACTATGATCAACGGAGTATCATCAATCTTGCCGGAGGTGCCCATTACAAGTATGCCGCGACACAATTTAGGAATTCGACGCCTCCTCGCCAGCCGTCACAATCAAGGAATATTAGAGGTGTTGGTGGACTGGGAAAATTTGTCTCCATACAACGTGACCTGGGAGCCACTATACAACTTACCGATCGGGGTTTTACTCCAATATCAGCTGGAGATCTCCCAACCTGCGACTGATAACCCAATCATACAGCACTGAGGGCCACAAGGACCCCCTGGTCCACGACACAATAAAGTGGGCACCTATCAGCATGAGCCACAACGTCGACAACGCTTTACTGATCGCCCCGAAGGACAACTGCGATATAGATGGGGGCGTGTACCACTCGGAGACGGCCGAATGGTGGTTTATGATATCAACGACGGGCTGCCGAGGGCTCTGGTTCACGCCGTCGATGACAACGACTGGAGGATCGACCGGAGAGAGCATGGACGCCGGGTGGACAGAGTATACCCTGCCGGTATACCTTTGTTAGCCGACATTGTCCCAGAACAACACCGCCAACCTGGACCGAGACGCGGGCGTCGACATTAGGACCATTTCACCAACACTTTAACAACACTTCACCTTTCCACATCATCAACTTGAGACATGCGATCATTAATTAAATACGTGTGGTATGTGTAGTTGTGGTGAAATATAGCATTGTGTTGTTTCAAATGTTACTGTGTGAACTGTAGTTGATCTTGTGCCAAACAGGCACATGCGTTAGTGTGTGTGTGTGTGTGTGTGTGTGTGTGTGTGTGTGTGTGTGTGTGTGTGTGTGTGTGTGTGTGTGTGTGTGTGTGTTCATGTATAGAGAAATTTTCACGTGTTTGATAGGACTATTTGAATATGTGGAGCAGAAAATAACTCGTGAAGGATCCTAGCTAATATTTATTTCTGAAAATGTAAAGATTACTGGTCTGAATAATTCTAAAACATCACTCGTAAAGCTGTCGAGTATTTTGGACTAATACTGAATGTTGGAGCTGTCAGTTATTGATGATGCAGGTGTTAAAACTAATATAAAATGACAATAAAAAGATAAAATAGGTGTGCATGAATCATCTAACATGGAATAATATAACAAAATAAGCATAAATAAACAAAATCTGTGACTGACGTGATAACCCACAATTAGCGAATTAACCTCGAGTGGAGAATTGGCAAAAAGCCGTTTGGCAACTCTGAAAACAAGGGGAAGCAGGAAGTGTGGGATTAGAGATAGCACGTGCTGGAGAAAAAGGGGATTGTGTATCGTGGAAGAATTTTCGTGTGGACATTTTTCAGGGCCAAGACTCAAGAGTCTGGGGCTCGCAGAGCACTAACTCTGTGACTCGAACCTGCGACCGGCCTCCAAAAGGTAAAATTGCTTTTGTGGGTCAATAATCATTACACAGGAATACCACAAAAATATTGGGATAAGGCAAACATCGAAAAAGGACAGTTAATGTGCCAAAATTCACCAGTTCACCAGAGGGTTTCTTAAGAGGTCACTTTGGTATCGATAAAACATATCATAAAATCCGCTCCAGATACTACTGGCCAGGCATGTACAAAAATGTAATAGAATACGTCACTAAATGCGTGACATGCAACCTTCGCAGGCTTCAGAAACACAAACCGCCATTACAACATATGCCAATTCCCCACTATCCTTTCAAAATTATATCGATTGATTGTAGCGGACCGTTCCCCATGAGTCATGCAGAAAATATATTTCTTATTAATATTGTCGATCACTTTTCTGGTTTTCCCGAGTCGTTTCCTGTTCCTGACAAATCCGCTGACAGAGTAGCGAAAATTTTAATTGAAGATATTATTCCACGACACGCATGTCCACGAGTGATAACGATACGCGATGTCCACGAGAGTTAGTGATAATGGTACAGAATTCTGCAACGAGGTCATTACAAAACTAAATCTTTTCTGAAATATCAAGCACGTTAGAACTTCAGTATATCATCCACAGGCAAATGCCAAAGTTGAGCGTTATCATCGCGTTCAAAATGATTTCTTGTCAAAAACGGTTGATGTCACCCAAAGACATTGGGATACGAAAATTCCATCATTATTGGCAGCATACGGTACGGCCGAAAGTGACACTACACACATGTCACCGTTCTTTGTGCTATATGGACGTGAACCAGTCATGCCTATGGAAACTATGTTAACACCAAAGCATCGATATTATGGTGATGATTATCTCTCCTCGATGTTACTCAACATGACTCAAACAATCCATCACGTGCGCCATCACCTCGCTTTAGGGCATGCTAGAAATCAAGAATATTACGATCGTAAGGCTAAGCCAATTACATTAAAAGTCGGTGATACGGTATATTTCAAAAACCCTGGCCTAACAAACACTAACAAATTATCTCTCCGATGGGACCCCAACTATAGAATTATGCAATTTATCAGTCAGGTCACATGTCTGATTCGCAATCAAATTAACGGAGAAATAAGTAAAACACATAGAAAACTTGCGCTTACGTGACGGCAATGCAGCCTGGAACAAATATATGTCACGTCCAGTACATCTTCACCACAAGTATAATCAAACACAACGCTCATTTATACCAGTCAGTTGTAGACCGACGAGACAGAGTGGACCCTTAGTTGATGAGGTTAACCAGTCTTTGGATAATATGCCTTTGGCAAAACGAATAGCACACAAGCAAACACAGAATAAAGAAGTACACATCAGCTCAGAAATCATTAATGAACGTCCTCATGCAGATATGACACGGTATAAATGTCAAAGCGAAACTAACCAGTTTCAAAATAAAAAGTTTCGTTTGGATAGACATAAGAGGCAAACAAGCTTCAGCAACGAAGATATTGATCACACCAAACGACCCAGACTGACTGAGACTGACGACCTAGCTGTTGTGAATTTAACAAAAACGGGAGACAAAGCAAGTAATGTTATATCCAACTCATTAAAACCACCAAAGGCCCACGAAAACACAGACGATTTCAAGTTACGAGCATTTGAAATGTTAATTAATAAACAACATGAAATGCTCAAGTTAATAATCGGATAAAAAACAAATGAACCTCTCTATACACATACTGATTTTCCAGCAACCCTTTATTCTAATCCTCATATTGATAGCGACTGTTGTTTATTTCTGCTACGACAGGCGTAAACAACGTTCACCCTCTCCTAATCCCCAGGTTTTAGTGCATTCCTTTTCCTCTACTTCCACTCCCCTCCTAGAAACCACACGACCAAGAACACCGCTGAAAATCGACCGCTCGATCCGGACGCCACTGCAGACCACAAAATCAACGACACGATACGAGTAAACCTACACGACCACGACACGCAGAATCAACCTACACGACCACGACACGAAGAATCAACCTACACGACCACGACACGAAGAATCACCCTACACGACCACGACACGAAGAATCAACCTACACGACCACGACACGAAGAATCACCCTACACGACCACGACACGAAGAATCAACCTACACGTTACAGGACGGCCGCTTGGCACTATATGACGCCAATAAAGGCTTACCGGCAGCCTTCGCCCACGAAGACGATCAACACGACATGCGCGGTGACGTACATCAAGGACAGAATCCAGAACACGTTTGCCCACTTGGGATACCCATACACACAGATATTACACACCCTACACAATAATATACATACCCCGTAAAGAAAACTCTAACCGTTCACATATATGTTTTTTACATATATGTGTCGGACTATGATGTACATTGAAATATTTTTTTTAAAGCGTTCCCTGTACTAGTTCATTATTATTCAGTAGCATTTATAGTCTTTGTCATGCTTAGCAATTGTTCATTTAGAGTAGTCATTTGCGTAATCTTTAGTACATCCAACTGTCGAGTAATGACGGATGAATGCTGAGTGCTAGAGCTGGCGCGTGCCATGATGACGAGGGGACGTCCACAATCTCGCTGCTATCCATCGCCATTCAGCTGCTGTGGCAAAAACCCGCATCATTTTGGCGATTTCACCAAACGATCAACACGGGATGAAACTACACAAATTTTGTGACCTGTTGCGGATGAATCCTGACCAACATCGCAGCCACGGCATTACGAACCACCACCCGTCGGATGCAGCTCAGAAAAAATTCAGGGACAACAGATAACATGGCAATGTATAAGTTCTAGTGGCTCACATTCGCTCGAATGACCTTGCAGTTGTGATGTAACAATGTTTTATACTGTGCGGTGTTATATATAACTTTTATTCCTATTTTAGTAATCGTCTGTTAATCGTCGTTTAGTCTTATTTTAGTGAAATGTTGTGCATTAAATATGGCATAGGATAGGATAGAAGTTAGGATAGAAAGTGGAGCATAAACACGTACATCACTGTCAACACAGAAGGTTAGGCAACAAGGAACACAGCATTGGTTGCACACACATAGACAGACACACATACACTGCAAGACATTAAGAGACAGCAGGGCAGCACGTGCACACGCATATATTACACCCACCAGTGTGTAAGACTATGTGCGTGTTGAATTGTGGTGACCTTGCGGTCCGTAAATAATGAGGTGCAAAAATAGGAGATAGAGAATGGTGTAGGCGACGCTAGCGAGAAGTATATAAGCACAGACATTTTCACCAGTAGGGAGACAGACGGACAGACAGACAGGAGAGACAGACTAGCAGAGATACAGGCAGAACGGGAGAACAGATAGGATAGAACACTGAACATAACGTTAGGACCGATAGAGTTAGGAACTGCAACCTTCAGCGTAATATCACGACGAAATACATTGTTTCAACAAACAACTGTGTTTGGAATCGGACATCAAGCGTTATCGCGGCGCACAACGTTAAGAGGCCTGCTCCACTTGAACCATCACTGCAAGACAAAACTGTTACATTAATATATAATATATAATTTAACTTGATATATAATTTCCGTTCGTAAATAGATAATTATTGTAGGAGTGATACATCATTACTACGTTTTGGTTGTATGAGATTTATAAATTTGTTTATCGAGCACGCTAACATCGAACCTTTTGATAAGTCAATCACATTGCCGTCAGCGTGTCAACGGGTATGGATGACACATTTTTGCAACCAAACACAATAGCGTCAATACCTTCTCATACTCATTATAAGCCTTGCAAAAATAGTCTGTAAAAAGCATTCAATGGTTGGAATGGGAGGCTAAAGAATCACCGGGTAATCCCATACAACACGCACTATCCAACGGTGAAGTCGCTGTAGGGCCCCACCACGTTGATGGGTATAGGGTAATGACAGAAAACCGTGTAATATACGAATTTATGTGGTGTTACTTTCATGGACATTCATATTCAGGACAGTGTAAAATGAATCCTGATGTGTCTAGAAACCCATACACTATAACCAATAGTGACAACCTGACTTCAAAATTGAATTACCAAAAAACTGTTGAAAAAATTCACTATCTAAAATATCTACGCATTCGAGACAAAAATTATGTGGGAATGTGAATTTGGTGAAATGATAGCAAACAATACTCAAATACGTCAGTATATAAAACAATTGAATAATCTAGAGCCTATGGATATTAGAAAAAGTTTCTTTGGTGGAAGAACTGAAGTATTCCAACATTATTATGAATGTGAAGATGGAAACAGATTAAGTATTTGGACGTCACTTCATTATATCCATACATTTTGAAAAATTGACCACGGAACATTTAATAGGTCAGCGTATATCGCATTTAGAATACGCTCAGAAATAAATGGTAATGTTATAGCTAAATGTGTAGAGAAACTTTCTCAAAGCAACTCGACATGTTTAAACCATGCATCAGATCTACTTTATTAAATTACAATTATCAAAAAAAATTATGTGGACAATAGAGGTAGCATTAGAGGAGCAGGTCATTCAAAGAAATCTGTAAATTTTTACCAGTGGTATTATAAAGAAATTGTTTCTTCAAACTGTTTATTTTAGTTTATAAAGCTTTATTAGTTAGTATGGTCTTCAAAGATGCCGAAGTAGATAGTGTAGCTAAATCAGAATTGGTGCGAGTTAAACAACAAAGTATACCAGATAATATATACAGAGAACAAGCTATAGAAGTTTGCAATCGTGTAGGATTTAGTATAGAACAGGGTAAAATTCTCGACCATTCCTGTACACAAGCATTTTCCACCATCACTCTCCTAACATCAGCCGCAATCAAATATGGATGCAGCCCGAAACCCTGCACGGAACCCCATATCACTTTTCGCACCTAGCAACGGTTCATCCCTACCATCAACTGACACCGAAGCCCTAGAAGAGGGACAAATTTCCGAGAATAACGAAACTCCTCGAGGAACAAATAGAGTTCACTAAAATCATTCAAAATGAGCTACAAAAGAAAAAGTTTCTTTGGTGGAAGAACTGAAGTATTCCAACATTATTATGAATGTGAAGATGGAAACAGATTAAGTATTTGGACGTCACTTCATTGTATCCATACATTTTGAAAAATTGACCACGGAACATTTAATAGGTCAGCGTATATCGCATTTAGAATACGCTCAGAAATAAATGGTAATGTTGTAGCTAAATGTGTAGAGAAAATTTCTCAAAGCAACTCCACACAGATCTTCACAGATCATATATGTTGGTGAGTGTTGATCAACACGCTCCGAATTCTCCACGTGTGTAGGATGAGGACAGGGATGGCTTGCCTTTCATGCCTCCTTCAAGAAACGCGAATAAACTGGGTGTTGTCGATGTTTGGTTGTCGTCGACACAGAGCTTGGTCGGGGCGACCAATGCGCAGTTGACCCCGGGAGAGGTCGAGAGGTCGAGGTCGGTTAAACACAAGCTCGTGCAGAAGGGGAACCTGTTGAAGCCGATAAATCAGTAGCTGGCCCGAGTGCTGCTGAGAACAATGACACAGCGGAACGTTTGCCAGGGATAGGCGAACTCATTGCTCAAGGACTAAGCACAATAGATGTCGCTGCACGAAACCCTATATCACTTTTCGTACCTAGCAACGGTTCATCCGTACCATCAACTGACACCGAAACCCAAGAAGAGCGACAAAATTCGAGAATAATCAAACTCCTCGAGGAACAAATAGGGTTCACCATAATCATTCAAAATGAGCTGCAACTCTTTAAGCCGTGCTTCCGTCTGTCCACAACCAGAGAAAGAGCCTCCTACATGGATGAATTTTTCAAAACGATGGCAGACGATCGCACTCCCATTGTCGAAATTATGAAACTAAACCGGTTTTTTGACAATCTGGAAAATTTGCCGTGGATCGGTGAGAATATGTACCAACGAAGAACGCTTGGGGCGAAAGTCGCTTGGGGCGAGATCGGGAGAATAGGGCGGATGCGGCAAGATTTCATAGCCACATCGCCTTGCTTCCTCAACCCTTGCAGCCGCAATACGACCACGTGAAGAACGTAGCGACAAACCACGTCCTCACAAGTGCACTGTGTGTGCTAGAAGCTTCACACACAGTAGCAATACAGGATGTATGTAGGTAATCGCTGAGCCAAAATGTAGTGTCAAACTGATTACAAACGGTATGAAAATCATTTTATAGCGCTCCTCATCTCCAAATTTCAATTAATTGATTCCTTTAACGATCTACCTATGCCGTTGGCAAAATTCTCGACCATTCCTGTATACAAACATTTTCCACCATCACTCTCCTAACATCAGCCGCAATCAAATATGGATGCAGCCCGAAACCCTGCACGAAACCCTATATCATTTTTCGCACATAGCAACGGTTCATCCGTACTATCAACTGACACCGAAACCCTAGAAGAGCGACAAATTTCGAGAATAATGAAATTTCTCGAGGAACATATAGGGTTCACTATAATCATTCAAAATGAGCTGCAACTCTTTAAGCCGAGCTTCCGTCTGTCCACAGCCAGTGAAAGAGCCTCCTACATGGATGAATTTTTCAAAACGAGGGCAGACGATCGCACTCCCATTGTCGAAATTATGAAACTAAACCGGTTTTTTGACAATCTGGAAAATTTGCCGTGGATCGGTGAGAATATGTACCAACGAAGAACGCGGGGTACAAGTGTTATTCGACACTGTAAAATTGGCACGCGGAAAATTGTCGGCCACGACTACGTCAATCGAAACAGGGAACGGGCTGTTTCTCCTGATACAGCAGCACCAAATTACCGCCATATTGGCAGAAGTTCGCCTGATAGTAAACACATTCTCGACGAATCGTAGAATGAATACCCTTCGTTTGACGCATATTTCTGGGTGTGTCTGATAACTCCTTCCCTTCCGACTCATATTCCGGGGACGTCAGCCAAGCTTTTCCGTTGAAATATTTTTTACATAGTGTTCAGTTTGTGAAATATATTTTTATGGTGATTTGGGGGATGCATAGACAAAAAATATATTAATTCAAGTCATATTCTTCATGTGGATGATGTTAGTGCCTCGTATTTTATCCAATCAATCGCTGAGCCAAAATGTAGTGTCAAACTTATTACGAACCGTATGAAAATCATCTTATCTTGTGTGATATTCAAGTAATATCACAGCAGATTTCAGGGTGCAAATGCCTAAGATGACGACAACGCTGCACGGATTGGACTATAATCACAATCCTCACAACACGCACAAGTATGATAGCAATATGCGCGACGCAAGTTACATCATACAGAGTCTGGCACCCGACCGTATCTACGCCAAAGGTCTCGATAAGGCTCACCGACAATCCCATCTACTAGAACTAAACATTGACAGCTTCGAATCGTCCTGTCCGAATATTTGTCAATGAACGCAAACGACATACATGTACTAAGCAACATCACACCCTGCCCGTATAATCATGTCATTCCTACTAAATGTTGTGTTGTACGGTGTCAACATTTTTCCAAACCGGTGGCTGGTGTATGTTCATCCCCACAGCATTCGTGCTAATGACAAAAAAAACAACAGCCATTTATACGGCTGTTTGGCACAAGCTCATCGCCATCATAAGCTTGGCTACTTTAGACATCACCACCAGTTTTCACCAGATATCTTTCCGAATGTTCAGGTGAACGGGTGTTTCTCCACTATACTAAGTCCGGCAAGACCAGGTTTTTAAGGTTAAGCGCATTTAGGGGTCCGGTCAAGCGCGTGCTTTGCGATCTCTGTCATCACATTTGCTGCAGGCTGGGTTCGACGCAATCAAGGAGGACATTGTCGAGCCATCTGAAAACATGACGCGGTTTCTGGAATACGTCTCAAGACACTGGCTGAGTAGAGTTGATGCAGAGACTTTTAGCCATTTCGACCAGGTTCATAGGACAAACAACGCTGTCGAAAGTTTCAACAACAGGTTACGCTCGAATCTACACGGAAATTCAGGCACCTCTTAATGACTGGATGAATTGCGGAATAAAAGTATTGAATCCCGGTAGATGATCGGGATTGGGGTTCATATACAAACACATGTGTTTGTATATGTGTGTGGGTCAATGTGTTTGTATGCGTGTGTGTAATTTGGAATAAAAGCCTTGTGGTCACAAGCGATAAATGTCAGTCAGTCACACGTCAATAATGAAAGTAACTATCACCTTTGGCGATAAGTGGGCTGAGGTGGAGAGCGTGGTGTTGGAGACAACATCCCCTCTACCATCCCCTGAAGATATGGGCCGCTATTTAGCCCATATCACCAGGGGGGTGTGCACAGGGGTGGAAGACGACTCCACCGCCACGTCCACCATCGTTGCCGACACGGCCGCCACCGTTGCCGACACGGCCACCACCGTCGCCACAGCCACCACATCCGCCACGGCTGATGAGGTGGAAATCCTCTCGAACACCACCATGGATTCTCCCGTCTTCGCTCGACAGGACGAGGACGAGGATGACCTACATCCCGTCCTCAAACACCTAACCCAAAGGTAAGACATCTATTTGACATCGAATCTTATGCTGATGGTACTATTCACGTTACTCTATTTACTTTACTTTTTATAATTTACTTTATTGAACTAAAAAAAAAATTACCTGTATGATAGTGTATTTATGTGTGTGTGTGTGTGTGTGTGTGTGTGTGTGTGTGTGTGTATATATATATATGTGTATATGTGTATTTATGTGTGTCACCAGAGACCGTCCTGAATGGAAGCGGCGGTGCACATAACATTTTGCAGCAGCTGCAAAGTGTTCTGGTCTAAATCCTGAGTCATATCCGGGTTTAAAGTGAAGGTTTGTTCTCACAGAGTTCCTTTCATCCAATTGAGAATTAGGAATGCACCGACGAACACCAAATGACGTGCACACTCTCTTAAATAATTTGGAGCAAAACAACCCTAGAAAACTGTTGAAAATTTCCTTGAAAACTGTCAAATATTAAGGATCACAAAAATGAACGTCCACTCGCTAACACAGCCGAAGCAACACAACATAATTATTCAGTATGGCAGGAAAGAGACAGTTGGAGACTGAAGAAGTAGTAGGGAAAATTAGGGACTTAGCTGTGGTAGGAAATATTAGTGTAGGACTTAGAAAGATTAGTGAATATTATAGCCGTAGATATAAAACTAATGTAAAAGCATTCATCATTCATCTTGACTTCACACGACCCGACGACATACAGCTATGCATCCGCTCGATCGAAACGACAATGGACACCCTCATCAACACCATCAAGGAGGGTGTGCATCCTGAGGACCTGGTAGGCGTCACACTCCAACAGCAACATCCAGCATGACGCCTACGTGGTGCCCCGACCAGCCAAAGATTTCACGGCGTCACTCTTGGCACAGAGGTGAGCAAGATTGCATATTTGATTACATGTTAAGATTTCGCTTGACTAGATCAAGTGTTTAAAAATAATATATGTTGTATAAAATGAATAAATAATAAAATGAAAAAAATAGCGCAGTCCAACGCGTCGTTTGTCACCCACAATTCCAGTCTCGTGCTTAAGGTGACGCATATTGCCAGACGTCCACCGCACGACATCCCGGACGACGAAATGGAGGGCTCGGCGCGGCTCAAGAACATCGGCGATTTCGCCACGTGGTTCTCCCGGAAGAACTGTTTCTTCCGTGTACTTGGCACACAGTGTTTGCCCCGGGCACTGGTTGCTGCCAGGTACATTGAGAACCACGCCGCGTCGAGCGCCTTCCGAAAGCGTGTGTAACGTCTGGCAAGGGACCCCGCAAGTTTCATGTCTGAGGCCAGGGAATTGTGTGAACGTTCCGGGGTAGACTTTTCCCTGCCCAGCATGGGTTTGCGGGAGCTCCAAAAGTTGGTGGCTGGTTGGTCGGAGTACCGGGTCCATGTCTACTCGACGGATCATTTTGGGCAACTCGGCGCAACCTTCGGTGAGTAATTAGAAGAAATATTCCGTTAGCGTTAATGATTTGCATTCATATAATTCAAGTTGCATTAATTCGCATGTGTGTGTGTTTCAGGCACAGGACATCATCATCTGTATCTTTATCATCATCATCGACACTTCGACGTCATCACCAAGATCAAGGCATTCCTCGACACTCGATATGTCTGCGAGGAATGCCAAACGCGCTACGTACACATCGGAGAACATGTTTGTGCCGGAGGCTGCAAGGACTGTGGAGCGCCTCATCGATGCCTGCGGGAAGGTGCGTTAACCCATTGTCCCAAATGTAGTTTAGATTTCATTTTCAGCTCCTGTATCGAGGCTCACAAACAATCACGCTGTAAGGTGCGGCGTGGGTGTCCCAGATGTGGTGATATTTTGTACAAATCGTATAGCAAAAGTCGCCATGTCTGTGGCACTCACATATGCCCTTACTGTCGTGAACGAGTCACGAACAACGAGCTCATAGATGCGGAAAACGTCCATCGTTGCTTAATTATTATTCAGTAGCATTTATAGTCTTTGTCATGCTTAGCAATTGTTCATTTAGAGTAGTCATTTGCGTAATCTTTAGTACATCCAACTGTCGAGTAATGACGGCTGAATGCTGAGTGCTAGAGCTGGCGCGTGCCATGATGACGAGGGGACGTGCACAATCTCGCTGCTATCCATCGCCATTCAACACTAGCTGTGGCAAAAACCCGTATCATTTGGGCGATTTCACCCAACGATCAACACGGGACGAAACTACACAAATTTTGTAACCTGTTGCGGATGAATCCTGACCAACATCGCAGCCACGGCATTACGAACCACCACCCGTCGGATGCAGCTCAGAAAAAATTCAGGGACAACAGAAAACATGGCCGTGTATAAGTTCTAGTGGCTCACATTGGCTCGAATGACCTCGCAGTTGTGATGTAACAGTGTTTTATATTGTGCGGTGTTATATATAACTTTTATTCCTATTTTAGTAATCGTCTGTTAATCGTCGTTTAGTCTTATTTTAGTAAAATGTTGTGCATTAAATATGGCATAGGATAGGATAGAAGTTAGGATAGAAAGTGGAGCATAAACACGTATATCACTGTCAACACAGAAGGTTAGGCAACAAGGAACACAGCATTGGTTGCACACACATAGACAGACAGGAGAGACAGACTGGCAGAGATACAGGCAGAACGGGAGAACAGATAGGATGGAACACTGAACATAACGTTAGGACCGATAGAGTTAGGAACTGCAACCTTCAGCGTAATATCACGACGAAATACAGTGTTTCAACCTAGTGCATAATCCCGTGCAGGTGCACTTGTCTCCTGCTCCGACACTGGCGGTGGAGCTCGCTACCGCCTTGGGGACACCACTATCGGCCCTCGATCAGTTAACGTCGGACCCTCTCGTGGAGCAGGGTCGGCAGCATTCCGGGCCTGACAGGCCAGTCGAGGTCTGCGTACCACCTGCACATCTGACAGCCGAGCCGACGCACAGCGGTTGTACTCAGTAGTTGAACTTGTGTGGTCAAGTATCGAAAATGACCGAATACTTATTGCCTAATATGTATTATATAAATATAATACATAACACATTTAAATTATATTAATATAATTTAAATTGCCTTGTACTCAGTAGTTGAGTACAGCGGTTAAATATAATATATAATTTAACTTGATATATAATTTCCGTTCGTAAATAGATAATTATTGTCGGAGTGATAAATCATTACTACGATTTGGTTGTATGAGATTTAGAAATTTGTTTATCGAGCACGCTAACATCGAACCTTTTGGTAAGTCAATCACATTGCCGTCAGCGTGTCCTCGGGTATGGATGACACATTTTTGCAACCAAACACATTAGCGTCAATACCTTCTCATACTCATTATAAGCCTTGTAAAAATAGTCTGTAAAAAGCATTCAATGGTTGGAATGGGAGGCTAAAGAATCACCGAGTAATCCCATACAACACGCACTCTCCAGCGGTGAAGTCGCTGTAGGGCCCTACCACGTTGATGGGTATAAGGTAATGACAGAAAAACGTGTAATATACGAATTTATGGGGTGTTACTTTCATGGACATTCATATTCAGGATAATGTAAAATGAATCCTGATGTGTCTAGAAACCCCTACACTATAACCAATAGTGACAACGTAACTTCAAAAGTGAATTACCAAAAAACTGTTGAAAAAATTCACTATCTAAAATATCTACGCATTTAAGACAAAAATTATGTGGGAATGTGAATTTGGTGAAATGATAGCAAACAATACTCAAATACGTCAGTATATAAAACAATGGAATAATCTAGAGCCTATGGATATTAGAAAAAGTTTTTTTGGTGGAAGAACTGAAGTATTCCAACATTATTATGAATATGAAGATGGAAACAGATTAAGTATTTGGGCGTCACTTCATTATATCCATACATTTTGAAAAATTGACCACGGAACATTTAATAGATCAGCGTATATCGCATTTAGAATACGCTCAGAAATAAATGGTAATGTTGTAGCTAAATGTGTAGCGAAAATTTCTCAAAGCAACTCGACATGTTTAAACCATGCATCAGATCTACTTTATTAAATTACAATTATCAATAGAAATTATGTGGACAATAGAGGTAGCATTAGAGGAGCAGGTCATTCAAAGAAATCTGTAAATTTTTACCAGTGGTATTATAAAGAAATTGTTTCTTCAAACTGTTTATTTTAGTTTATAAAGCTTTATTAGTTAGTATGGTCTTCAAAGATGCCGAAGTAGATAGTGTAGCTAAATCAGAATTGGTGCGAGTTAAACAACAAAGTATACCAGATGATATATACAGAGAACAAGCTATAGAAGTTTGCAATCGTGTAGGATTTAGTATAGAACAGGGTAAAATTCTCGACCATTCCTGTACACAAACATTTTGCACCATCACTCTCCTCCATCTCACGAGGAACAAAGAAGCTCCTTCAACGATAATAGCGGGTTATCGTTTAGCTGCCTCACTTGAATAGCTTCGTGGCTGAATAGCTTCGAAGAAATCCCTTCCAATTTGTCTCAAATGGACAACATTGTCTCCGGTCCCAATGTCGGCCAGTCCATTGTCGGTGATGATGCAGATGATGAGTTCCACGGAGCCGCTTCCAGCTGTTACTGGTAGTGTGGATAAACCGGGGTTACTAAGAATAGGGAGCTTGACTTGCGACTTGCGACGTAGGACTTGCCACTCACCCAGACAGGCAGTTATTAAGTCAGCATTAAGGTATTAGGCTCTGGACTTCATTAAGATTTAAGAATAGCTTTAAGGTAGTAGATTTGAATGGTTGCTGAAAATACACAATTAAACTTCGACTGGGTGACTATTACTTGTTATCGCGGAACACAACATTAAGATGAGCTCAGAAGACTTCACGATCAGCCGAACGACGAAGACCAAGATCAACATCACATCAACATATTGGTGTCGTTACAGTGGACTGACCATGTGTCAGTCCACTAACATCGCTATCTTCACAGATCATATATGTTGGTGAGTGTTGATCAACACGCTCAGAATTCTCCACGTGTGTAGGATGAGGACAGGGATGGCTTGCCTTTCATGCCTCCTTCAAGGAACGCGAATAAACTGGGTGTTGTCGATGTTTGGTTGTCGTCGACACAGAGCTTGGTCGGGGCGACCAATGCGCAGTTGACCCCGGGAGAGGTCGAGAACCCTTTGTTAAACACAAGCTTGTGCAGAAGGGGGACCTGTTGAAGCCGATCAATCAGTAGCTGGCCCGAGTGCTGCTGAGAACAATGACACAGCGGAACGTTTGCCAGGGATAGGCGAATTCATTGCTCAAGGACTAAGCACAATAGATGTCGCTGCACGAAACCCTATATCACTTTTCGTACCTAGCAACGGTTCATCCGTACCATCAACTGACACCGAAACCCAAGAAGAGCGACAAAATTCGAGAATAATCAAACTCCTCGAGGAACAAATAGGGTTCACCATAATCATTCAAAATGAGCTGCAACTCTTTAAGCCGTGCTTCCGTCTGTCCACAACCAGAGAAAGAGCCTCCTACATAGATGAATTTTTCGAAACGATGGCAGACGATCGCACTCCCATTGTCGAAATTATGAAACTAAACCGGTTTTTTGACAATCTGGAAAATTTGCCGTGGATCGGTGAGAATATGTACCAACGAAGAACGCTTGGGGCGAGATCGGGAGAATAGGGCGGATGCGGCAAGATTTCATAGCCACATCGCCTTGCTTCCTCAACCCTTGCAGCCGCAATACGACCACGTGAAGAACGTAGCGACAAACCACGTCCTCACAAGTGCACTGTGTGTCCTAGAAGCTTCACACACAGTAGCAATACAGGATGTATGTAGGTAATCGCTGAGCCAAAATGTAGTGTCAAACTGATTACAAACGGTATGAAAATCATTTTATAGCGCTCCTCATCTCCAAATTTCAATTAATTGATTCCTATAACGATCTACCTATGCCGTTGGCAAAATTCTCGACCATTCCTGTATACAAACATTTTCCACCATCACTCTCCTAACATCAGCCGCAATCAAATATGGATGCAGCCCGAAACCCTGCACGGAACCCTATATCACTTCTTGGATCTTCTCCTTCAGTGATCTATCAAATAGATCGGTTCAGATTGTTAAAAATGATGGCGGTTAATCCTATGTGAGGTATTAACCGATCTATTTGATAGTTACTATGGTACAGATTTTCATCTGTACACAACGGATCTTTTTTGGATGAATACACTTGATTGATTTAAATATATTGTGAGGCAACCATAGGAAGATATCCATATCACCAATGAAGTAGTCTATAGCAAATTAAATAAACTGAAGGTACACGAATCTCCTAGTCAAGATGGTATATCTGCAGGGTTATATGAGCTGAGGGAGAACCTGTGAGGTATTAACCGATCTATTTGACAGGCCACTGAAGGAGTACGCACCGCACCTAGCAACGGTTCATCCGTACCATCAACTGACACCGAAGCCCTAGAAGAGCGACAAATTTCGAGAATAATGAAACTCCTCGAGGAACAAATAGAGTTCACTATAATCATTCAAAATGAGCTGCAACTCTTTAAGCCGTGCTTCCGTCTGTCCACAACCAGAGAAAGAGCCTCCTACATAGATGAATTTTTCAAAACGAGGGCAGACGATCGCACTCCCATTGTCGAAATTATGAAACTAAACCAGTTTTTTGACAATCTGGAAAATTTGCCGTGAATCGGTGAGAATATGTACCAACGAAGAACGCGGGGTACAAGTGTTATTCGACACTGTAAAATTGGCACGCGGAAAATTGTCGGCCACGGCTACGTCAATCGAAACAGGAAACGGGCTGTTTCTCCTGATACAGCAGCACCAAATTACCGCCATATTGGCAGAAGTTCGCCTGATAGTAAACACATTCTCGACGAATCGTAGAATGAATACCCTTCGTTTGACGCATATTTCTGGGTGTGTCTGATAACTCCTTCCCTTCCGACTCATATTCCGGGGACGTCAGCAAAGCTTTTCCGTTGAAATATTTTTTACATAGTGTTCAGTTTGTGAAATATATTTTTATGGTGATTTGGGGGATGCATAGACAAAAAATATATTAATTCAAATAATATTCTTCATGTGGATGATGTGAGTGCCTCGTATTTTATCCAATCAATCGCTGAGCCAAAATGTAGTGTCAAACTGATTACAAACGGTATGAAAATCATCTTATCTTGTGTGATATTCAAGTAATATCACAGCAGATTTCAGGGTGCAAATGCCTAAGATGACGACGACGCTGCACGGATTGGACTATAATCACTAAACATTGACAGCTTCGAATCGTCCTGTCCGAATATTCGTCAATGAACGCACGCGACATACATGTACTAAGCAACATCACACCCTGCCCGTATAATCATGTCATTCCTACTAAATGTTGTGTTGTACGGTGTCAACATTTTTCCAAACCGGTGGCTGGTGTATGTTCATCCCCACAGCATTCGTGCTAATGACAAAAAGAACAACAGCCATTTATACGGCTGACAAGGAGACAGAACATGTGGAGAAACTACAGCGAAACAAACGACGTCCCCGTCCATAGGTGCTGACAGCGTAATTACTTTTGACGCCGATGGTGAGCCTTATATTAGACCAAACCAACAGTGTCAAAAGCGTCGACGTGTCAGGAGCGAACCACAAGACGTTATTCCTGTGATCAGTGACACCACCACCACGACAGCTGGCGTCACAAACACAACCACCACCAAAGCTGCGAGATCGCAGGATTCAGACACCACGGACTTTGAACCTCTCATCCCCGCCCCACAGAACGAGAGCGAGGAACAGGACTATGACCAGGATGCTCAACCGCTCTTGAAGCATCTGACCCAAAGGTAAGACATCTATTTGACATCGAATCTTATGCTGATGATACTATTCACGTTACTCTATATAATTTACTGTATTGACTTGAAAATTACCTGCATGATAGTGTATTTATGTGTGTGTGTGTGTGTGTATGTGTGTATGTGTGTGTAATTTTGAATAAAAGCACAGTGTTCACAACCTTGTGCTCACAAGCGATAAACGTCAGTCAGTCAGTCAGGTATCATGAAGATTACCATCACATTTGGTGATAAGTGGGCTGAGGTGGAGAGTGTGGTGGTGTAATCACCAACCACTCTACTTACCCCCCAAACATTGGGCTTGTACATAGCCCATATAACAAGGGGGGTAAGTAGAGGTGTGGACGATTTGGGGGGGTCACCATTAGTACCACCAACGCGACCACCACCACCAGTGACGGCGTTAAAAACACGAATACCACCACCACCACCAACGCACAGGAGGATTCATCAGACACCACGGTCTATGAACCCTCCAACCCCGCCCCAGAGGACGCGGACGATGACGAGGACTATGACCAGGATGCTCAACCGCTCTTGACGCATCTGACCCAAAGGTAAGACATCTATTTGACATCGAATCTTATGCTGATGATACTATTCACGTTACTCTATATAATTTACTTTATTGACTTAAAAATTACCTGCATGATAGTGTATTTATGTGTGTGTCTGTCTGTGTGTGTGTGTGTGTGTGTGTGTGTGTGTTATCAAAATAACACTTTAATACTTAACTTTAATGAATAATACTTTGCCTTTGATTACGATGTGTTCAAGTTTTTGTAGGAGTACATACACTCCTGATACCTTCAAAAATGAGCTGGACAAGTTCCTACAGACCGTCCAGGACAAACCGTCTCTACCACACTACCACCAAACCAACGTGGGAAACAGCCTTCTAGACCGTGTAACACCGGCTCACCGAGGGTGGCGCTCCAGCGCGACCTAGGATACTTACATCCTAAACAACACTACAGGAAACTACAGGTATGTGTGTGTGTATGTGCGTGATAGACTATGTGTGTGTGTGTGTGTGTGTGTGTGTGTGATTGATGTGATAGACATAGTCTATCACATCAATGCGTATAATACCATATAGTATCATACTGCGTTTCAAAACAAAAAAAAAGTTCATCTATCATGGAAGGAAGATGGACAACAAACAAAGAATTCAATTCAATTGAATTGAATTTATTCAAACGAACAATTCAATGTGAGCAGCTTTTTCAGCTCGGATGAACTTGACAGCGTGTTCGGAGGAGTCACTGGCACCAAAACTACATGACAGTTGCCAGTTTGACAAGCTGTTAAGTGATGTACGGAATCCAACACGCGGACTCAATGTTGGATAATTCTTCCTGAACTCTCCCCTGTTGCTCGACAATGAGTCTGACTGTTGGTCTATCGCTCAAAACCTGCAGGTAGCACAGAGAACGAAGAGTTTCTTATCAAAGTCGATCGCAACCAAAAAATTTATAGATTTTTACAAGTTCAATCCACAGGTTCACCACATCACATTCATGAGTCCATCTTCACCGTTCTAAGGCTTGTGGGATTAAATATGGAGTTGAATATGAAAATACGGTTTACAGAGGAAGGTGAACCTCAGGAAATGTTGGCCGTTATCGGTCAAACATGCAGCAACACAAACCGACGAAAACTATAAGAAGTTTGAAAAAAAAATTGTATTCAGAGTCCACTCCTGTAGAGGTGGCAGTTATGAACGATGAAGACTCGAGCGACAGTGACACATCGTGGACACCCCAGCATCCGAAGGTGTTGGCTGGGGGTGGATCCAGCGCTTAAAACCGCGCACAAGACGTCGACTGCGCCGACAACGACGTCCTCGGACACCGACACCAATTCAAGAGACGGAAAGTTTGTTTAGTTCAGGTATTTTTGATATTCTGAACAACATTGAAGCGTCATCGTCAACACTACGTCAACGTTTTGACAATTCATTGCTAAGCGCTCAACATAATTTGTGTATGATTACCAGTCAGGGGAATTATGCGCGGAAAATGACGGAAGACCTGACGATCGGCTGGAGAAAATTTCGCCTTTGCTGCCTATGTGTATGGCTACGAGTTCCAGGTTATGTGATGCATTGAAAAAATAGTGGGATTCGAAACGCTAGATTCAATTCGGTTAAGTACAGTCGTATATTTGGCCAGTGACAGTATTACAGTCAAGAGGTTTGTGAAAGGAGCGGTGCCAGATATCAATATTGGTACTGTAACGGAATTCATTTCGTCGACAGAACACCTGGGACACCTGGGAAAAGCTTTGTTGCTGGTTGGATCGATGGCACCTAATACAGTTTTCATTTGCTCATGTGCATGTGTTGGCATTGGAATCATCACTACATGTATTGAGCAAACTGACATATCGGATCGAAGAGACAGAACATTAATACCTATTGCCGATCATTTTACGTTTGACACAAGATTGACAAAGCATGGAAGAAAAAATATTGTTTTCATGCCTACAAAAGCTGGATGCGATCAACTGCGTGACACAACCGCGTGATCAACTGCGCGCACGCGCGCGTGTGCGTAATTTTGAATGAAAGCACAGTGTTCACAGCTGGTAGACAGTATCGCAGACATGTTGATAGAAGTAAGCGAACAAGATATTAAAGTAGTAGTATGTGTGGGACCGGAAGACGCTAACTGCATTCCCCTTATAAAAAACGTCACAGAGACCATAGTGAACGTATTACAAGGAGACAGAACATGTGGAGAAACTACAGCGAAACAAACGCCGTCCCAGTCCATAGGTGCTGACAGCGTAATTACTCTTGACGCCGCTGGTGAGCCATATATTAGACCAAACCAGCAGTGTCAAAAGCGTCGGCGTGTCAGGAGCGAACCACAGGAAGATATTGCTGTGGTTTAAAGGAAGTTATTCCTGTGGTCAACATCAGTGACACAGACGACACCGCCACAGCCACCACAGTCGCCTCAACCACTGCCCCTATCACTCACATGAGCGAGGTAGAGACCGCCCGAGAGAGACAGCTGGCGCAGAAAAGGTAAGACATCTATTCGACATGGAATCTTATGCTGCTATTCACGTTACTATATCATTTCTTGTATGAGATTGTTTATATGTATGTCATCAGATCTTCACCTGTCCTAACACAATGGGAAAGACGTCGAAACCAGCAGCTGGCAATTCTCGGCATCGAAATCGATTAAGGTATATTCTCTACTAAGGTCAGCACTCTAGCCTGGTATGACCGTGACTTGGCAACAACGTGTCACTTGGACCACACCCAAAAGAAACAAAAACAACTGTCTCCCAAAAATTACGCTTTTACTGTACACACACCAGACGGGCACACCGAGACTATAGTAAAAATGCGTGGCATCACACAAACACACGACACGCAGCGGCTTATACAATATACAATAAAATAGTACGGAGATTTGGAGTGGAAGGTAGACATTACATACTGAAGTTAAATCAACGATTCCACCTGGTCTTCGAAATCTCTTTTTTTCTCTGGACCTCGTTTGTTTAGTGAACTTCCTCTTAAAATTCTATCTTCTCTCTCTTACAGGTCTATTTACACTTCTCATTGTACATATCTTCTCGGTGTCTCTTCTGTTGAATAATTATATTGTGTGAATAACTGTTTGATTTATTGATCCGTAGTTATTTTCAGTAGTTCTTTCATAATATATCGCTGCTTATATCTTTATTTATGCGATACTGTTTTGTTAATTCCACATTGTGTACATTATATAACTAGCCGTTCCTCGCGACTATGATAATTAGAGCGCTATACCAAATACATGTGTTGTTGTTGTTGTTAAACTCTAAACTTTGAAGATGAAAGCTCTTTAACAGATATTTTCATTAAGATTGACAATATTGTGAATGAAGTTACCTCACAATTACTGGCAAATATATCAGATGATAGTTATGTAGCAATCACAAATGACCACAGAACATTTAATAGGTCAGCGTATATCGCATTTAGAAGACGCTCAGAAATAAATGGTAATGTTGTAGCTAAATGTGTAGAGAAAATTTCCCAAAGCAACTCGACATGTTAAAACCATGCATCAGATCTACTTTATAAAATTACAATTATCAATAAAAATTATGTGGACAATAGAGGTAGCATTAGAGGAGCAGGTCATTCAAAGAAATTTGTAAATTTTTACCAGTGGAATTACAAAAAAAATTCTTCGAACTGTTTGGTAACCTGTGTCTACCGGAAGCTTTATTAGTTAGTATGATCTTCAAAGATGCCGAAGTAGATAGTGTAGCTAAAGCAGAATTGGTGCGAGTTAAACAACAAAGTATACCAGATAATATATACAGAGAACAAGCTATATAAGTTTGCAATCGTGTAGGATTTAGTATAGAACAGGGTAGTTTTGGAATATAAGACCTAAGAAAAATAATGGAAATATTTCCTGAATATAAAGCACACGTATATTCAGCCGACGCTAAAAATATAAAAGTTTCCAGTATTTGGTATGGTACAAAACATTTTCACTTATATCATTTCAATAACCACTTTGACGTGATAACTTCGATGAGGTCTACAAACACATGTGTTTGTATATGTGTGTGGGTCAATGTGTTTGTATGCGTGTGTGTAATTTGGAATAAAAGCCTTGTGGTCACAAGCGATAAATGTCAGTCAGTCACACGTCAATAATGAAAGTAACTATCACCTTTGGCGATAAGTGGGCTGAGGTGGAGAGCGTGGTGTTGGAGACAACATCCCCTCTACCATCCCCTGAAGATATGGGCCGCTATTTAGCCCATATCACCAGGGGGGTGTGCAGAGGGGTCGAAGACGACTCCACCGCCACGTCCACCATCGTTGCCGACACGGCCGCCACCGTTGCCGACACGGCCACCACCGTCGCCACAGCCACCACATCCGCCACGGCTGATGAGGTGGAAATCCTCTCGGACACCACCATGGATTCTCACGTCTTCGCTCGACAGGACGAGCACGAGGATGACCTACATCCCGTCCTCAAACACCTGAAAACACCTTATGTGTGTCACCAGAGACCGTCCTGAATGGAAGCGGCGGTGCATAGAACATTTTGCAGCAGCTGCAAAGTGTTCTGGTCTAAATCCTGAGTCATATCCGGGTTTAAAGTGAAGGTTTGTTCTCACAGAGTTCCTTTCATCCAATTGAGAATTAGGAATGCACCGACGAACACCAAATGACGTGCACACTCTCTTAAATAATTTGGAGCAAAACAACCCTAGAAAACTGTTGAAAATTTCCTTGAAAACTGTCAAATATTAAGGATCACAAAAATGAACGTCCACTCGCTACCACAGCCGAAGCAACACAACATAATTATTCAGTATGGCAGGAAAGAGACAGTTGGAGACTGAAGAAGTAGTAGGGAAAATTAGGGACTTAGCTGTGGTAGGAAATATTAGTGTAGGACTTAGAAAGATTAGTGAATATTATAGCCGTAGATATAAAACTAATGTAAAAGCATTCATCATTCATCTTGACTTCACACGACCCGACGACATACAGCTATGCATCCGCTCGATCGAAACGACAATGGACACCCTCAAGGAGGGTGTGCATCCTGAGGACCTGGTAGGCGTCACACTCCAACAGCAACATCCAGCATGACGCCTACGTGGTGCCCCGACCAGCCAAAGATTTCACGGCGTCACTCTTGGCACAGAGGTGAGCAAGATTGCATATTTGATTACATGTTAAGATTTCGCTTGACTACATCAAGTGTTTAAAAATAATTTATGTTGTATAAAATGAATAAATAATAAAATGAAAAAAATAGCGCAGTCCAACGCGTCGTTTGTCACCCACAATTCCAGTCTCGTGCTCAAGGTGACGCATATTGCCAGACGTCCACCGCACGACATCCCGGACGACGAAATGGAGGGCTCGGCGCGGCTCAAGAACACCGGCGATTTCGCCACGTGGTTCTCCCGGAAGAACTGTTTCTTCCGTGTACTTGGCACACAGTGTTTGCCCCGGTTGGTCGGAGTACCGGGTCCATGTCTACTCGACGGATCATTTTGGGCAACTCGGCGCAACCTTCGGTGAGTAATTAGAAGAAATATTCCGTTAGCGTAAATGATTAGCATTCATATAATTCAAGTTGCATTAATTCCCATGTGTGTTTCAGGCACAGGACATCATCATCTGTATCTTTATCATCATCATCGACACTTCGACGTCATCACCAAGATCAAGGCATTCCTCGACACTAATGTCGATATGTCTGCGAGGAATGCCAAACGCGCTACGTACACATCGGAGAACATGTTTGTGCCGGAGGCTGCAAGGACTGTGGAGCGCCTCATCGATGCCTGCGGGAAGGTGCGTTAACCCATTGTCCCAAATGTAGTTTAGATTTCATTTCCAGCTCCTGTATCGAGGCTCACAAACAATCACGCTGTAAGGTGCGGCGTGGGTGTCCCAGATGTGGTGATATTTTGTACAAATCGTATAGCAAAAGTCGCCATGTCTGTGGCACTCACATATGCCCTTACTGTCGTGAACGAGTCACGAACAACGAGCTCATAGATGCGGAAAACGTCCATCGTTGCTTAATTATTATTCAGTAGCATTTATAGTCTTTGTCATGCTTAGCAATTGTTCATTTAGAGTAGTCATTTGCGTAATCTTTAGTACATCCAACTGTCGAGTAATGACGGCTGAATGCTGAGTGCTAGAGCTGGCGCGTGCCATGATGACGAGGGGACGTGCACAATCTCGCTGCTATCCATCGCCATTCAACACTAGCTGTGGCAAAAACCCGTATCATTTTGGCGATTTCACCCAACGATCAACACGGGACGAAACTACACAAATTTTGTAACCTGTTGCGGATGAATCCTGACCAACATCGCAGCCACGACATTACGAACCACCACCCGTCGGATGCAGCTCAGAAAAAATTCAGGGACAACAGAAAACATGGCCGTGTATAAGTTGGTTGTATGAGATTTAGAAATTTGTTTATCGAGCACACTAACATCGAACCTTTTGATAAGTCAATCACATTGCCGTCAGCGTGTCCTCGGGTATGGATGACACATTTTTGCAACCAAACACATTAGCGTCAATACCTTCTCATACTCATTATAAGCCTTGTAAAAATAGTCTGTAAAAAGCATTCAATGGTTGGAATGGGAGGCTAAAGAATCACCGAGTAATCCCATACAACACGCACTCTCCAGCGGTGAAGTCGCTGTAGGGCCCTACCACGTTGATGGGTATAGGGTAATGACAGAAAAACGTGTAATATACGAATTTATTTGGTGTTACTTTCATGGACATTCATATTCAGGACAGTGTAAAATGAATCCTGATGTGTCTAGAAACGCATACACTATAACCAATAGTGAAAACCTGACTTCAAAAGTGAATTACCAAAAAACTGTTGAAAAAATTTAACCAAATTCACATTCCCACATAATTTTTGTCTCAAATGCGTAGATATTTTAGATAGTGAATTTATTCGAGACAAAAATTATGTGGGAATGTGAATTTGGTTAAATGATAGCAAACAATACTCAAATACGTCAGTATATAAAACAATTGAATAATCTAGAGCCTATGGATATTAGAAAAAGTTTCTTTGGTGGAAGAACTGAAGTATTCCAACATTATTATGAATGTGAAGATGGAAACAGATTAAGTATTTGGACGTCACTTCATTATATCCATACATTTTGAAAAATTGACCACGGAACATTTAATAGGTCAGCGTATATCGCATTTAGAATACGCTCAGAAATAAATGGTAATGTTGTAGCTAAATGTGTAGAGAAAATTTCTCAAAGTAACTCGACATGTTTAAACCATGCATCAGATCTACTTTATTAAATTACAATTATCAATAAAAATTATGTGGACAATAGAGGTAGCATTAGAGGAGCAGGTCATTCAAAGAAATCTGTAAATTTTTACCAGTGGTTTTATAAAGAAATTGTTTCTTCAAACTGTTTATTTTAGTTTATAAAGCTTTATTAGTTAGTATGGTCTTCAAAGATGCCGAAGTAGATAGTGTAGCTAAATCAGAATTGGTGCGAGTTAAACAACAAAGTATACCAGATAATATATACAGAGAACAAGCTATAGAAGTTTGCAATCGTGTAGGATTTAGTATAGAACAGGGTAAAATTCTCGACCATTCCTGTACACAAACATTTTCCACCATCACTCTCCTAACATCAGCCGCAATCAAATATGGATGCAGCCCGAAACCCTGCACGAAACCCTATATCACTTTTCGCACCTAGCAACGGTTCATCCGTACCATCAACTGACACCGAAGCCCTAGAAGAGCGACAAATTTCGAGAATAATGAAACTCCTCGAGGAACAAATAGACTTCACTATAATCATTCAAAATGAGCTGCAACTCTTTAAGCCGTGCTTCCGTCTGTCCACAACCAGAGAAAGAGCCTCCTACATAGATGAATTTTTCAAAACGAGGGCAGACGATCGCACTCCCATTGTCGAAATTATGAAACTAAACCGGTTTTTTGACAATCTGGAAAATTTGCCGTGGATCGGTGAGAATATGTACCAACGAAGAACGCGGGGTACAAGTGTTATTCGACATTGTAAAATTGGCACGCGGAAAATTGTCGGCCACGACTACGTCAATCGAAACAGGGAACGGGCTGTTTCTCCTGATACAGCAGCACCAAATTACCGCCATATTGGCAGAAGTTCGCCTGATAGTAAACACATTCTCGACGAATCGTAGAATGAATACCCTTCGTTTGACGCATATTTCTGGGTGTGTCTGATAACTCCTTCCCTTCCGACTCCTTCCCTTCCCTCATATTCCGGGGACGTCAGCCAAGCTTTTCCGTTGAAATATTTTTTACATAGTGTTCAGTTTGTGAAATATATTTTTATGGTGATTTGGGGGATGCATAGACAAAAAATATATTAATTCAAGTCATATTCTTCATGTGGATGATGTTAGTGCCTAGTATTTTATCCAATCAATCGCTGAGCCAAAATGTAGTGTCAAACTGATTACGAACCGTATGAAAATCATCTTATCTTGTGTGATATTCAAGTAATATCACAGCAGATTTCAGGGTGCAAATGCCTAAGATGACGACGACGCTGCACGGATTGGACTATAATCACAATCCTCACAACACGCACAAGTATGATAGCAATATGCGCGATGCAAGTTACATCATACAGAGTCTGGCACCCGACCGTATCTACGCCAAAGGTCTCGATAAGGCTCGCCGACAATCCCATCTACTCGAACTAAACATTGACAGCTTCGAATCGTCCTGTCCGAATATTTGTCAATGAACGCAAACGACATACATGTACACCCTGCCCACGACATACATACATACATACACCCTGCCCACGACATACATACATCACACCCTGCCCGTATAATCATGTCATTCCTACTAAATGTTGTGTTGTACGGTGTCAACATTTTTCCAAGCCGGTGGCTGGTGTATGTTCATCCCCACAGCATTCGTGCTAATGACAAAAAGAACAACAGCCATTTATACGGCTGTTTGGCACAAGCTCATCGCCATCATAAGCTTGGCTACTTTAGACATCACCACCAGTTTTCACCAGATATCTTTCCGAATGTTCAGGTGAACGGGTGTTTCTCCACTATACTAAGTCCGGCAAGACCAGGTTTTTAAGGTTAAGCGCATTTAGGGGTCCGGTCAAGCGCGTGCTTTGCGATCTCTGTCATCACATTTGCTGCAGGCTGGGTTCGACGCAATCAAGGAGGACATTGTCGAACCATCTGAAAACATGACGCGGTTTCTGGAATACGTCTCAAGACACTGGCTGAGTAGAGCTGATGCAGAGACTTTTAGCCATTTCGACCAGGTTCATAGGACAAACAACGCTGTCGAAAGTTTCAACAACAGGTTACGCTCGAATCTACACGGAAATTCAGGCACCTTTTAATGACTGGATGAATTGCGGAATAAAAGTATTGAATCCCGGTAGATGATCGGGATTGGGGTTCATATACAAACACATGTGTTTGGGTCAATGTGTATGTGTGTATATGTGTGTGGGTCAATGTGTTTGTATGCGTGTGTGTAATTTGGAATAAAAGCCTTGTGGTCACAAGCGATAAATGTCAGTCAGTCACACGTCAATAATGAAAGTAACTATCACCTTTGGCGATAAGTGGGCTGAGGTGGAGAGCGTGGTGTTGGAGACAACATCCCCTCTACCATCCCCTGAAGATATGGGCCGCTATTTAGCCCATATCACCAGGGGGGTGTGCACAGGGGTGGAAGACGACTCCACCGCCACGTCCACCATCGTTGCCGACACGGCCGCCACCGTTGCCGACACGGCCACCACCGTCGCCACAGCCACCACATCCGCCACGGCTGATGAGGTGGAAATCCTCTCGGACACCACCATGGATTCTCCCGTCTTCGCTCGACAGGACGAGGACGAGGATGACCTACATACCGTCCTCAAACACCTAACCCAAAGGTAAGACATCTATTTGACATCGAATCTTATGCTGATGGTACTATTCACGTTACTCTATTTACTTTACTTTTTATAATTTACTTTATTGAACTAAAAAAAATTACCTGTATGATAGTGTATTTATGTGTGTGTGTGTGTGTGTGTGTGTGTGTGTGTGTATATATGTGTATATGTGTATTTATGTGTGTCACCAGAGACCGTCCTGAATGGAAGCGGCGGTGCACAGAACATTTTGCAGCAGCTGCAAAGTGTTCTGGTCTAAATCCTGAGTCATATCCGGGCTTAAAGTGAAGGTTTGTTCTCACAGAGTTCCTTTCATCCAATTGAGAATTAGGAATGCACCGACGAACACCAAATGACGTGCACACTTTTTTAAATAATTTGGAGCAAAACAACCCTAGAAAACTGTTGAAAATTTCCTTGAAAACTGTCAAATATTAAGGATCACAAAAATGAACGTCCACTCGCTAACACAGCCGAAGCAACACAACATAATTATTCAGTATGGCAGGAAAGAGACAGTTGGAGACTGAAGAAGTAGTAGGGAAAATTAGGGACTTAGCTGTGGTAGGAAATATTAGTGTAGGACTTAGAAAGATTAGTGAATATTATAGCCGTAGATATAAAGCTAATGTAAAAGCATTCATCATTCATCTTGACTTCACACGACCCGACGACATACAGCTATGCATCCGCTCGATCGACACGACAATGGACACCCTCATCAACACCATCAAGGAGGTTGCATCCTGAGGACCTGGTAGGCGTCACACTCCAACAGCAACATCCAGCATGACGCCTACGTGGTGCCCCGACCAGCCAAAGATTTCACGGCGTCACTCTTGGCACAGAGGTGAGCAAGATTGCATATTTGATTACATGTTAAGATTTCGCTTGACTACATCAAGTGTTTAAAAATAATTTATGTTGTATTACAGACTGGAAAAAATACCGCAGTCCAACGCGTCGTTTGTCACCGACAATTCCAGTCTCGTGCTCAAGGTGACGCATATTGCCAGACGTCCACCGCACGACATCCCGGACGACGAAATGGAGGGCTCGGCGCGGCTCAAGAACACCGGCGATTTCGCCACGTGGTTCTCCCGTAAGAACTGTTTCTTCCGTGTACTTGGCACACAGTGTTTGCCCCGGGCACTGGTTGCTGCCAGGTACATTGAGAACCACGCCGCGTCGAGCGCCTCCCGAAAGCGTGTGCAACGTCTGGCAAGGGACCCCGCAAGTTTCATGTCTGAGGCCAGGGAATTGTGTGAACGTTCCGGGGTAGACTTTTCCCTGCCCAGCATGGGTTTGCGGGAGCTCCAAAAGTTGGTGGCTGGTTGGTCGGAGTACCGGGTCCATGTCTACTCGAAGGATCATTTTGGGCAACTCGGCGCAACCTTCGGTGAGTAATTAGAAGAAATATTCCGTTAGCGTTAATGATTTGCATTCATATAATTCAAGTTGCATTAATTCGCATGTGTGTGTTTCAGGCACAGGACATCATCATCTGTATCTTTATCATCATCATCGACACTTCGACGTCATCACCAAGATCAAGGCATTCCTCGACACTCATTTACCAAACACGGTCAATGTGTTTGTATGCGTGTGTGTAATTTGGAATAAAAGCCTTGTGGTCACAAGCGATAAATGTCAGTCAGTCACACGTCAATAATGAAAGTAACTATCACCTTTGGCGATAAGTGGGCTGAGGTGGAGAGCGTGGTGTTGGAGACAACATCCCCTCTACCATCCCCTGAAGATATGGGCCGCTATTTAGCTCATATCACCAGGGGGTGTGCAGAGGGGTCGAAGACGACTCCACCGCCACGTCCACCATCGTTGCCGACACGGCCGCCACCGTTGCCGACACGGCCACCACCGTCGCCACAGCCACCACATCCGCCACGGCTGATGAGGTGGAAATCCTCTCGGACACCACCATGGATTCTCCCGTCTTCGCTCGACAGGACGAGGACGAGGATGACCTACATCCCGTCCTCAAACACCTGAAAACACCTTATGTGTGTCACCAGAGACCGTCCTGAATGGAAGCGGCGGTGCATAGAACATTTTGCAGCAGCTGCAAAGTGTTCTGGTCTAAATCCTGAGTCATATCCGGGTTTATAGTGAAGGTTTGTTCTCACAGAGTTCCTTTCATCCAATTGAGAATTAGGAATGCACCGACGAACACCAAATGACGTGCACACTCTCTTAAATAATTTGGAGCAAAACAACCCTAGAAAACTGTTGAAAATTTCCTTGAAAACTGTCAAATATTAAGGATCACAAAAATGAACGTCCACTCGCTACCACAGCCGAAGCAACACAACATAATTATTCATTATGGCAGGAAAGAGACAGTTGGAGACTGAAGAAGTAGTAGGGAAAATTAGGGACTTAGCTGTGGTAGGAAATATTAGTGTAGGACTTAGAAAGATTAGTGAATATTATAGCCGTAGATATAAAACTAATGTAAAAGCATTCATCATTCATCTTGACTTCACACGACCCGACGACATACAGCTATGCATCCGCTCGATCGAAACGACAATGGACACCCTCATCAACACCATCAAGGAGGGTGTGCATCCTGAGGACCTGGTAGGCGTCACACTCCAACAGCAACATCCAGCATGACGCCTACGTGGTGCCCCGACCAGCCAAAGATTTCACGGCGTCACTCTTGGCACAGAGGTGAGCAAGATTGCATATTTGATTACATGTTAAGATTTCGCTTGACTACATCAAGTGTTTAAAAATAATTTATGTTGTATTACAGACTGGAAAAAATACCGTAGTCCAACGCGTCGTTTGTCACCGACAACTCCAGTCTCATGCTCAAGGTGACGCATATTGCCAGACGTCCACCGCACGACATCCCGGACGACGAAATGGAGGGCTCGGCGCGGCTCAAGAACACCGGCGATTTCGCCACGTGGTTCTCCCGGAAGAACTGTTTCTTCCGTGTACTTGGCACACAGTGTTTGCCCCGGGCACTGGTTGCTGCCAGGTACATTGAGAACCACGCCGCGTCGAGCGCCTTCCGAAAGCGTGTGCAACGTCTGGCAAGGGACCCCGCAAGTTTCATGTCTGAGGCCAGGGAATTGTGTGAACGTTCCGGGGTAGACTTTTCCCTGCCCAGCATGGGTTTGCGGGAGCTCCAAAAGTTGGTGGCTGGTTGGTCGGAGTACCGGGTCCATGTCTACTCGAAGGATCATTTTGGGCAGCTCGGCGCAACCTTCGGTGAGTAATTAGAAGAAATATTCCGTTAGCGTTAATGATTTGCATTCATATAATTCAAGTTGCATTAATTCGCATGTGTGTGTTTCAGGCACAGGACATCATCATCTGTATCTTTATCATCATCATCGACACTTCGACGTCATCACCAAGATCAAGGCATTCCTCGACACTCATTTACCAAACACGGTCAATGTGTTTGTATGCGTGTGTGTAATTTGGAATAAAAGCCTTGTGGTCACAAGCGATAAATGTCAGTCAGTCACACGTCAATAATGAAAGTAACTATCACCTTTGGCGATAAGTGGGCTGAGGTGGAGAGCGTGGTGTTGGAGACAACATCCCCTCTACCATCCCCTGAAGATGTGGGCCGCTATTTAGCCCATATCACCAGGGGGGTGTGCAGAGGGGTCGAAGACGACTCCACCGCCACGTCCACCATCGTTGCCGACACGGCCGCCACCGTTGCCGACACGGCCACCAACGTCGCCACAGCCACCACATCCGCCACGGCTGATGAGGTGGAAATCCTCTCGGACACCACCATGGATTCTCCCGTCTTCGCTCGACAGGACGAGCACGATGATGACCTACATCCCGTCCTCAAACACCTGAAAACACCTTATGTGTGTCACCAGAGACCGTCCTGAATGGAAGCGGCGGTGCATAGAACATTTTGCAGCAGATGCAAAGTGTTCTGGTCTAAATCCTGAGTCATATCCGGGTTTAAAGTGAAGGTTTGTTCTCACAGAGTTCCTTTCATCCAATTGAGAATTAGGAATGCACCGACGAACACCAAATGACGTGCACACTCTCTTAAATAATTTGGAGCAAAACAACCCTAGAAAACTGTTGAAAATTTCCTTGAAAACTGTCAAATATTAAGGATCACTAAAATGAACGTCCACTCGCTACCACAGCCGAAGCAGCACAACATAATTATTCAGTATGGCAGGAAAGAGACAGTTGGAGACTGAAGAAGTAGTAGGGAAAATTAGGGACTTAGCTGTGGTAGGAAATATTAGTGTAGGACTTAGAAAGATTAGTGAATATTATAGCCGTAGATATAAAACTAATGTAAAAGCATTCATCATTCATCTTGACTTCACACGACCCGACGACATACAGCTATGCATCCGCTCGATCGAAACGACAATGGACACCCTCATCAACACCATCAAGGAGGGTGTGCATCCTGAGGACCTGGTAGGCGTCACACTCCAACAGCAACATCCAGCATGACGCCTACGTGGTGCCCCGACCAGCCAAAGATTTCACGGCGTCACTCTTGGCACAGAGGTGAGCAAGATTGCATATTTGATTACATGTTAAGATTTCGCTTGACTACATCAAGTGTTTAAAAATAATTTATGTTGTATTACAGACTGGAAAAAATACCGTAGTCCAACGCGTCGTTTGTCACCGACAATTCCAGTCTCATGCTCAAGGTGACGCATATTGCCAGACGTCCACCGCACGACATCCCGGACGACGAAATGGAGGGCTCGGCGCGGCTCAAGAACACCGGCGATTTCGCCACGTGGTTCTCCCGGAATAACTGTTTCTTCCGTGTACTTGGCACACAGTGTTTGCCCCGGGCACTGGTTACTGCCAGGTACATTGAGAACCACGCCGCGTCGAGCGCCTTCCGAAAGCGTGTGCAACGTCTGGCAAGGGACCCCGCAAGTTTCATGTCTGAGGCCAGGGAATTGTGTGAACGTTCCGGGGTAGACTTTTCCCTGCCCAGCATGGGTTTGCGGGAGCTCCAAAAGTTGGTGGCTGGTTGGTCGGAGTACCGGGTCCATGTCTACTCGACGGATCATTTTGGGCAACTCGGCGCAACCTTCGGTGAGTAATTAGAAGAAATATTCCGTTAGCGTTAATGATTTGCATTCATATAATTCAAGTTGCATTAATTCGCATGTGTGTGTTTCAGGCACAGGACATCATCATCTGTATCTTTATCGTCATCATCGACACTTCGACGTCATCACCAAGATCAAGGCATTCCTCGACACTCGATATGTCTGCGAGGAATGCCAAACGCGCTACGTACACATCGGAGAACACGTTTGTGCCGGGGGCTGCAAGGACTGTGGAGCGTCTCATCGATGCCTGCGGGAAGGTGCGTTAACCCATTGTCCCGAATGTAGTTTAGATTTCATTTCCAGCTCCTGTTTCGAGGCTCACAAACAATCACGCTGTAAGGTGCGGCGTGGGTGTCCCAGATGTGGTGATATTTTGTACAAATCGTATAGCAAAAGTCGCCATGTCTGTGGCACTCACATATGCCCTTACTGTCGTGAACGAGTCACGAGCCACGAGCTCATAGATGCGGAAAACGTCCATCGTTGCTTTCTCCAACCTTCGCATCAATCTTCTGTCAACAAAAAACAAATCTATATCTTTTACGACTTTGAGTGTATGATTGACACCAGCACCAACCTTCACATTCCTAATCATTGTGTCGCACACGTATGTTGTGAGTCCTGCTTTGATCGCATTGACCGGCCATGCACTGACTGTGGGACAGAGCAGCACGAACATGTCTTCTCTGGCCCGACGACAAGACAATACTTTGGTCAGTGGCTTTTCACGCTCAAGGACGCGAAAGTCATTGCCCATTATGCCCAAGGTTATGACGACAACAACATTGTTGCCAATTACGCGTTGAGCCAAGGTGTGGTGCCAGACCTGATCATGAAAGGCAGAAAAATCCTCTCCATGAAATTTATAAATTTTAAACTCCGTTTCATTGATTCCTTCAGTTTCCTTCCTATGCCTCTCGCGAAATTTTCCAAAACTTTCAACATTCCTGTCCGTAAAGGTTTCTTCCCTCACCTCCTCAACACTACGGACAATCAAAATTATGTAGATCCTTTTCCTTAAGCCGATGTCCACCGAACAGCACGCCGAATTTCTCACTTGGCATGCCTCGCAGGTGGGCCGGCAGTATGACCTGCGCCAAGAAATGGGAGCGTACTGCCGCGACTATGTCAATGTACTTCGTCTCGGTAGTATGCGTTTCCGCCAACAATTCATCGATGTGACTGAGGTGGACCCATTTCAGAGCATCACGTTTCCATCTGCGTGTAATGAGGTGTGGCGTCAAAAGTTTTTGCGCAAAGACAGCGTCGCGTTGATACCGAGCCATGAGCACTACCGACCATGTGGCCATGGCACTACCGACCACGGCAACTACTCGAAGAAATCGATCCAGTGGCTGGAACTGGAACCCTCCATCCCCGCCCCAGAGGACGCGGACGATGACGAAGACTATGACCAGGATGCTCAACCGCTCTTGAAGCATCTGACCCAATGGTAAGACATCTATTTGACATCGAATCTTATGCTGATGATACTATTCACGTTACTCTATATAATTTAGTTTATTGACTTAAAAATTACCTGCATGATAGTGTATTTATGTGTGTGTGTATGTGTGTGTGTGTGTGTATGTGTGTGTGTGTGTGTGTATGTGTGTGTGTGTGTATGTGTGTGTGTGTGTGTATGTGTGTGTAATTTTGAATAAAAGCAGTGTTCACAGCCTTGTGCTCACAAGCGATAAACGTCAGTCAGTCAGTCAGGTATCATGAAGATTACCATCACATTTGGTGATAAGTGGGCTGAGGTGGAGAGTGTGGTGGTGGAATCACCAACCACTCTACTTACCCTCCAAACATTGGGCTTGTACATAGCCCATATAACAAGGGGGGTAAGTAGAGGGGTGGACGATTTGGGGGGGGTCACCATTAGTACCACCAACGCGACCACCACCACCATAGACGGCGTTAAAAACACGAATACCACAACCACCACCAACGCACAGGAGGATTCATCAGACACCACGGTCTATGAACCCTCCAACCCCGCCCCAGAGGACGCGGACGATGACGAGGACTATGACCAGGATGCTCAACCGCTCTTGACGCATCTGACCCAAAGGTAAGACATCTATTTGACATCGAATCTTATGCTGATGATACTATTCACGTTACTCTATATAATTTACTTTATTGACTTAAAAATTACCGGCATGATAGTGTATTTATGTGTGTGTCTGTCTGTGTGTGTGTGTGTGTGTGTGTGTTATCATTGCGCATTTGAGACAAATTGTGTAAATTGCGCATTACAAATGTTGGAATAAATGAAAAATGAAAAAATCAAAATAACACTTTAATACTTAATACTTTAATGAATAATACTTTGCCTTTGATTACGATGTGTTCAAGTTTTTGTAGGAGTACATACACTCCTGATACCTTCAAAAATGAGCTGGACAAGTTCCTACAGACCGTCCAGGACAAACCGTCTCTACCACACTACCACCAAACCAACGTGGGAAACAGCCTTCTAGACCGTGTAACACCGGCTCACCGATGGTGGCGCTCCAGCGCGACCTAGGATACTTACATCCTAAACAACACTACAGGAAACTACAGGTATGTGTGTGTGTATGTGTGTCTATGTGTCTATGTGCGTGATAGACTATGTGTGTGTGTGTGATTGATGTGATAGACTATGTTTATCACATCAATGCGTATAATACCATATAGTATCATACTGCGTTTCAAAACAAAAACAAAAAAGTTCATCTATCATGGAAGGAAGATGGACAACAAACAAACAATTCAATTCAATTGGATTGAATTGATTCAAACGAACAATTCAATGTGAGCAGCTTTTTCAGCTCGGATGAACTTGACAGCGTGTTCGGAGGAGTCACTGGCACCAAAGCTACATGACAGTTGCCAGTTTGACAAGCTGTTCAGTGATGTACGGAATCCAACACGCGGACTCAATGTTGGGGAATTCTTCCTGAACTCTCCCCTGTTGCTCGACAATGAGTCTGACTGTTGGTCTATCGCTCAAAACCTGCAGGTAGCACAGAGAACGAAGAGTTTCTTATCAAAGTCGATCGCAACCAAAAAATTGATAGATTTTAAGGGAGCGGTGCCAGATATCAATATTGGTACTGTAACGGAATAACGAAACCTGGGAAAAACTCTGAACAAAGAACTTTCTCTGATTATTTGGTGCAAACAAATTAGAAATCAGGTTGTACATTTCGAATAAAAGACCGCTGCTCACAACCGGTAGACAACAGTCAACATGAAGGTAAGTGTGAAAATTACACCGGACGGGGCTGTGGTGATGAAATATTCTGACGTAAATGTCAGAACTATAGGGGATATAGTGGAAACGGTTATGTTAGCCACCAATAGGGCCAATTCTACCACCGCCTCCAACGCAGTCGTCACGACAACCACCAACGCAGCCGCCACCTTGAGTACTGACACCTCGACCATCACCACCGCCACCTCGACCGAGACAACTACCGCCAACTTTGTCTCCACAGGGCGAAATTATAGACGGTAAGATATTTATCGAACTATCCTTGACAAATACTGGCATATTTACGTAACGTTCTAATAAAATTTAGCGTTTAGCGTAAGACTTTAATAAAATTCTAACATTATGTATGCCACCACGAAGGTTACCAAGATGTCGAGTGGCGCCGTACCAACGTCAACCGACGACTGTAAATGGTGCCTGTGACGATCGACGCACACGTGCACCACCACCAACACCACCAACGCCTCCACCATTGCTAACATTGTCGTCACCACCATTGCCACCATTGTCGTCACCGTCACCATCGTCGTCACCACAGTCGCCCCAGCCGTCTCCGGAAATGTTTACCGATTCAGACGTCTCGACAAACGCTGAAGCAACCCGAAACCCTGCACGAAACCCTATATCACTTTTCGCACATAGCACCGGTTCATCCGTACTATCAACTGACACCGAAACCCTAGAAGAGCGACAAATTTCGAGAATAATGAAATTTCTCGAGGAACATATAGGGTTCACTATAATCATACAAAATGAGCTGCAACTCTTTAAGCCGAGCTTCCGTCTGTCCACAGCCAGTGAAAGAGCCTCCTACATGGATGAATTTTTCAAAACGAGGGCAGACGATCGCACTCCCATTGTCGAAATTATGAAACTAAACCGGTTTTTTGACAATCTGGAAAATTTGCCGTGGATCGGTGAGAATATGTACCAACGAAGAACGCGGGGTACAAGTGTTATTCGACACTGTAAAATTGGCACGCGGAAAATTGTCGGCCACGACTACGTCAATCGAAACAGGGAACGGGCTGTTTCTCCTGATACAGCAGCACCAAATTACCGCCATATTGGCAGAAGTTCGCCTGATAGTAAACACATTCTCGACGAATCGTAGAATGAATACCCTTCGTTTGACGCATATTTCTGGGTGTGTCTGATAACTCCTTCCCTTCCGACTCATATTCTGGGGACGTCAGCAAAGCTTTTCCGTTGAAATATTTTTTACATAGTGTTCAGTTTGTGAAATATATTTCTATGGTGATTTGGGGGATGCATAGACAAAAAATATATTAATTCAAGTCATATTCTTCATGTGGATGATGTTAGTGCCTAGTATTTTATCCAATCAATCGCTGAGCCAAAATGTAGTGTCAAACTGATTACGGACCGTTTGAAAATCATCTTATCTTGTGTGATATTCAAGTAATATCACAGCATATTTCAGGGTGCAAATGCCTAAGATGACGACGACGCTGCACGGATTGGACTATAATCACAATCCTCACAACACGCACAAGTATGATAGCAATATGCGCGACGCAAGTTACATCATACAGAGTCTGGCACCCGACCGTATCTACGCCAAAGGTCTCGATAAGGCTCGCCGACTCTCCCATCTACTCGAAGCGATCTCTGTCATCACATTTGCTGCAGGCTGGGTTCGACGCAATCAAGGAGGACATTGTCGAACCATCTGAAAACATGACGCGGTTTCTGGAATACGTCTCAAGACACTGGCTGAGTAGAGTTGATGCAGAGACTTTTAGCCATTTCGACCAGGTTCATAGGACAAACAACGCTGTCGAAAGTTTCAACAACAGGTTACGCTCGAATCTACACGGAAATTCAGGCACCTTTCAATGACTGGATGAATTGCGGAATAAAAGTATTGAATCCCGGTAGATGATCGGGGTTTCGTGGTATTCTCGGCGAACCGTTGTCAAGGCACGAGGAACAAAGAAGCTCCTTCAACGATAATAGCGGGTTATCGTTTAGCTGCCTCACTTGAATAGCTTCGTGGCTGAATAGCTTCGAAGAAATCCCTTCCTATTTGTCTCAAATGGACAACATTGTCTCCGGTCCCAATGTCGGCCACTCCATTGTCGGTGATGATGCAGATGATGAGTTCCACCGAGTCGCTTCCAGCTGTTACTGGTAGTGTGGATAAATCGGGGTTACTAAGAATAGGGAGCTTGACTTGCGACTTGCGACGTAGGACTTGCCACTCACACAGACAGGCAGTCAGCATTAAGTCAGCATTAGGGTATTAGGTTCTGGACTTCATTAAGATTTAAGAATAGCTTTAAGGTAGTAGATTTGACTGGTTGCTGAAAATACACAATTAAACTTCGACTGGGTGACTATGACTTGTTATCGCGGAACACAACATTGAGAGGAGCTCAGAAGACTTCACGATCAGCCGAACGACGAAGACCAAGATCAACATCACAACGACATATTGGTGTCGTTACAGTGGAGTGACCATGTGTTAGTCCACTAATATCGCTATCTTCACAGATCATATATGTTGGTGAGTGTTGATCAACACGCTCCGAATTCTCCACGTGTGTAGGATGAGGACAGGGATGGCTTGCCTTTCTTGCCTCCTTCAAGGAACGCGAATAAACTGGGTGTTGTCGATGTTTGGTTGTGGTCGACACAGAGCTTGGTCGGGGCGACCAATGCGCAGTTGACCCCGGGAGAGGTCGAGAACCCTTTGTTAAACACAAGCTTGTGCAGAAAGGTAACCTGTTGAAGCCGATCAATCAGTAGCTGGCCCGAGTGCTGCTGAGAACAATGACACAGCGGAACGTTTGCCAGGGATAGGCGAACTCATTGCTCAAGGACTAAGCACAATAGATGTCGCTGCACGAAACCCTATATCACTTTTCGCACATAGCAACGGTTCATCCGTACTATCAACTGACACCGAAACCCTAGAAGAGCGACAAATTTCGAGAATAATGAAATTTCTCGAGGAACAAATAGGGTTCACCATAATCATACAAAATGAGCTGCAACTCTTTAAGCCGTGCTTCCGTCTGTCCACAACCAGAGAAAGAGCCTCCTACATGGATGAATTTTTCAAAACGAGGGCAGACGATCGCACTCCCATTGTCGAAATTATGAAACTAAACCGGTTTTTTGACAATCTGGAAAATTTGCCGTGGATCGGTGAGAATATGTACCAACGAAGAACGCTTGGGGCGAAAGTCGCCTGGGGCGAGATTGGAAGAATAGGGCGGATGCGGCAAGATTTCATAGCCTTGCTTCCTCAACCCTTGCAGCCGCAATACGACCACGTGAAGAACGTAGCGACAAACCACGTCCTCACAAGTGCACTGTGTGTGCTAGAAGCTTCACACACAGTAGCAATACAGGATGTATGTAGGTAATCGCTGAGCCAAAATGTAGTGTCAAACTGATTACAAACGGTATGAAAATCATTTTATAGCGCTCCTCATCTCCAAATTTCAATTAATTGATTCCTATAACGATCTACCTATGCCGTTGGCAAAATTCTCGACCATTCCTGTACACAAACATTTTCCACCATCACTCTCCTAACATCAGCCGCAATCAAATATGGATGCAGCCCGAAACCCTATATCACTTTTCGCACCTAGCAACGGTTCATCCGTACCATCAACTGACACCGAAGCCCTAAAAGAGCGACAAATTTCCAGAATAATGAAACTCCTCGAGGAACAAATAGAGTTCACTATATTCATTCAAAATGAGCTGCAACTCTTTAAGCCGAGCTTCCGTCTGTCCACAGCCAGAGAAAGAGCCTCCTACATAGATGAATTTTTCAAAACGAGGGCAGACGATCGCACTCCCATTGTCGAAATTATGAAACTAAACCAGTTTTTTGACAATCTGGAAAATTTGCCGTGAATCGGTGAGAATATGTACCAACGAAGAACGCTTGGGGCGAGATCGGGAGAATAGGGCGGATGCGGCAAGATTTCATAGCCACATCGCCTTGCTTCCTAAACCCTTGCAGCCGCAATACGACCACGTGAAGAACGTAGCGACAAACCACGTCCTCACAAGTGCACTGTGTGTGCTAGAAGCTTCACACACAGTAGCAATACAGGATGTATGTAGGTAATCGCTGAGCCAAAATGTAGTGTCAAACTGATTACAAACGGTATGAAAATCATTTTATAGCGCTCCCCATCTCCAAATTTCAATTAATTGATTTCTATAGCGATCTACCTATGCCGTTGGCAAAATTCTCGACCATTCCTGTACACACACATTTTCCACCATCACTCTCCTAACATCAGCCGCAATCAAATATGGATGCAACCCGAAACCCTGCACGAAACCCTATATCATTTTTCGCACATAGCAACGGTTCATCCGTACTATCAACTGACACCGAAACCCTAGAAGAGCGACAAATTTCGAGAATAATGAAATTTCTCGAGGAACATATAGGGTTCACTATAATCATACAAAATGAGCTGCAACTCTTTAAGCCGAGCTTCCGTCTGTCCACAGCCAGTGAAAGAGCCTCCTACATGGATGAATTTTTCAAAACGAGGGCAGACGATCGCACTCCCATTGTCGAAATTATGAAACTAAACCGGCTTTTTGAAAATCTGGAAAATTTGCCGTGGATCGGTGAGAATATGTACCAACGAAGAACGCGGGGTACAAGTGTTATTCGACACTGTAAAATTGGCACGCGGAAAATTGTCGGCCACGACTACGTCAATCGAAACAGGGAACGGGCTGTTTCTCCTGATACAGCAGCACCAAATTACCGCCATATTGGCAGAAGTTCGCCTGATAGTAAACACATTCTCGACGAATCGTAGAATGAATACCCTTCGTTTGACGCATATTTCTGGGTGTGTCTGATAACTCCTTCCCTTCCGACTCATATTCCGGGGACGTCAGCCAAGCTTTTCCGTTGAAATATTTTTTACATAGTGTTCAGTTTGTGAAATATATTTTTATGGTGATTTGGGGGATGCATAGACAAAAAATATATTAATTCAAGTCATATTCTTCATGTGGATGATGTTAGTGCCTAGTATTTTATCCAATCAATCGCTGAGCCAAAATGTAGTGTCAAACTGATTACGAACCGTATGAAAATCATCTTATCTTGTGTGATATTCAAGTAATATCACAGCAGATTTCAGGGTGCAAATGCCTAAGATGACGACGACGCTGCACGGATTGGACTATAATCACAATCCTCACAACACGCACAAGTATGATAGCAATATGCACGACGCAAGTTACATCATACAGAGTCTGGCACCCGACCGTATCTACGCCAAAGGTCTCGATAAGGCTCGCCGACAATCCCATCTACTCGAACTAAACATTGACAGCTTCGAATCGTCCTGTCCGAATATTTGTCAATGAACGCAAACGACATACATGTACTAAGCAACATCACACCCTGCCCGTATAATCATGTCATTCCTACTAAACGTTGTGTTGTACGGTGTCAACATTTTTCCAAGCCGGTGACTGGTGTATGTTCATCCCCACAGCATTCGTGCTAATGACAAAAAGAACAACAGCCATTTATACGGCTGTTTGGCACAAGCTCATCGCCATCATAAGCTTGGCTACTTTAGACATCACCACCAGTTTTCACCAGATATCTTTCCGAATGTTCAGGTGAACGGGTGTTTCTCCACTATACTAAGTCCGGCAAGACCAGGTTTTTAAGGTTAAGCGCATTTAGGGGTCCGGTCAAGCGCGTGCTTTGCGATCTCTGTCATCACATTTGCTGCAGGCTGGGTTCGACGCAATCAAGGAGGACATTGTCGAACCATCTGAAAACATGACGCGGTTTCTGGAATACGTCTCAAGACACTGGCTGAGTAGAGTTGATGCAGAGACTTTTAGCCATTTCGACCAGGTTCATAGGACAAACAACGCTGTCGAAAGTTTCAACAACAGGTTACGCTCGAATCTACACGGAAATTCAGGCACCTTTTAATGACTGGATGAATTGCGGAATAAAAGTATTGAATCCCGGTAGATGATCGGGGTTTCGTGGTATTCTCGGCGAGCCGTTGTCAAGGCACGAGGAACAAAGAAGCTCCTTCAACGATAATAGCGGGTTATCGTTTAGCTGCCTCACTTGAATAGCTTCGTGGCTGAATAGCTTCGAAGAAATCCCTTCCTATTTGTCTCAAATGGACAACATTGTCTCCGGTCCCAATGTCGGCCACTCCATTGTCGGTGATGATGCAGATGATGAGTTCCACCGAGTCGCTTCCAGCTGTTACTGGTAGTGTGGATAAATCGGGGTTACTAAGAATAGGGAGCTTGACTTGCGACTTGCGACGTAGGACTTGCCACTCACACAGACAGGCAGTTATTAAGTCAGCATTAGGGTATTAGGTTCTGGACTTCATTAAGATTTAAGAATAGCTTTAAGGTAGTAGATTTGACTGGTTGCTGAAAATACACAATTAAACTTCGACTGGGTGACTATGACTTGTTATCGCGGAACACAACATTGAGAGGAGCTCAGAAGACTTCACGATCAGCCGAACGACGAAGACCAAGATCAACATCACAACGACATATTGGTGTCGTTACAGTGGAGTGACCATGTGTTAGTCCACTAATATCGCTATCTTCACAGATCATATATGTTGGTGAGTGTTGATCAACACGCTCCGAATTCTCCACGTGTGTAGGATGAGGACAGGGATGGCTTGCCTTTCTTGCCTCCTTCAAGGAACGCGAATAAACTGGGTGTTCTCGATGTTTGGTTGTGGTCGACACAGAGCTTGGTCGGGGCGACCAATGCGCAGTTGACCCCGGGAGAGGTCGAGAACCCTTTGTTAAACACAAGCTTGTGCAGAAAGGTAACCTGTTGAAGCCGATCAATCAGTAGCTGGCCCGAGTGCTGCTGAGAACAATGACACAGCGGAACGTTTGCCAGGGATAGGCGAACTCATTGCTCAAGGACTAAGCACAATAGATGTCGCTGCACGAAACCCTATATCACTTTTCGCACATAGCAACGGTTCATCCGTACTATCAACTGACACCGAAACCCTAGAAGAGCGACAAATTTCGAGAATAATGAAATTTCTCGAGGAACATATAAGGTTCACTATAATCATACAAAATTAGCTGCAACTCTTTAAGCCGTGCTTCCGTCTGTCCACAGCCAGTGAAAGAGCCTCCTACATAGAAGAATTTTTCAAAACGAGGGCAGACGATCGCACTCCCATTGTCGCAATTATGAAACTAAACCAGTTTTTTGACAATCTTGAAAATTTGCAGTGAATCGGTGAGAATATGTACCAACGAAAAACGCTCGGGGCGAGATCGGGGAAATAGGGCGGATGCGGCAAGATTTCATAGCCACATCGCCTTGCTTCCTAAACCCTTGCAGCCGCAATACGACCACGTGAAGAACGTAGCGACAAACCACGTCCTCACAAGTGCACTGTGTGTCCTAGAAGCTTCACACACAGTAGCAATACAGGATGTATGTAGGTAATCGCTGAGCCAAAATGTAGTGTCAAACTGATTACAAACGGTATGAAAATCATTTTATAGCGCTCCTCATCTCCAAATTTCAATCAATTGATTCCTTTAACGATCTACCTATGCCGTTGGCAAAATTCTCGACCATTCCTGTATACAAACAATTTCCACCATCACTCTCCTAACATCAGCCGCAATCAAATATGGATGCAGCCCGAAACCCTGCACGAAACCCTATATCACTTTTCGCACATAGCAACGGTTCATCCGTACCATCAACTGACACCTAAGCCCTAGAAGAGCGACAAATTTCGAGAATAATGAAACTCCTCGAGGAACAAATAGAGTTCACTATATTCATTCAAAATGAGCTGCAACTCTTTAAGCCGTGCTTCCGTCTGTCCACAACCAGAGAAAGAGCCTCCTACATAGATGAATTTTTCAAAACGAGGGCAGACGATCGCACTCCCATTGTCGAAATTATGAAACTAAACCAGTCAAACCAGTCATGTCAAACCGAGTATCTGCTTCGACATCAATGAAAGTATTACAATCACTGGTCAAATTTTCAAAATGACACCAATGTTTTCCACCTACAGGCGATGTTACCTCTCGAGGCTACCGCACCGAAACTTGTTTGTTACCTCCAAAAATGGCGCTTGTTAGCTGATGTTTGCTACCTCCAAAAATGTACGCCGGTACCTAGCACAATTCGAAAACCCAGCCATAAACGTTTTCACCTTTGCCATAAACCTTTATATATTTGTTCAAAATTTAGTTGGGCTGTTTTCAGAGCGTCAGTGCAAAAAGTATTACCCGTGAAAACCAGAAGTCAAGAATGTCACGGACTGTATGAATTAAACAACTCGTGACTCAGAAAACATCGAATATACCACATAGATGTGTTGCATGGAGAAACGCTCATTCCATACTTATTCATATTTCCATTATTGGTTAGACAACTGGCCAGAACAGTGAGACGTGGCGCCCAGTTGAGCTGGTAGCACGATAACCCTGACCTAGAGAGATCATCCCAAGTGCACAGGCACGGTGCACGGCGACTCAACGTTACTCCAGATATCGACTCAGTTTCCGCGCTTGTAAGAGACTTGTTGCGACAATTGCAACACTACTTGTCTTAGTGATCTATCCCTTGCCAGGACATTTCATTTGAACAATCTTAAAATGTACACTTTAAATACCGATATCCATGTGAGAGCCTGTGTACGTATGTGTATCATGGGAGCGACTGACCGCGCACGAATCGAGACACCACAGGCCTGTACCGTACTGTAGGCAAATGACACGGACCACATCCCACACCACCCACCTGCCAATCAGACACACCACTACAGTCGTAAATCCCACTCCTCGCCAGCATAATATACATAATAGATCAGCATCGACAATATTATTGTTGTTGAAATAAATACATAAGATGAAATTGAAAAAAACAAGCGATTGTATGACTGCAATCACCATGAATGATCTTGATATGACAAAATGATATGACTTCATCAACCCATTAATGCCGAGAATTATTATGGTAAAAACTGTAATAAAACTGACTCAAAGGGGCCGAGGAAATGTCCGTTATTTAGAGGTGTAAGCTGGAGCAATGCTAATCAGCCATTTTACTATGAATCGTCCACTTTCACATAATATTCCTTCTTTGTTTATGAATTGACATCTTTCCCAAAAGATTCTACCAATTTTTTCATTAACTCAAACATTTATTCAGCTGTGCGGCGTTCTGGACGCCATGGTTTTGGTATACTGCAGATTGCAAGATAGACCCGTTTCTTCAATGTTGAACAAATCATTAGTCTCCAATGCAATAGCTATCGGAATTGGCAAGGTTAAACAATGTCTAAATTCCTGAATGATTCCTGTGAGAGTCCCACACCAATCTGATATCCTAGGCGGCCGCCTAATTTGCTTATACCTAATAATATGTCTGTGCATATGTCTATAGCCGACCCTAATATGTCATTCGTTTATGCCAATCAGCTTGCAAAAGCCAAGTGTTGTCAGTCGACAAGCTGGAGTCACATCCTGCTGGAGGACTCACAAGCTGGAGTCCACTCCACACATCTATTTAAGAATCATACCGAAACCCCGTTTTCTACTATTTGGAGGTATGCTACATGAGTGAGGACCAATAAGTAATTCCGCTATTTGGAAGTTGCCGCTGTTCGGATGTTAAAATTCCGCAATCTGGAGGTCTAATTAACACGTATTTGATAGGCTTTCAATAGGGACAGAGGAAGTATTCTGTTTTTTGGAGGTCTTTTCTTTGGAAGGTCCACCGTAGTTGGCTAGAACCTAGCTAAAGAAACCCTAGTAAGCATGTCTTATAGACTCTAGAAAACATTTGAACTTTTAGAGGGAATTTAGTTATGACAACAAATGTTGCCACACGGCACTTGCGTGTACAAAACGGCAATTGATTGTTACTCTTTCTTTGTTGTCTAATTCGATAATGAATCAGATGTTGAGCATAGCTATTTGCATAAATATACCTCAGTACAAAAATTTCAATACATATTGAACAATCAGAAAATGATAATTAAGTATAAATTTCGTATCTTTTTGTAATCCTATTTTCAGCCACTTCTAACGGTGACTAACATAATCCGTCTTTGTACAGATCGTGTTACGTGTTCGGAGTCTGTACAGTTCGGAACGAAACTTTTTTACCTTGATGTGTTCCCAAAATTGTCCATACGTAAGCAAGTACCTATTTGTACTTTTCGCAAATAACATACGCCACCCATGAGGCATTTTCTCGCTGGCAATATTTGCTGCCACTCGGCGTAAATGAAATAAGATCTTGACCATCTTAATGATCACCCTTAAGGTCATCACCACACACAGAGGGAGGGGAATAATCGCACTGAAAAATAATCAAACGAAGAGGAAACAGAACCGCTAACACACAAACACCAACACAACACACAACACCGTGAGTGAAGACATATCGCCGGATAAACATATAGGAAAACATTCAAAGCAATTACGAGGACATTCAAAGAAATTATGATCTCCTTTAACTTCTCAGATCTGAAGATGCTGAAAAATGTTATAACCAGTATGGTGATACCTAGGCTAGAATATGCTGTAGTAGTATGGGCTCCACATAGGAAAACACAAATTGATAAAATAGAAACGATTCAAAGAGTATCCACAAAATTACTAAAGGAATTAAGATATTTGGATTATGAAGACAGGTAAGAGAAAATTAGGCTACCGACGCTGGAAAATAGAAGACGCAGAGGGGATCTTATAGCTGTTTTAGGTAGAATATTGGTATGGAAGTAATAAAGGCGATTGAATAGTATGGAGAGAAAAGAAACAACAGGAAACACGTAAAAACCCTTAACAAAACCAGAGCAGTTAGGGATATCAAGAAGTATAGTTTCCCGAATAGAACTGAGATTCATAATATGATATGGAATAATCTAGATATGGAAATTGTTCAATGTAGCAGTCTGAAAGAATTTATACGTAGGTTAGACCAATGTTGGCTGGGAGACAGGACAGCTCGAGCTTAGCTCATCTCCTGTATTATAAAACTCGGTGAGTACAACTCAGTGATTACATCCCCGCAACCTACGACAAAAGTCGCTTACGACATCACTCTAACATCACACAAATATAACACAAAATATAGCAGTAATAGTAGCCGAGCGTCAGAATGTACTAATCAAATTGCTTACTCGAATTGTTGTATTCTTGCATTGGACGCAATTAAATCAGAATAGTTACGATATAGACTAAATATCGGAGACACTGAATATGTTGCCTGCAATGAAGAACGACATAAATGAACGAACTTTACCATTTGATTTATCGTAGTGCGTGCGTATTAGGCCCCTTTCACACGATGCAACTAGTTGTCGCAACTAGTTGACGTGTGTGTTGATAAATGGTAACTGCGTACCGAGCGAATCCACTACTAATCGTCATGAAAGTAGATTTTCAGTGTCGTCGCCACAACTATCTGACAATTTAGAGTTTTGTGAATGAGATATCAGATTTATATATGTTCATTTAGTGTGCTATTGTTGAAATGACTTGTGATGCGTTTGTTGTACGTTTTATATGAATAAACATTTTGAAGCAAATTTGAGTTAGAAAATAAACTGAAATTTTAACGAGATAGTTTCTCGTCTGGTCTTAAATTTCTTCTCATCCTTGCCTCATTCATTCAGATGTTGTTATCTACGTGGCTGACAAGTGATGCAAATGACTACTTGCCCATACGGAAATAATTGGAAAACTTCCTTTCATCCGCACATAAATCACTATTTAAAGTGTGATGTAACCCTCTCTATTTTTGAGTATAGCATATAATACGCATGCATTTATTTCTTGCAAGATTAATTTTACGTAAGCAATTCTTGACCATCAATGCCAAGAGTAGATCTTCCAATGGCACCATATTCACAAATTAATTAAATTAATTAAACAAGCTTACAGGATGGATGATCCATCACCGGCATGTTATGCTTTGAAAACGCGAGCAACATAGTATGAAAACCAGTTGCCCTACGCTGGTTGCATGTCCATTCACGATGCAACTAATTGCATCGTGTGAAAGGAGCCTTAAGGTCATGAACACACACAAAAAGGGGGAAAAGTCGCGTGGAGAAACAGACCCACCAGCACTCAAGCACCAACACATACTCACAACAAACGACAAAAGTCACTTAGCCAAGGTGTAGTCTTCACTCAGCACTACATGATATGTAATTGGTGTGTTAATGATCTCAGACTAGTCACTCACTAGCTGACAATTTACACATGCTTGCGTGCAATTAATGTTATGCTGAATAATGATATGCTGAATACTCATTAATATATCCATTCCTTGGGAACTGAACTTACGCTCTGTGAGCCAGTTTCACCGACACATTGACAGAACAACGCCAAACTGTTTGCCCCAATCAGCGAGGCGTGATTCCAACAAGCTCACGCACTTAGCTCAGTGCAAAAATGGTGCTTCTTCTCGACCCAACACACTAGATGTCTGTCCTTGTACGTGATTAATGCTACGAATTTCACACCTTCCTGAAGACTGAAGCTGAATGTTGTATGCCGTAGAGGCAATGCACATTCATTAATAAGACATGCCATTTCTGCTGGCAGTCTCAAACACGTTCCAATTACGTGTCGCGACAACGTGAGTTTCAAGCCGTCAGTCAGAGATTGCAGATAAAACCGGTTCTGCTGCCAGCATACACTGATAGCAAGAGCGCTCTGTGATCAAGCTCGCCAGTTTCACCGATACCATCGACACATTGACAGAACAACGCCAAGCTGTTTGCCCCAACTAGCGAGGCGAGATTCCAACAAGCTCACGCACGTACGAGCGTCAGCTAGCACACACAGGCAGCACTCAAGACCCGATTTCTGAACACGCTGGCGGAAAGGTCATTACTTTATCTGTAAATCTACGTTTTGTATTTGATAAACATAGAAAATGACATAACCAACGATGTATATACAACAAAATCATGCACAATTTGAATAGTTCAAAGGCATTTTAGTTTGAAAAGTAACACCGAAAATTACTCGTAGTCTTGAATGCTGTATGTATATTTGTGCACGAGATATTTTGGTAGGAATGCTTATGTTTATGTTCAGTGAAGTAAAATTTGACAATCCGCAATGAACGCAATAACCACACTCGATTTCTGGATATACTGGTATAAATTAGCAATTGTTTATAAAATTATCATAGGTAACTTTTCCCAGTAATGCGCATTGAAAAATATTACACTATATACATAAGACATATTGAAAAATATTACACTTGGTGATAATTATTTGAACAGTCAATTAAGTGGAGGGTATGGGACCATATTCGACAATCCGTTGGGAGCATGGAACCATGAAAATGTTGAGAATCCCTGACTTAATGAATGATATCCTATCGTTAGTGAATGACCCTCTATTGTTAGTAAGCTCGGTTTATATACCCACGACCATATGTCGTTGGCACCATCCACCGCGTGTAATTCGTCACACAGACAGACACACAAACAGGTCATAAATTAGCTGTCAGACCATTTGGCACATAGACAGACGGGAGCATCTCAGACCTCTCAGAGAGGTCCGGGGTTCGGTTCCCTGGCGAGGTGAAACGGTTGGGTTCGTTTATTGAAGAAATAGCCCAATTACCGCAAGGCGGGTTTCGTGTGCGCGCAGCCGTGCAGTTTTCTGTGATGGCTGTGACTGCGATAACCCGTGTGTGGCGGCCGGACCTAAGGTGTGTCAGCCGGGACCGTGACAGGCTTTGCCCCCGCAAATTACACAAGCGAAAACAGCATTCTCTACTGCTGTGTCTAAATTCGTAATTACATATATTATTATATTATATATACCAACAGCGGGAGAAACGTGCCGCGAAAGTGAAGTGAAAGGAAACTGGGATCGAGAAGACTGGTTTGATTATAACTTTGTAATATATTAGTTCATGAAAGGTTGCATGATGTCAGTTTATCATAGGGTTACATGATACTAGCCCAGATCCGCTTCAATAACGCGTGCCTCAACCAGACAAGTGAGTGTTTGTACGTGCCGAGTTAATAAGCACATGAGTTTAGTGAACAATAAGATGCTCACAAACCCTGCTTATACAGCGAGTTAGGCTGCAGTATGAATCAGCGCGGTATCTGTGACTTCAGTATCTGGTATCACAACTTGTATGTATAGAAATAACAAGACAAGTGATTCAGCTCAACAAGACATGTGATTCTTGAGTAAATACAGCTGCGTAGCAAGCAATGGCGGTCGTCAGATCCTACAAGACATTCTCTGCTGACCTGAACATAGCTGAATTCTTCTCTGAACATATAACAATCACGGACCGATGTCAGTTATAGTCTGTTCGCATATTACGTACATGCTTTCAATGCGGTAGTTCGTGCCAGAATTTTCTACAAGTCACGAAGTTGTAAAAAGTGCAGTGACCATGATTCCTCACTAGAACCAAGTGGTTTTTTTATATATAAAAAAACATTTTTTTATTGGTTTTTTGACAGAAATGATTTTTCTCATATAGGAATGATCAAATATTTTCAGAATTAGTAAATGAGTTAATTAATGCGGTTTTAAATCTTCATGAATATTACATTTGACATGATTTTAAGGGTTTGCACGATATGGAAACATTTTTGGTTTTTGCTGGGGAAGCATTGTAGTTGGTATTTATGAGAAATCCTAAATTTTTAAGACAAAACATTTGACTTTCTATGAAAAACACTATTTTTAAAAACCTCTGAGTTAAAAAAAACTGCGTTTACTCTGAAAACAAACATGAATTAACTTCCATGGACAAAACGATTTTTAGTCACTAGGTTTTCATAAATAAGGCCACTGGGTATTTGGATTTGGACTTTGCAAACATATGTGGGTGTTTAAAATCGACTAATTTCGAAATTGGAAGCGGTTTAAAACTTCCGTTGCCTATAGATGCTACAAGGTGAAATTCAAGATCCTGTGTGTACATTTTTATGATTTTTTTTCTCTTTTTAAATATTTAAAAAAAAATTGTTAAGTGGTACTAAAATATGTTTAACTTTATACTAAATAGCATGGTACAATCCTTTTTTTATTTGTGTGTGCAGTGTAAAAAACAAATATAAACCAAAAAATCAATGTTTTTTTTTTTCTAAAAAAACATGGTTTTTGGTGTTTTTCAAAAAAAGGTTTTTTTCAAACCCTGTTTTTTACCATACTTCTTTATTTAGTATTTTATCATATTCTATATATATAGGTACGTTTTCCACAATTATTTGATCACTCAGATCGTGAAGTCTTAGTCTTAGTCTCACTCAGATCGTGAACACTTATCTTCCTATACTGTTGGCGCCATTTTAGCGCATGCTTACAGTGTGCAATATCTCTAAACACGGCCTATGCTGAGAGGGGCAATTACACACGCACAGGAAACGGTCACAAAATGCCGGCCGGTCACAAAATGGCTGCCTGACAAGCTGGTACATATACACGTTGATAGACTTGCTATAACGTCAATTAGCATGCCATCAGCTATGCATAAACAAACTGGTCTAAATATAACTGCTATAACTTTAGTAGCTTCGCTTTCAGTGGCGGCGCCAGGATTTTTACGAGGGGGGGCTGAGGGGGATTGGCGAAACATAAAGACCTACACTCAAATGCATATCATCATAAGGGACTGGGGCACACTGATTCAGTCCTCGAACTTGAACCAAACTTCAGGGCTCTAAAATAAAATTACAGGGATCTAACCAAAATTATTACAGGGCTCCATTGAGTGGTAAGAAATTTCAACGTCCATGATTGTAATTGCTTGTGGGGCTTAAGGGGGGCTTGACATATATCTGAAGCCCTCCTAGCCCCATTTGGCGTCGCTACTGTTGTCTTTCATCTGAGTGACAATCCCACGATAATCCCCCTGGGCTGGCTCGCTAAGGAGCGATACTCCACCTGGCATCTTACAACACCATAGATGACAAAACCACATTCACACACAAATATGGGAAGCCCAATGTTTGAAAACGTTAGTAAGACACAAAAATATAACAAATAATGCAGAGCATTTCAAAATATTCTGATGTATACCTTCAAGACGTCAGGCCATTAGCACAAACCAAAATCAGTTCGCTAACCTTCAAAAGCCAAATTTCCCACAGTCTAGGCCCCAAACCAGAAGTCTACGTTTTTAGCGTACGTAATTATTCGTGTATCTTTAAGATTTGAACGATAGATTTCACATTGTAACCTCCACTGACATACAATTCGACGCTGGTCGTGTAGTAAAACAACGATCACGCGAGAAAGCCGGGCGAAAGCAGCCGCGTCATAGCTGGCTAGACAGGACGGCCTCGCTCAAGGTCCAAATTACACAATGTTTCCAATATTGGCGCCTTAGCTCAATCATGCGCGACAGTGTTATTCAAAATATGAAGATTACCACACAGATACAATGCAACATGCATTTATGAAGAATATTCTGCATATAAAGATTGTATTTGTATCATCCCATCTTCCATCACACTGTCAACGCCCGAAAAACAGTCATGTATAAATTAACAAGTGGTGTGGCATTGACTCACCTTAAAGCTCAACAAGTGCGCCGCTTTTGCCGATGCCGATAATATGCACAACATAGAATACACCTCCAAAATGCACCATGCCGTGCCGGCGCCGTGCTACAGATGGGCAAACGACATATGGAGCAGCAGAAACCCGCGTCTCAACACCTCAAGGCTGCCTATGCGAAAGAAATCAGGCTCTAGTCTCCCCAGCTGTTGACCTCGTGGTATCAGGATTTTCAAAAAATAATTTTGACACTGAAAAACATCATTTTTGTGTCATTTGCAAAATTATTTCGAGCTGTTGTTCTAGTTTGTTCATGAAAATCAAGCATCTTGATGAATTTGAACAAAACTGAAAGCTTGTGCTGACTCAAAGCGGCGAATCTATTGTCCGGATAGGCAATTGTTTGGCGCACACGGCTGCTGCTGTCCTTTAATTTTTTCCTAACTTGATTCTCTTCAATGGTATGGTTCGGCTCTTATAGCTAATCGTTTTAAAACTAATCTTGTCGTTTTGATGTATATACCTTGTTATGCAAATTATCGATGTTGGCCTATTCTAGAATCGTTTTAGCGTTGCCTAGTGGCGGGGGCAGTTTTCAGTTGTTTTTCTTAGGTCTTTCATTTATGTCTTTAGGTATTGTCGTTGTTATTGTGTAGTTACCTAATTCGCCTAATTTTGAATCAAAGGCTGCACAAAAAGGACAACTGTTTTAACACTCCGATTTTGTTTGTTTGCGTCAGTAGTGACTTGTGACATATAATTTAATGGAACGGCTGAAGCTATTGCATTTCTGAGCGGTTCTGTAGAAAGCGAAGAATCAGTTCACTAAGAAATGGATAATCAGGTTCGGGAAATGTGAGAAAAAAATCGGGATAAAATGTGGCGGAGCACTACTGTAATCTGATTTTGAGAGTCGCGGGTTAGTGGAAGACGGCGTTCGAGAATGAGTTTTATCGAAGAAAATTTTTCTCCTTGCCTGGGTTCGAACTCGAGATTCCTTGTGGCGGCGTGGAAATGAGTCGTTTCCAATGTTACAGCTGCAATTGGACTCCGTGGTGTAGTGGTAGCACACCCGTCTCACAAGCGGGAGGTCCGTGGTTAGAAACCCGGCGGAGCAGAATTTCATTGAGCGAATTCTACAATCCCACAGCCCCTGTCCATCCAGCAGAAAATGATGGTACTAGATATCAGTCATGAGTTGTGTCATGCATTCTGGGGAGGTGGCTCTCTCTAATACATCTTCCGTCCTTGTGGCGCCATAGCGTGGAGAGGGTTGGTTCTGCGGTGGCAGCGAGCTGCACGGGACACGCCTGTGTTTTCATAAGCTTCGGCTTCTTCTCGTGTAGCAGCTGCCACTTAGGCATTTAGCCTTTTATTTAATTGCAATACCAGCCACTTGCAATCATTTTGCTCATTTGCAATACTGAAGTGTCTTGATTCAGAGTGTCGCGCGGCTCGCATTTTAGGCCGGGTTCTTTCAGTCTACATTGGATCGAGTCTGCGTCCCTGTCGCTTGACTTATCATCGTCACTTAGCATTTCTAGTTTTTGCTCACAGCGGGACGCGTCGTATAAACCTGCTCAACAAATCGCCATGCACACTCAACACAATGACTTTCTGTCCGATTTTTAACTGTCGGTTGAATGTGTCTTCTCGGTATAATTGTGAATCGACTAGATTCCAAACAAATAATCCCGTTTTCGCACTCAATCCAACGAGGCAATCTTAACAAGCAAATGAATATGCCTGTTCTTGCACCAAAATAGCTTTCTTCTAGGATTTCTTCACTGAAATTCACTTGGCTGTTTCTTTGGTGTTTTTGTATGCGCGTTTGTGTGTGTGTGTGTGTGTGTGTGTGTGTGTTGTGACAATATGTGTTGTTTAATACCGCTTGAGCGATGTGATTTATGATGTGTTCATGTGATGATAATGTGATATTGAAATAATGTGATGATAAGATGATGATTGTGTGATGATATGATGATCATGTGATGATATGATGATGGTGGAATGGTGTTATAGCGCGATGTCGCCCGGTCGTAGACGCAGCATTGTGTGGCGTTTTTTCGAGTTGGACCGGCAGGACAGTAATCGGGCGTTGTGTCGCATTTGTCGCGACCCGATCACGCACTGCCGCAACACCACCAACATGCGCAAACACCTGCTGTGCATGCATCCAACTGTACTGAAGGCTCCAGCTCGGGCATCCACCATGCCACCGGCGTCCCTCCCGTCCGCCGTTTCATCAGATATCGCGGCCACTGCGGCAGGTTTGTGCGACGCTGCTGTGATGTGTGACGTGTGTGTGTGTGTGCGTGTGTTTCGCTGGTAAAATGCTAATATTCGCTGTGTTGAGGTATTTGTGAGGGTTTGTGACTCAGTTATAATACACAGACCATCAAACGTCTGCTGTTTTATCAATCTTTTGTCGTGTGGTCGATTTTATACCATCTTACCATGGTAGCGCATCATCTTACCATTGTCACGTACCATCTTACCATTGTAGTGTACCATCTTACCATTGTAGTGTACCATCTCATCATTGTAGTGTACCATCTTAACATGATTGTGTACCGTCTTACCATGTTGTACCATCTTACCATGGAGATGTACCATGTTACCACGCTGGTGGTGTACCATCTCACCATCATAATAGTGTACCATTTTACCATCATAATAGTGTACCATTTTACCATCCAAATGACGCTCTATATTTCTGGATATTTCTGGTTTTCACTTGCTTGTTTCTCGTTGGATTTTCGTCCATCGTTTAGTGACTTCTACCTTGCTATATAGTGAGATAGCAGACCCTCGCGCTGATGTCTCGTAGCTGAGTGGCCAAGTTAATTGCCTTGTGCGCGAAGTATCCCAAGTTCGATTCCCTGGCGAGGTAAAACATTTCGGCTGGTTTCTCAAGTTATCACGGGATGCATCGTATTAGCCAGATGTATTGTAGCACTGTACACTGTCGTTCTGCAACTATAACTGGTTCATTCTGGTTCACACTGGTTGTGTTTGGTTCTGCTTGCTTGCCAGAACCGGCTTGTTAATTGCGCGTTGTACCTCTCAGTTCACCAGTACTACATATAGCTAGCATATTCACGCATTACGCATGACTCTCTCCTGCAGTGAGTGTATGTGCGTGTGTACTCAGCTAGTTGGGTTACAGGATATGAGCTATGCTCGGACTGTCCTGTCTTTCTTCCAATATTTGTCTAGTTTTTCTTTGAACAGCGATAAACTATTGACTTCTACAATCGTCTTGTGTAAACTGTTCCATTCATTCACACAGCGGAACGGAAAGCTATATTTCTTTATATCTTTTCTACATCTCGTTTTTCTCAAAAAAAAATATGGCCTCGTCCTCGTTGGTTTTGCTGCACTGTGTGTGTGTGTGTTTTTGTATGTTAGTATACGTGTGTATGTATGTGTGTGTTAGTATACGTGTTTGTGTATGTGTTAGTATACGTGTGTATGTATGTGTGTGTTAGTATACGTGTGTGTGTATGTGGTAGTATACGTGTGTGTGTATGTGCTAGTATACGTGTGTATGTATGTGTGTGTTTGTATACGTGTTTGTGTGTATGTGTGTGTGTGTGTGCTAGTATACGTGTGTATGTATGTGTGTGTTAGTATACGTGTGTATGTATGTGTGTGGTAGTATACGTGTGTATGTATGTGTGTGCTAGTATACGTGTTTGTGTGTGTGTGTGTGTGTGTGTGTGTGTAGGTGATACGGCAGTAGAGGCAGCCGTGTCGCAGGTTAATCATACAGATAGTGTGAGGCCAGTGAGTGTGTCATCAGTGACGGTATCTGGCGCTGCTGGTGACGTTGTGGGACGAGCTCTTGTGAAGGCCGGCGTGACCACGTCTCATCAATTCAGTCAGTCTTCACGTCTTCTCTCTTCGTCCCTTCATCTGTCTGTCTGTCTGTCTGTGTGTGTGTGTGTCTCACTTCGCCTCTGTCTAACTGTTTTTGTATCTCACTATCTATTTCTCTTTGTTTCTACCTGTATGTCTGTCTGTCTCTACATGTAGCATCTACTCATGCAAACATGTACACATACATGCACGTACAGACGCACATACATATACACACGCATACATATTGTTCGCTTCGTTGTCGAGTGACTAAACCGCGCGTATGTATGCTTGTGTGTATGTGTTGTGTGTATGTATTGTGTTTGTATGTGTTGTGTTGTGTGTGTATTGTGTCTGTGTTGTGTGTGTATTGTGTGTGTATTGTGTGTGTTGTGTGTATGTATTGTGTTTGTATGTGTTGTTTTATGTGTGGTGTGTGTGTGCAGAGCCGTTGCGAGAAATTATGGGCCCCCCCCCCCCCGAAGGCAACACTTGGGGCCCCCATTGTGAATATTGAATGCATTTATTAGACATAATCACATAATACGTGAAGCAAAGGGGCCCCTCAACATTCGGGGGCCCCCCGGCCGGGGGGTACGGGGGGCGGTTGCTACGGCTCTGTGTGTGTGTGTTGTGTGTATGTTTTGTGTGTGTATTTGTAAGTTTTAGCAGCAGATGCAATTTCGAGCTCTCAATTATGATAGTAATTACTTCACTGATGACTGGTATGACAGTGTTTGTGTGACATGTTTATATGTGTTTGTGTTTGTTTGTGTTTGTGTTGTCAGCTGGTCGCAAAATGTCCGCTCCTCTGGTCTATCTCACCAGAATCCAATCATTTTCGGCCTCCCATCGTCTGCACAAGTGAGAACATCCATCTATAACTCTTGTGTGTGTGTGTGTGTGTGTGTGTGTGTGTCAGTATGTATGTGTGTGTGTGTGTGTGTGTCACAGTTTAATAATATGTATTAGTTTGTTTGTTTTATATGCTGCATTTATTCTTGTGTGTTTATGGTTCGGTGATTGGTTTGTTGGCTATTTTTTCTCAGCCATTTTTGTCGGCAAATGTTTCAGATTGTTTTGGCCATCACTGCAATGTGAGTGTCTGTCAGTCTTGCTTGTGCTGGCTTCTTCGTGGTTGTTTTTGTTGTTGTTATCAACAATGTTCAGCTTGTGTGGCCTGATATTAACAATAATGGAATATTAGGTCGAATATCAATAATGTAGAAGCAATATTGATTGATAATGTTAACTATGAAACAATGCAAAACTATTTGAGAAGCAAAAATGATGTGGCTTTGATATAACTACGTGTTATTTGTGATGTACGTATGTCTGCTGTATACTGTTTCTATGTCTATATATATGTGTTTGGGTGTGTGTGTGTGTTTGTGTGTGTGACAGCGAGGATTTGTCGGACGAGGATAACAGAGAGGTGTTCGGCAAGTGTAACAACCCCAACGGACACGGCCACAATTACAAAGGTGACTTCATCTGTTCCTGTCTCTTAAAGACATGCAGTATTAGTCATTCATGAATGTTGTTGTTTAGAAGGATCCCAACCCAAGCTGCACAAGCATGCCCTCAACAAACATCTTCTACACTTCATCTAAGTAATTTTCCTTCACTGTTTTCTTGTCGAGATCTAACTTGAAGTGATATTTGCCACAGCTGTTTAAACCGACAGCTCGTTGTGTGTCTGTATGTATGTATGTGTGTGAGCTCTTTCATTGTTCTAATCCAGTGGTTCTCAACCTTTCTCAGTGTTCACACCTCTTTCATATCAGCAGTCGGTTCTCGCAATCTGCATTCTTGATGGATATACGACAATATAAAAATACAAACGACGTATCAACACAACTTTTTATTCAATATTCATTTATGTAACTCCTTTCAGAAAATTTATCAAAACTACGTTTTACAGGAAACATATAATGCATTTGTTAAACATATTGATTTAAGAAATAATCAACATTAATCCTCGCCCCCTAGCATCCAGACTGGCGGGCCCAGTGGGTGCGAGTTGAGAACCCCTGGTCTAAGCACCAATACAGGCGATTCTGCGCTTCTCTCAGGCTTCATCTGCGCCCAAAGGTTTTCACTCATTGCATTTCTTTGTTGTCAATTAGTTCAATCACTCTTCAATCAGTTTTGTTCCTTCCTGTTGTGTATTTGTACATAGTTATCAAGTCGCCTCTTCTTGTCTCTTTCAGCCTCGCTAAACACAGTATTTCAACCATAGCTCGTGCTGCCGGTTCTTGACACTGGATAACATTATCCTGCTGCTCGCTGTACTTCTTCAAGCTTCCTGATATGCTGTTTTGTCGATAGGTTAAAAGGTTAAATGCCTCAATTGACAGCTGCTACACGGCAAGAAGTCGAAGCTTATGAACACACAGGTGTGTCCCGTGCAGCTCGCTGCCACCGCAAAACCGACCCTCTCCACGCTATGACGCCACAAGGACAGAAGACGTATTAGAGAGGTCCACCTCCCCAGAATGAATGACACAACACATGACTGATATCTGGTACCATCATTTACTGCTGGGTGGACAGGGGCTGTTGGATTATAGAATTCGCCCCTGGAAATTCTCCTCCGCCGAGCTACAAGCCACGGACCTCCCGCTTGTGAGGGGGTGTGCTACCACTACACCACCGAGTCCACTAGGACCAAACTACTAAGGCATGTGTGTGTCTGTGTGTTTGTGGTGTAGTCGAGGTGACGGTGAAGGGAGAGGTGAACAAGTGGACGGGAATGGTGGTGAATATTGATGACCTGAAGCGGTGGATCAACACAGCCGTGATGGAGACACTCGATCATAAAAACATCGACCTCGATGTCGACTACTTCCGGTCAGCCTCTCCCTGACACACACACACACACAATGATAATTATTGTTGTTGTTGACTAGCAGAAAAAGCCAGTGACATGAGAAGAGGGCGCAATTTTATATAATAATTTGCAAAAAACAATTTACTGGAGTGTAAGTTCAAATTGAGTTTTTGGCAGCTTTTGTGAACGTTTTGGGCCGACATTCAAACAGCTGCTATGCACCAACCACTGGGGCCATATTGATAGAAGTTCTACCAGCAGGTGGGGAATTGGACTGGGTGCATGTTCATTGCGTGTTTATGTTTCAGCGAGCGAGTCTCGACTGCCGAGAATATTTGCGTGTTCATCTGGCGAGGTATAGAGCGGCTGTTGCCCGAGGACGTGTGTATGCACGAAGTCAAGCTACACGAGACCGACAACAACGTAGTGCGATATCGCGGCGAGAGTGTGTGAACACTGGACAGAGTATGAGAGCCACTCATTCTAACAGACAGAGTAAATGACTGATGTTGTGTCGTCTCGTATCATACATGCATTGTCAATTATCTCCCTGCATCTTCAGAGTCAATCACTCACACACACACCCACGTACACACACACACACACACACACACACACACACACATACAGTAGGTATAAGTTGTCTAGAAGCCACCAATACGGGGTAATCGCCTAACTAAAGCCGTACTGTTTCACGATAGACGGTGTTGCCTCTGCGTCCACCCAGCGCCCTCCATCAGCGCGGGTGAGCGCTCTTGACGCCCCTATCGCCGAGAAATAACTCACTGCCTTCTCTCACCGAATGCTCCCAGTAGCGCTCTTTGTAACGACACCAATACGTTGTTGTGATGTTGAACGTTGGTCTTTGTCGTTCGGCTGATCGTGATGTCTTGACAGTTCCTCTTGATGTTGTTTTCCGCGATAACAAGCAATAGTCACCCAGTCGTAGTTTAATTGTGTATTTTCAGCAACCAGCCAAATCTACTAACTTAAAGCTATTCTTAAATCTTAATGAAGTCCAGAACCTAATACCCTAATGCTGACTTAATAACTGCCTGTCTGGGTGAGTGGCAAGTCCTACGTCGCAAGTCAAGCTCCCTATTCTTAGTAACCCCGGTTTATATACCCACGACCACATGTCGTTGGCATCATACACCACAAGCAATGCCAGTTGGCCAAACAGCGCGACTGCACAACCGGGACACAAACTATTTCTAAACATGATATGGCACAGTCAGTACAGTCAGCCAAGTCAGACGTACAAAAAAGGTCATAAATTAAATGTCAAGCTACTTCACACATTGCCAGGCATATCAGGCGCAGTGTACTACTGACGCCACCCTACCACATAAAGAACGCGAAAGTAAACTGAGAGAGAGAGAAAAAAACCCTGAGTAAACTGACAGATAGAAAACTGGTCTGATTATACTTTGTTATACTCTTGATGCTCCCTATCGCCGAGAAATAACTCACTGCCTTCTCTCGCCGAACCCCTCCTAATAGCGCTCTTAACGCTTCCTAGCGCCGAGAAATGGCGCTTCCGATTCAACGTTTATTTGCAATCAACACATTTCCTGCACTTGTGTTTGTGGATAACAAGTGTGAGCTCCATTATGTAAATACAATCGCTTCTCTCATAAAGTATTTGAAGCTGCGTGTCGCACTGATCCGGAATGGAGAAGCCGCTCATCATAGCGTTGCAAGTACACTCTTCAAAATTATCGAATGAATTCTCGCATTCTCTCACAATTGTTCCGTCGATAGGCGAACCGACACCAATGTATCTCCAAGCAAATACATTTCCTTCAGTATTGACGCAAGTCATTTGTCATTAGTCATAGTCATAGTCATAGTCATTGTGTGGGAGAGACTCACACCTCAGCAGACCAAACAAGACTAACGCACACTTTGATGAAAGAAAAGATGCAGGGAACTTGATGAACATTTGAATTTACTGTGCTCGGGTTGTATAGCCTCATGTGACAAGCAGCTCACGAATACACCGCTTAATTTATTGCTGTACAGTCTCGACCAGCGGCGGCGCGCATGAAATCCCGGTAGCCGAACGAACAAGCGCCACGCCAGCGAATGAATCGTTTAATTGATTGCGACCGCTGTATGACATCGTGTCAAGCAGCGTGCCTGAATCGCCAAAACTCGGTTGGCGAGCGAATACAATTTATTTCGCGTTCGACCGCTGTCAGGCTTCATAAGTCAAGCGGTGCGCACGCCTGAATCGGTGAATCTCGGTAGGCGAGCGAATACACGTTTTAATTGAATGTATATCTGCATAGCCTCAGGTGTAAGACGACCTTTGTGTGTGTGTGTGTACTCACCTATTTGTTTACCACAGGAGATGAGCTATACTCGTGCTGTCCTGTCTCCAACCCACCCTCTAACCTATCTTCTTTGAAATTCCCAGTATTTTACACTATCCAGTCCTTCTTTAAATGCCCCTACGCTTATAGCTCCTACAATATTCTCCCCTAACTGATTCCAGACATCAACACACCTATATGGGAAAATATACTTCTTAACATCTCTCAAACATCTAGTCCTTTTCATTTTTTTTTCCATGACCCCTCTTGCCTGAATTATCCCATACTATACAATCATCCCCATCTAACTTTTGCATACCTATTCTATGTCTAAATATATTAATCAAGTCGCCCCTCAGCCTACGCTGTATTAAGGATGTTAAACAAAGCACTTTTAGTCTTTCCTCATACGACACATACTACCAACCATTTTAGTCGCTGTCCTCTGAATTATTTCCAATTTACGCTTGTTCTTTATCTTATGAGGGGACCAAACCACCGAAGCATACTCTAGCTGGGGCCTAATGATATTACACATTAACTTTTTCAGCATGTCCTCATCTAGGTATTTGAAAGCCCTTCTAATATTCCTTACCGTTCTATATGCTAGTGCTGTTATTTTCCCAATATGTTTATCCGGGGCCAAATTTTTTTTTACAATTATTCCTCAATCTTTTTCATCCTTAACTTTCCGTAAATTATGTTTCCCTAGTTGTTGGAAGGCCTATAGTTATAGTTACAGCAACTTATAGTTGCTGGAAGGCCTTTCTGCACTTTCCCCTATCCCCATAACATGACACTTACTCGCATTAAACTGCATCCCCCATGCCCGGCTCCATTCCTCTATCCTATCCAAATCCTGCTGTAACTCCTTACAACTTTTTCCACCTGTGATGACCTTCATGAGCTTGGCATCATACGCAAACAAGCTCATGTAGCTGCTGATCCCCCTAGACATATCATCTATGTATACCAAGAACATTATTGGTCCCAACACCGATCCATCAATCGGCACCCCACTGAGACACTTCCCCTCACCACCGTCCGCATCCTCCTACCAGTGTGTGTGTGTGTGTGCGTGATATTGCGATAGGCGATTGGCACAGGCGAATACTGGAATTTATTGATTGTGCGCTGAATGACGCCTCTTATACATCACAATATTACCATTTTTGTGTGGAATATAAGTCGAAACATGTCGTCATGGAATGCATTCAGTTTGTATTTGAGTCGACTGAATAACCAACAGCAATGATACACGGTGTATCTACAATAATCCCAGAGGTGCTAACAACGACGATGCCATGGCACAACTTTTTTATCCGACGGCTTAGCGCAAGCTGTAAAAATAAAGGAATACTGGAATTATTAGTTGAGTGGGAAGACGCATCCTACTTTAATGCAACGTGGGAGCCGTTGCCTAACCTGCCCATAGGCGTGCTCCTACATTACCAGCTGGAGATCTCGCTGCCTGCGACTGCCAACCCCATCATCCAACGCTGGGGACCTCAAGAACCTCCTGGCCCGCGCAACAACAAAGCTGTCACGTACCAACACGAGCCGAAGCCTTGGCAGCAGTTTAATGAGCGCCCCGAAGGTCAGCTGCGGTACAGGTGGGGGCGTGTACCCATCGAGGACGGTCGCATTCTGTTATTCGACGTCGACGCCGGACTGCCACAGGCTCTGGCGCACGACAAAGACATTGACGAGATGGTTGGCAGAGCAGAGCTCGGACAACTGGTAGACAGGGTGTACCCTGCCGGTATACGCCTGGTTCCCGAGGTTGTGCCTCAACACCTGCCGAGACAGTTTTGTGACCGTGGACAGCGTGGGTTCTAAATTGACAGCCGTCAATGAAACTGCACAGCACACTAAATACACTATACACACTACACACACATACATAAACAGTCACATGAAACTATGCATACACAAATCTGACACTCCCATATGTATGTATTCACGTGTATGTGTGTGTATATGTATGTATGGTGATTATCCACTACACCGCTGATGTGCTAATGATGTAAACTACGGCCTACTTGTTTCAAAGCCCCTGCGTCTCATTTCTGATGATCCTCATGTTTTGCTTGGTGCCGACTTTCAGTATCATGTGTTTGTCAGTGTGTCTTGTTGAGCTGCTTTCTGTCATCGAGGATGCAGAAGAGAGAAAGAGAGAAATATTCGCAGTGTCGTGGGCTCGTTTGTGCCTTGTCTTCTGCGATTCTCGTCTGATACGCACGCAGAAAACAGGCAAAGACTCACACACAGTGTGAGATGAGGAGATTATTTAGAGAGAAGAGAGGGGAGTCGGCAGCAATCAGCCACGTGGAAGAGAGCGCTAATTGGCGACAGACACAGCATGATGAGCCGTTGCTGAAATTCGCAATTGTGTCTTTCTGTCTGTGTCCGTGTGTCCGTGTGTGTGTGTAATACATAGCCGTGACGGTTCACTAGTGTTCTCTGGCTTCACTATGTTGTATTACCGACGATACTGCGGTGTTATAACAACCGCTTGTTAACGTCCCACGCACTGACTAACACACAATGATACACTAAAACAAACTAGCACACACCGATACACTAACACAATGGTACACTAAAACAACCTAACACACACCGATACACTAACACACAATGATACACATTTATACAGTTAAATACACTAACACACACCGATACACTAAAACACACTAACACGCATTGATATACTACAACACATTAACACACCGATTCACTAAAACACTAACACGCATTGATATACTACAACACACTAACATACACAACACACTAGCACACACCCATACACTAACACACACCCATACACTAACACACACCCATACACTAACACACACCCATACACTAACACACACCCATACACTAACACACACCCATACACTAACACACACCCATACACTAACACACACCCATACACTAACACACACCCATACACTAACACACACCCATACACTAACACACACCCATACACTAACACACACCCATACACTAACACACACCCATACACTAACACACACCCATACACTAACACACACCCATACACTAACACACACCCATACACTAACACACACCCATACACTAACACACACCCATACACTAACACACACCCATACACTAACACACCTTAACACACACCCATACACTAAAACACTAACACACAATGATACACAGTTATACAGTTAAATACACTAACACACACCGATAGAATAAAACACATCGATACACTAAAACACCCTCATGCATACACACCTACAAATACACACTAACATACCAACACACACACGCACACTTGGCAGTGCTACTACGCAGTGTTTCTCTGGCCTCTGGTTGTATTTGTTGTCACCGGTTTGACTATATTTACGACAAGACTCTCAAATACAATTGAATGTATGTCATGAAGGCGTGTTCCGACTTATATTCGCCATGCCAAGGTCTACAATACCAATGTCTACAATCGATATCCACACAACAGTTGAAATATTGCGACGTATATGTGGTGTCATTCAGCGCACAATCAATCAATTTCAGTATTCACCTGTGCTGTGCTATCGGAATATGACACACACGCAAACACACACACACACACAAAGGTAGTCTTACACTTGAGGCTATGCAGATAAGCATTCAATTAAAAATGGTGTATTCGCTCGCCTGCCGAGATTTAATGCGCGCGCGCCGTTTGACACATGAAGCCGTACAGCCGTCGAAATCAATTAAACGGTGTATTCGCGCGCTGCTTGTCACATGAGGCTGTACAACCCTAGCATAGTGAATTCAAATGTTCACGTTCCCTACATTTTTTTCATCAAAGTGTGTGTGTATGTGTTGGTATTGTTCGGTCTGCTGAGGTGTGTGTGTGTGTGCTCCCACACAATGACTTGCGTCAATACTGAATAAAATGTATTTGCTTGGAGATACATTGGTGTCGGTTCGCCTATCGACGGAACAATTGTGAGAGAATGCGAGAATGCATTCGATATTTTTGAAGAGTATATTTGCAACGCTATAATGGGCGGCTTCTCCATTCCGGATCAGTGTGACACGCAGCTTCAAATACTTTATGAGAGAAACGATTGTATTTACATAATGGAGCTCAAACTTGTTATCCGCAAACACAAGTGCAGGAAATGTGTTGGTTGCAAATAAACGTTGAATCGGAAGCGCCATTTCTCGGCGCTAGGACGCGTTGGGAGGAGTTCGGCGAGAGAAGGCAGCGGGTTATTTATCGGTGATAAGGGTGTCAAGGGCGCTCTCCGGTGCTGAAAGAGGGCGCTGGGTGGACGCAGAGACAGCGCTGTATATCGCGAAACAGTACGGCTTTAGTTAGGCGATTGCCCCGTGTAGGTGTCGCTGAAGGCTAGAGAACTTATACCTACTCACACACAATACACCGTAGAGCTCGGTCTTATTTAGCCCATGTCACTTTTCAGGCCTGAAATACTAGGTTTTTATATTAGTACCGGGTCCAATAAGCCCAGACAAAATTGCACCTTTACTCCGGTAGTATTTTTCAATTGTTCCGTTTGTTGCACATATATAATATGTTGGAAAATGCGTCCTTTCTTATCATTAACGTTTTTCATCAAACTATTGCACATATGTGTACTTCATTAACATTGGTATAATTCATAATATAATGAAGCTTGTTTTTGATGAATAAAACTTTGGCAGACTGAATTTTCCGATCCTGAAATATCTGGCGGCGATCTACAGTGATTACAGTGTTATTACCAGCGAGTCTATCACACACGCCGTGCGTTACCATGGTGATGTGAGAAATGTATGGGCTAAACCATTTGCTTTTTGCTCGATCAAGCACATACATAACAGCGTATATAGTATATCGCAACAGCAACGTAACTCAGTTATCTGCTGTTATTATATGCAATCATTGTGCGATATTTTGAATAATTTACTCCGGTATCATATCGACACAGTGGCTAATACTGGATAATACATTCCAAGTATTCGTGCATATTCAAGCTACCCTTGTATATATGTATGTTTGTATATGTGTGTGGCGACCTGCCAGGTCATATAATACCTGCTGTTAGCTGTTTAAACTAGATTGAATGGCCAGCGTTTGAACGTTCTTTGGTTTTGTGATTTGTGTTTGGCGCCATCTATATTTCACTTTTTCATCGTCATCATTTGTATAAACATGTGTGTGTTTTTGTCTGCTGCTGCTGTCAATGTATATCCACATTTGTTCGAATAAAATAATTTGTTGCATCATACAATAAAGTCTGGGTGGAAAATATGGGCTGCATTTAACCGAAAACCTCTTGATTTCATACTTGAGGTATTCTCACACTAAACCAACTTCGCTATCGCCACATTACTGCTAAATAAGTATAAAAATGAATTATTTGCACCGAAATCGAACGCGTCAAGTACAATTATACAGTTCAATCACTGGTAATGCCACAATTTTGTTATTGGATACGTCATCTGAGCGTAATTGTTCCGTAGTAATTAATGATAATTATTGAGGTTACATTCTTACAGAGGCCCGAGTTTCATTTTCAATTGATTTCACCCAAAGTTTTATTTGAAGACATTTCAATAGCGCCAGCTGACTTTCGAAAAAATAGTTATTGTATCCGTTATGCACGTGTATAAGCGGTGTGTGTGTGTGCGTCAATCGCAGAGGTGTAGGTTTGTGTCGAGGCTCGGGGGTATGACAGTCATCATGCATTATTGTTCAAAGTTGACTCAGTTGGTCAATTACATGAGACCCTCAACCATTATATGTCTATTCAATTACAACACACCTACCTGAATGAAAAGTATATTGCGTAAAGTATAATTTTTCACATATTTATAATTGTTTACATTTTTCGTGTATTGTAATTTGTGCTATGCTGATTGTTATGATAATATACCCAATGAACTGAACTGAGCAGAATTGTCGGTGGGTATAATTGCATAATCATCCATCCTCCAGCCAATTTGTGTGACTTCAGTTCTCATGAGTGAGCTGTACTTGTCTGTGTGTGTGAGTGTGAGTGTAAGTGTGTGAGTGTGTGGGCCGACATGGTGTATTACCTCACAGTAGTGTGTGGTATTGTACAATAATGACACGATGTCTGGTCATCGATACCTGCGGCACTAGAGACATTTCTCCTCGCCATATCACAGCCATTGTGCTTTATGCTAGCAATAACCGTGCTCTAATTTGCTATGGCTGCTGCTTTTTGATGCATCTGGATGTGAGAGCCAGGCTGATTGGAGGTTATATAGCGGCGGCTTCTTAATGGGTTGACATCGTGTTGTTCACAATACAATCACGACAGCGGCTAATTGACGAAATGCACAAAGAGGCCAGTTTTCCAGCGAGAATAACCGCACCAGCTGCGTGATTTGCGCATATATAACCGCATAATTATAGCGGCATATTGTTTGCACGCCTGCAGACCACAATTGACGTCGGTGTTTTTTCTCAGTAGTCGGCCAATAAAGCGGCAATTACATGCGCCACAGCTGCGTCGGCTTGAATTAATTGGATAATTCGGTGAACGAGTGGGAAGCGATCAGTTCGACCTTGATTCTTGTGAAACTTGGCCAGCAGCGTGGCGAGGATGAAAAATTTGACGGCAGAACGAAATCATATTGTGTCTGGATGCTACTAATAATGGTGTATGTTTGTGTGTACTTGTGTCGACTTGTCACAGTGAAAATCACTCCTCTCAGCTGGAAATACCATCGTGAATGAGTGCCAGCTTGCGTGGCTCAGTGTTTTCAAGCATTTCAGCAGAACGAGGTTGATATTGAGACAAAATTGGCCGATTAATCTAGCATATTGAAGAGCAGTTCTGCTTGACCCAGTGATAATGGGGCGTGCCTTTCATAAACCTGTCATAGTACATGCAACTACCACCTAGAACGCTAGAAGCTAGCTATTCTCATACTAGACATGCTAGAAGCTAGCTAGACTCATACTAGACATGCTAGAAGCTAGCTAGACTCATACTAGACATGCTAGAAGATAGATCAGTGGTTCGTAACCTGTGCGAAATCTCCCAGTAGTAGGGAATAGGGGGGTTTACAAGTGGGTCAATAAAACTACCCTAAAATACACACGCATTATATATGCACTTGATACGCAGCTAGAAAATTAATAACAAGTCGATGAACGGTTCATTTTATAGACAGACATACACTTTATACCCGAGCATGGATGCGTTTCTACGGATTCATTCCTACTTGTATGTGTGTACTCACCGAGTTGTATAATACAGGAGATGAGGTAAGCTCGAGCTGTCCTGTCTCCCAGCCAACATTGGTCTAACCTACGTTTAATTTCTTTCACCCTGCTACATTGAACAATTTCCCTATCTAGATAATTCCATGCATCTACAGTCCTATTCGGGAAACTATACTTCTTGATATCCCTAACTGCTCTGGTTTTCCTAAGGGTTTTAGCGTGTTTCCTGTTGTTTCTTTCACTCCATACTATCCAATCATCTCTATCTATTACTTCCATGCCTATATTTTACCTAGAAGCAGCTATAAGATCGCCTCTGCGTCTGCCTCTCGTCCTAATTTATATGTTGCAGATGGTCTATTCCTACTTTTTCCTACCTCCATTACCCGACATTTTTGTTCATTAAAACTCATACCCCAGTCTACACTCCATTTAAAGACTCTGTCTATGTCTCTTTGAATCTCTTCACCACTGTGCTCATCTACAATTTTTTTCAACATTTTTGCATCGTCCGCAAACATGTTCATATAACACTGAACTCCTTCCGTGATCCTGTTAATATACAGTATGAACATCATCATCATCATCATCATCATCATCCTCACTGAGCCTTGGGGAACCCCACTTGTAACCTCTCTCCATGTTGATTTGCATCCCTTCACAATTGTCCTCATTTTAATTGCCCACATAAATATCCTCTCATCCATTCAAGCAACTTTCCATGAATCCATCCTTCATGCTGTATCGTCCATATCAGCTTACCATTTGGGACCTTATCAAACGCTTTTCTCAAGTCGAGATAGACACAGTCTGCCCATCCGTCTCTCTCTTGAACTATATCTATAACTATATCTATAACTCTGGAGTAAAAGCTCACCAGATTTGCTGAACACGATCTTCCGGTCCTGAAACCAAACTGAGCTTCATTCAGAATCCCATTCTCTTCCAAATAGCACATACATTTGTCTTTGATTATACCTTCTATAATCTTACACAGGACGCTCGTTAACGACACAGCTCCATAATTTAGTGGCTCTTTCCTGTTGCCTGCTTTATGTATTGGACATACGGATGTATCTCCTTTGTGTGTGTGTGTGTCTGTGTGTGTGTGTGTGTGTGCGCATTTTCGTGTGTAGCCGTATGGGCATATAGGCATGTTGTTTTCGCGGAACAAACACGCTATGTATTCCCAATACAAGTTGTGCTGGCGCGTTCGGGCGTATCGAATTGAAAAAACAACGAATAAATGCGTGCAAGATTGCTTATACTCGTGGCAGAGAATGAGAGTGGGACAGATGAAGCCAGGCAGAGAGAGGGTGTTGGTGAGTGCGAGCGGTACGGACCACGTGAATTGTGCACCATTGTCGACCGACAGGTGTGCTGCGTGTAATTGACAGGTGTTTGCCGCTAACTACCAGACATCACACGAGACGACCACTCTCACACTCTCTCTTCCCTGCTCTCTCAGACCATTCTATCTCTCCACCTCTTACTGACCGGCTGGCTCATTTTCCACGACGGTGTCGTAACAAAACAGTATTATGCTTATGTCAGCATGGGGTTCTGGCCTATTGTGTCCTTGTATGCATGTCTGTGTGTGTGTGTGTGTCTGCGTGCAATATTCAGCACAGAGGGGTGTAGTCTAGCTCAACCCAGCTCTGGCTTATTTTGTAGTTTCCTTATAGAAAGATGGTATGATACATGTGGCAAATAACAAGTATACATGCATATTTCAACAAGTATAGCTGTAGTTTTCATGATTGCTCAAAGAATAACTGATACAGTGAAATCTCGCTACCATGCCACTCATCGATACCAGAATTAGTAGCGAGGATTTGTAAATATTGCGTGCTTTCTCAACGAAAAAGCCTTGATTGTAAAACAGTTCTATTTTCTCAATTTATCCATCAGTCACAATTCGAAGCTGTCAAAAGTCGTCGGCTGGCGCTTTTTCCGGCGGATTCAAGAATCTTGTTGTCTAAACGATCTCACGCCTGCATCACACTGGGTGTTTCGCTACTCTGCTGCATCAACCTCCTGATCAACCTCCTGATCAACCTCCTGATCAACCTCCTGATGTTGGTCCATACGAGCTGGGCTTCTTCGAACTTAATTATTTCCTCCTCGATATTTATATATCTTGGACTTCGCTTTCCACCGGCTCCTCGTGGCACAGCATTTCATCTACAAATTCTTCATGTACGTGTGTATGAATGCATGTGTATTCCCCCGTTTGTGTGTGTGTGTGTGTGTGTGTGTGTGTATGCGGGCTACATCTGCTGTTTGCGTGTCATCATTGTTGTGTCTCTCAGCCCGCATCAATGTGCCGAGTGTGTCTAAGTGTGTGTGTGTGTGTGTGTGTGTTTGTATGTCTGCATGAGTGTGTGTGTGTGTGTAAGTGTGTGTGTATGTCTGCATGAGTGTGTGTGTGTAAGTGTGTGTGTGTATGCATGAGTGTGTAAGTGTGTGTGCATGAGTGTGTGTGTGTGTGTGTGTGTGTGTTCGTGTGTGTGTGTGTGTTAAGTGGACCATCAGTGGTCCCTTGTTTGTCATTCGTAGTCGCTCTAGCACTCCCATACACATACACACACACACACGCACTAACACAGGAAATTAACCGAATGATGACAAACTCAAATATAAACCATACGTATACATATGCATTTATATGTATACGTATATGTATGTATATGTGTTATATGTGTGATGGATGTATATTCTGGCCAAGTTCGTTAATAGCTCGACAACAAGGCTGAATGCGCTCGTAAACGTGTATATATGTGTGTGTGTGTGTTTGTGTGTGTTTTATGGCGGTGGGTGTGTTTTATATGCGCCACACAATTGAGGCCGCCGCTCAGCAGAGGCGTTGTCAGCTCGGTAGCTGAGGTAGGATCTCAGTGGCGTATCCAGGCCACCTCCTCGCCAGGGCTATCATGTCAACTGTATTCTTGTGTGTGTGCTGACATATATTTGAATAGCACGATAAATGAGTCATGTTTGAACTGTCCCGTCTCCTTGTACCTGTAATATTGATAATTCAACGTTGATTTCAACTGTGCTGGGTTATATGTATTGTCACTTGATCAACAGTTTATGTTGCAATTTCTCTTCTGTGTGGAGCATGTCAAGCGACACATTTTTTTCTCTTCGATTCTTTCTATTATTTTATCCTCTTTCATATCAGTTTTCTCACTGAACACTGCTACATGTCTTGCTTAACTCACCAGATTTTTATTACACCCCATTTGGCATAATTTACCTCTCTTTACCCGCCACTAGTGTAGTGTATATGCATGGGTGTGTGTATGTGTGTGTTATTGCGTGTGAGTGTGTCTCGGGGGTGTGTCCGGTGGGAAATACGATACCAATGGTGTGGATAATTGACGTTCTACACACACAGCCGGCGAAAATTCACACACACACACACACACACACACATTAACACACACACACACACATTAACACACACACACACATTAACACACACGCACACACATTAACACACACACACACACACACATACACACGAACACACACACACGCACCACAATTACTACACACAGTACACACTAACACACACACAGACAGACATGTCTGTGTTGAACACACACACACACACAGACAGACAGACAGACACAGACTCGAACACACACACATACGAGCACACACACAATTGAAGCTCCAAGCCTTCAATTAAATCGTATCATCCAACTTCTTGAGTATTCTAGCATTATTCACGATACAACTATGACAATGATAATTATGACAATTCATTATATCATTATAGAAGTATTGAAAGTCTCTTATGTTGTCGGTATATACCTGCTTTTTCTGTCTTATATTCTATATTTCTTAGTAAGATAGAGTAATTAATGTCGCAATGTAATAGGCAAAATTTATATATCTGTCAAATGCTATTATATTGCATATACAAGTGTATACATGTGTGTGTGTGTGTGTGTGTGTGTGTGTGTGTGATGACGTCAATGCGTGTGCGTGTATGTGTGCGTGTATGTGTGTGTGTGTGTGTGTGTGTGTGTGTGTGTCAGTTGTAATTTACACTGGCTAAATTGACAGCCGTCATTGAAACTGCACAGCACACCAATTACACTATACACACAAACACACACTCATACACACACACACACACACTGACATAAACATTCACACGAAATTATGCATACACAAATCTGACACTCCTATATGTATATATTCACGTGTATGTGTATGTATATGTATGTATGGTGATTATCCACTACACAGCTGATGTGCTGATGATGTAAACTACGGCCTACTTGTTTGAAAGCCCCTGCGTCCCATTTCTGCTGATCCTCATGTTTTGCTTGGTGCCGACTCTCAGGATTCTTCTGTGTGTGTGTGTGTGTGTGTGTGTGTGTGTGTGTGTGTGTGTGTGTGTGTGTGTGTGTGTGTGTGTGTCAGTGTGTCTTGTTGAGCGGCTTTCTGTCATCGAGGGTGCAGAAGAGAGAGAGAGAGAGATAGTCAGTGTCGTGGGCTCGTTTGTGCCCTGTCTTCTGCGATTCTCGTCTGATACGCACGCAGAAAACAGGCAAAGACACACACACACAGTGTGAGATGAGGAGATTATTTAGAGAGAAGAGAAGGGAGTCGGCAGCAATCAGCCACGTGGAAGAGAGCGCTAATTGGCGACAGACACAGCATGATGAGTCGTTGCTGAAATTCGCAATTGTGTCTTTCTGTCTGTGTCCGTGTGTGTGTGTGTGTGTGTGTGTGTGTGTGTGTGTGTGTGTGTGTGTGTGTGTGTGTGTGTGTGTGTGTGTGTGTGTGTGTAATACATAGCCGTGACGGTTCACTAGTGTTCTCTGGCTTCACTATGTTGTATTACCGACGATACTGCAGTATTATAATAACCGCTTGTTAACGTCCCACGCACTGACTAACACACAATGATACACTAAAACAAACACCTATACACTAACACACAATGATACACTAAAACAAACTAGCACACAATGATACACTAAAACAAACTAGCACACAATGATACACTAACACACTTATACACTAAAATACACTAACACACACCGATATACATGCATACACATATACAATTACACACATACTAACATACCAACATACATCACGTACCAACACACACACACACGCACACACACACACTTTCTAGATGCAAGTGGCTCAATTGCGGCCAGTCAGTTTTCTAGGTCCTCGCTTGCCAGTCTAGGCTTTATCTTAATGTATGATGTTATCTAGCTGAAACAGCATGTCCAAGGCACAGGATGCAATTCATCTTCATCTCGGCGGATGAGCCAGTCGACCTGTCTCCCGCGTGCCCGCAGGCGCTACGTAAAGTCATCTGTATGAGCCGAATATTCGCGTGGGATATTGGCAGATATGAGATGTGCAAATTTGCGCGTGTCTAACTCATATTTCCTCATCAGCAGGAACATAAATCACCTAGCAGAAATGGTGTGGCGGTTTGGAGCGTGTTTGATATTTATTACCTTTGAGTGTCCTCTCTTTCACTCTTTCCCTGTCTCTATCTCTCTCTGTCATTCGCATATTTGGAGTATTGATTGGTGCAGAACTACTGAATTTCCACCTCTGAGCCATATAATCCCGCCGTACTTGCTGTTCGGCCCATCACAACGCGGCTTTCTAAATTCTGCCGGTAATTCCGGAGACGTTGATGGAGTGTGTGGATCATGTGCTCTTGCCCCCGGCCCATTTGCTCGACCAATTAAACCGCGTCGTTAATATCAGACTCGCATTTGGCTCGGCCATAAATCAGGCCGGCTTGCTGCGGTTCATCAACCGCTTGAAATCGCTCCAACCCAGACACATGTGCTCCGTGCTTTCGGGCGATATGCTGCACTTGTGTGTGTGTGTGTGTGTGTGTCTGACTGAGAGGAGTTGGTTAGTTGCTGTGTAAATGACTCTACAACGTCAAACTATTTCGTGGAACGAACACAATCAGTCATTGAAACTGCCCGTGGCACCACTGATTAACTTGGCCAAACTTGAGAGAATTGTGTTAAGAACTATGCAGCAACGTTGTCGACACGGCTCCTCGCCGCTCCAAGCTCACACCAACAATCAGCGTTGTTGCTCGCCAGTGAGTCTGTCAGATCGAGCAAGACTGCAGATGAGAGGATGCCGTAACTCCGGTGCTCCACAAACAGACTCTGATAAGAACAAGCGTATATTTGCTATATCGCCTGTAAAACACGGGCGCGCATGACGTCGACGATAAGACAACTAAGACAAACAAAAACAAAACAACTAAGCAATCTGCAAATCGACGGAAGTGCATATATAAACACCGAAACCAGCAGAATGTCACATAAGCGTAAAAACACACATACATATACACATATACACATGAGTTTTGAGTACAGTAAGTAGAAGAAATAGAAAATGGCTAGCTGGATGGAATCATAGTTTGTCGAAAGGAGTGAGAGTGTGAGAAGCAGGATCAAACGAGATGTCAAAAAGGTGATTTTGAAGTCGGCAAGCAAACAAGCGGTAGGAAGAAGATGAAGTGATATGAGAAGCAAGACAATTAGAAATGCGCGGACCGAAGAAAATGAAAGATTTCAAGGAGCATGAGAACTAATGAGAACTGAACTCACGTGAAATCAACAGTAAAACTCGCATTTACGCGTTTATTCAGTATGATTCGATACTGTGTAATAATACCTTCTGTATATTCAATTACGTATTGAAGTAAAAATGTGTCGGAACTTCATTGGGAACAAATAGTGTACTGTTTTCTCCCTAGTAAAACACAAGTGCGATGAATTCATCACTGGGGGCTCGCAACCTTGATAAAGATTGAGCTATAGAAATATATTTTGTAATAACCTGTTTTATATTCACGGAAACCCGCGGTAATATTTCAGTTTTGAATACGCGCTTATCAGACCATTTAATCCAATATGCATGCATCTATCTGTCTGTGTGCCTGTATATGTATGTCTGTGTGCCTGTATGTGTGTGTATGTTACGTGTCGGGTTTAATGATAAAAGTATGCGGGTATGAGGGTATGGTATGCAGCCCATATTTGTTTTTGTCCTCGCTTATACTCACATGCGTCTGCATATGTATGTAATCGTATCTGCGTGTGTGTGTGTGTGTGTGTTTATTTGTGTTAGCCTAATGAGCAAGCGACGGGAATTTGTTAAATTCACAGCAAGCAGGATGACTCGTTCTACACAAACACGTCCTATCATAACATACACAACATACAACATGGACACTAACGTTCAATATCAATATATTGTTCATATAATATGATAATAAATTTACGCATTTGAACACAGAAGTGGAAAGGCTAATGCTCGCGTTAATTTATGCATGGGCAAAGCCTCACGGCCCCGGCTGGCACACCGCAGGTCCGGCCGCACGGGTTTTGCAGTCACCGCCAGCACAGAAACTGCACGGCTGCGCGCACACAAAACCCGCAGTGCGACAATTGGGCTATCCCTTTCAGAAACAAACCCAAATATTTCACATCGCCAGGGAATCGAACCCTGGACCTCTCGTGCACAGAGCCTGCGTCTTAGCCACTCGGCTACGAGGCGGACCTTGTTCACACCCCTAGAAGAATGTGATAATTGATTATTTCGGTTGGCATTTAGCTGCAGCAGTCGCCATATTTTCACCACTCATCACCAGAGAACGAATAACAAGCGCCCAAGCTAGATTTGAGCGCAGCGAATGATGATGTGAGCTTTGGATGTGATATGAGGTGATATTCTGCAGAATGAGCGAGTTCCTACCTACCGAGTTCCTAGGGGGGCTTCAGTCCCCACAAAAATATGTCAAGTCCCCTCTAAGCCCCAAAAATCGTAATCATGGTCATTAAAATTTCTTACCACTGTAAATTAAGCCGTGATTTTGGTTCAAGTTCGAGGACTGAATCAGTGTGCCCCAGTCCCTTATAATATTATGCAGTCAGCGTTCGAGTGTTGATCTTTATACTTCGCCAAGCCCCCGCAACTTTTTCATTAACCCCCCTCCATCGGAAAAATCCTGGCGCCGCCACTGGAAGCATGATGTTACGTCCAGGTCTCGCCTCAGTCGCGGCTCTCATTCTCTTTCTTTGATAAGCTTGTTAGGAAAGAGAAAGGGAGTCTGCACTGGAGCTGGACCGAACTGGCACGTAGCATCACTAGCTGCGTTCCTATTACCATCACTATGTGCTGATACAGCACGGCATATCGAAGTTGGGAACATTCCAGGATTCTACAAGACTTCTAGAAGAGCATAGCGGCAAACGTCATTTCGTCCAGTACGAAGCAATTGTGGAATGCCGCGTGATGCTTGCGTGATCTTGCTACTCGTGACCGAATTGTCGTGGAAAATAGCAGTCATTAGTGGCACGCCATCACTGGAATTTATCGTCGCAGATCGGCGCCACTAAAAAAACCACTGACTCTCAAATGCCTCCGCGAGCCCACAATAGTTCAACACCGAAACTCTCCGAGACCATCAAACTGGATTGTCAGCGCGCTTCTCACACACACACACACACACACACATACACATACACACACACACACATACACACACACACATACACATACACACACACACAATTTACGGTGCAATTCGCCGCGAATTCCCGAGTAAATCGCTCGCAAACACACACACACACACATATATACATACACATACATACAAACACAGATACGTAAATAAATATAGCTGAGTATGTTGTAAAAATGACGGTATTCCTGTCGTGATATTCGTGTGTGTGTGTGTGTGTGTGTGTGTGTGTGTGTGTGTGTCTGTGTCGGTGTCGGTGTGTCTGTGTCGGTGTCGGTGTGTCGGTGTCTGTATCTGTGTCTGTATCTGTGTGTGTGTGTGTGTGTGTGTGTGTCTGTGTGTGTGCGTGTGTGTGTGTGTGTATGTGTGTCTTACTGTCTTAATAACATTGTATATATTAGCAGTGAATACAAGGTCTGATTGTTTCCTAATTCTGTCTGTTATGTGTAAATGTTTCATGTGTGTATCTATTTTCCGTTCTTGTGTACGTATGTTTTCCCGTTGTATGCTGTGTGTGTGTGTTGTTGTGTTGAGTGCTGTTATTTATGTTTGTGTGTCTATTGTGTTCTCTGTCAGTTTGTTTGAATGTATGCCTTTGTGTGTCTGTTATGGTGAGTTTTGTTGTTTGTATTAGTGTGTATATTGTGTTGTCAATCTGAGTGTATGTCCTTGCAGGTCTTCTGTGTGTGCGTGTTTTTTTTGTTTTGTTTTTTTTTGTTTTTTCTCAATATGTATGTGTGTGTGTATATATTTCTGCGTATGTAAACGGGAATGTCTGTTTGTGTGTGTGTGTAGATGTGCTTGTCTGTTTTGTGTGTGTTTGTGTGTGTCTGCGCGTGATTGTGTATGTGTATGACTCTTGTGCTTGAGTGTGTGCATGTGTGTGAGCGCTTTTGAGACCTTCGGGTGAAAAGCGCGATATAAATGTCTTAATGTAATGTAATGTAATGTGTGTGTGTATCTGTGTGTATCTCTGTATCTGTGTGTGTGTGTTAAGTGTTCTGTCATTCTTGGCGAATTTGTGATAGACAAAATTGCCAGCATTCTGCCCGTACGTAAAAGCCCCAATTTTAACATCAACAATGTTCCTGACTACAGATCAATTTGCTAGGATTACTTGGCTGTCGAAAGTTCTTGAAATGACTGCTTATATCCAGATATCTGACTATCTTGAATCTAACAATTTGTTTCTTCCTGAGCAGTCTGGCTTCCGTCACTTCCACTCTACAGAAACTTCTCTCATTTTCTCTATGGTTCAATTCTCAAATCTACTCTCTCTGGTAATGATGTTCTACTTATACAACTAGATTTCTCTGCTGCATTTGACACTGTTAATCATCTGATTCTTATTGATAATCACTTAGATTTGGGCATTAATAGCACAGCTCTCTTTTCTACGCTTTTATCTCGCTGATAGATCCCACTTTGTTTCTAGCTCTGCTGGTTTTAGTAGCGAGGCTTGTCCACCAACTTGTGGTCTTCCTCAAGGTCCTGTATTATACCCGCTGCTTTTCAATATCTATCTAGCCTCCAAAGAGAATGTTCTTCGTCATCACGATCTTTCCTCCCAGATATTCGCTGACGACATTCAAATTCTCTCGTCTGATTCTATATCTCACTTTTCAGTCAATTCTCTCCTATCTGATGTAGAGAGGTCCACTCGTCATTTCAAGCTCAATCCTGATAAGACTCAGTGCATTTTCTTGCTGTCAATTGTGTGATGGAACATCTCTTCTTTTATCTCATCCATCATTCCCACGAGTTGTGTGCCGAGTGTTTTCAATATTACCACGCACGAACATATGACATGCAACACTCACATTATGAAGCACAAGAGACCAATATACTGATCCACTAAAGCTCCCTGTTTGACAATGGCTGCCTGCGTCCCTGTCCAGCATGGTATCGTTTCATCACGTTAATCCCATCAGAATGTTGTCTGTGTCCAGTCTTCACTCAGCAGCTGATAACAGACACAGACGGACAGAGAGCGGCTGTGTTGTGTGATTGCATCAGCGATCAGTCTGCGGCCACATGTCTTGCCAATGAATCACGAGACACGCATAAAAGCGCTCCTCCTATCTGAATTATGCTCAATGCTAATCGCTGACAGGAAATTCGCAACCAGCAAGAAACGAGGGATAAATTGATAGCCATTAAAACATAGGAACGATGGGTCTTATGTGTGTATATATGCGTGTGTATGTGTGTGTGTGTGTGTGTGTGTGTGTATGTGTGTGTTACGAATTTCAGCACCAAATTTCTCATTTAGCCTAATGAAAAATGTATTCACTACAAAAGTCAACAGGGTGGAAACCTATATCGTAGTGATCGAAGCCCGTATATCGAAGTGACAACAATCAAAAGAAACGACCTACATCACATAATTTACAACATATTTAAACAAATATATATTACATTGTTCAGCTGTAGTTGTTTTTTGCAAATATTTCACACACAAAACTGCATTTACTCTTCTGAGTTTGTGTTTTTGTGTATGATTTCGAGGGCGAAATGTACAGCTCAGAAACCGGGGAAACTTATTCCCTGTTTATTCTCACCACCACTGTCCCCTGGGCAAATCGCATATTGTATGCATGTATCTATACGTGCGTGTGTTTGTGTGTGTGTGTGTGTGTGTGTGTGTGTGTGTGTAGTGGGCCGCATCAGTGCGGTGACAGTCAAACCCGCCAGTCAGCTCAAATTATGCACGCACGCACACCCGACCGCATTAACGCGCCCTTATGCGTGCATGTGTGTGTGTGTGTGCGTGTGTGTGTGTGTGTGTGTGTGTGTGTCGGTGCGGTGTTATTTGACGCGCTAGTTGGTCCAATTACCCGAGCAAAGTCCGCCGCTTGCCGTCGCTGCTGATCTCCGGCCGTGTACGGACTCATTGTCCGTACTCATTGTCCGTACACAGCCGGAGATCAGCATTGTCCGGAGGAGTGCATGCTGTGCATGACTAGCAGGGAATTCGCTGCTGCTCAATAACTTAAATAGCTTGAGATCATTTCAAGCGAATGTGAGTGGAATTTTTGCGGTCGAATTGTTTGGTTGGCTGGCTATTTACTATTTACTATATTTACTATTGGCTGATGTACTGGAAGTTGAATGGCATTTGTTGCACTCAAAACATTACTTTTCCCATACCGCACACACACATACACAAATGCACATTGTAACTATGGAAATCAACCAAGATGTCTTCTTGTAGACGAAACAGCGGTGAGAACATTCAGAGAAATAAAGCAAAATTATTGTTATATAAAAGGCCGATAAAAGTCATTGATCACGCAATTTCATGGCAGGATGTTATGGGATATCATCCTATTATAGGATATTATACATCCTATTATATAGGATAATATATATCCTATTATATACGATATTATATATCCTATTATATAGAATATTATCCTCAATCTGTTTCATAAAGATTTCTAGTGCCTTTCACAAAGATTTAGTTGAACTGGCCTCACGACGAACACACAGAATGTCAATGTGCTCGACTGTCATAAAGGTCATATTCGCCACAGCCAACACGCATGTATCGACCTTAGTGACGGGCGAGATGAGTCATACTCAACTGAACCAATCCCACCACATTAGTTCACGGCACGTCCTATCCATCAGTAGTGCATTCAAGGACGTTGACTGTGTTCCCTGCTGTGTGCGCTAGCATTCACCGTCCTTACATCGACCAAATGTGCCGACTCACAGCATTTACTTTTTTATATCTGTCTCGTTGAGAAGAACATGCCTCAAATACGCTTTTCATGTTTTCGCTCGAGCCATATGGGCGTGTTAGACGGTGCCCACAAGTACACACAAACTCACACGCGCATACCAACTGAAACTATTCGTGTATGTGTATGCACGCGTATACGTGATGCCGCATACATTCATGTGTATGAGCATACAAATACGCACACGTGTATGTGTGTGTGTTTGTATTTTGCACAATAGCAGTATGCACATGACGTGATCATAAAACGCAGTTTCGACGAAGCTGCATTTTCTGTCAAAACATCAAAATTCTCAACATGAAAAAACGCGTTGTTATTGTTGCGTTTTTTACGTGCACGTACACACACACACACACACACACATACACACTGGTAGACACAAATACTTCTCCGAGTATTTTTCGTTTTCTATTCTGAAATATATGGTGTCGGCACACATGCACACGTGAGGGGGGCTCAAAGTGTCCCCCTATTTGTCTATTCGCTCACTGTTGTCCTGGCCTTGTCCATTGAAACGTCGGCTCGCGTTGGCGTGATGAATCGTCCTCCTACAACCACCGTGCCTGCCTGACACACACACACACACACACACACACACACACACACACACACACACACACGGCATGCCGCAGTGTGGAGATATGTCAGATGTCAGCTGATCATGGTGGTTTGAGCCGCCTCCCAAACCCTGGCCGTCTTATCTGGCGCTCTTTCCTGTCGGCGGCAAATCGGCGACACTGGAAGAAGGTATTGAACGAGAAGCACCTGTCAGACAACCCTTTTTTTCAGTTGGTGAGAAGAGGATAGGTGATTTATCCGTGTGTTGCACAGCTCCCAAGCACGAGACAGAAGTGACAGGTGGATGATTCCTCTACCAGTCGCCTCTGACGACACACGGCGGGCTGGGTGGCGGTATTCCTATACCCCACCTCAGGGGGAGGTGTCTAGATCGGACAACTGAACTGAATGACAAAGACGGCGCAGATGTCGTTTGAAAGAGCATAGAAAAAGTGCACAAGCCGACAACGGTGAGTCAGCGGCGGTGTCGAGATTATACTGTCTGGAAAACGAAGGGATTGTTCTGCATGTTGCCATATTTGATTGGCGTACGTCAAGGAGAAGAGATAGCGAAGAGCAGGGATAAGACAGAGAATGGGATCGGCCGCAGCCAGTTATGGAGATCCAATAATGATCCGGTGATGAAGAAGATATTAGTCAGGATATGGTCAATATGATATATGGAGATCAAGCAACTCAGTTTAGAGGATTCATCTCATCAAGATGCATTCATCGCATCAAGACAGTGTGTGAGTGGCTCTCCAGCACGGTGCAATCAATGTCAATTGACTATTTAAGCTGTCGCAGAGAATTATAGTCTAGTGTATAGGTGGTCTGGAATGTTCCGTATTGAGACTCTCATTGAATATTTACAATGCAAGCATCGTTGTATTGAGAATCAGTAGCGAAGCGGGATGAACACGAGCGGGAGACATGTTCATGGCTGAAAGATCAGCGTGCGTGCTTTGTTATCGGCACGGCAAATCGATTCACAAGACTGGGGATCTGTTCGGACGTTCAGCATGGCAATTGGGAGACGCAGGCAGTCATGTGTAAAACATGAGCAGGACGCGATTGTCACGCGTGAGAGACAAATGTTTCAGAATTGCAAATGTTCTCGGCATTCACTCACGCGCCAGGCCTTTGTGAATATGATTTAGCAGCGGATAATAGATGAATGCACAAGAGCAGAATCTTGAAGCAGAAACTCGGCTCTGAATGATAGCAGCAGAAATTCGGCAAAGCAGAAAATCAAGTGTTAGCTGCTTTGCTGGTTCTTCTGTGAAAATATGTCGGACAACGCTCATTGACTGCAAAATCTTCACATCTTATGCACAATATTAACAGAACACAATTTGATTTACGGCAAAATCACAAACATTCCATCTTTTTCGTATATTCAGTATATTATGTTCACAAAATACAGTTAAAGGAATCAGGAATATCATCTTTCCGATTTCAATCTAAATCTGATATCATGCGTGTTTCGTAATGACCACGGGGAAACTGTTTGATTTCAAGTTTCCTGTGCTGATTCACCTCGTTTTGAGTAATCTTCATTGAATGATGAATCACGCACTCACATCGTTCTACCACCGCCACTCCAAGTTGAATTCATCGAAACCTCTTGTGCAACTTGTTCGTATACGAGGCGTGTTTGTATTTGTTGTTATCGTGTGTGTGTGTGTGTGTGTGTGTGTGTGTGTGTGTGTGTGTGTGTGTGTGTGTGTGTGTGTGTGTGTGTGTGTGTGTGTGTGTGTCAGTGTGTGATGTTGCGTCATGTTTGGTTGGTATCACACGTCTTTCATCATCATTATCGCTTCCCTTCCTTTTTCGGTCATGAACCACATGTCTCAATCGCTCTTCCACATTCATACACACTGACACACACACACATACACACACTGGCACACACACACACACACACTGACACACACACACACACATACACACTGACACAATCTCTCTCCTTCCTTTTGTATGTTTCTGTGCTCATTCTTCGCTATTTTCGGTGCCAGCCAGAGCACATAGCAATCGACAACGTGCCAATGAACAGGCACGCTGATTACACACACACACACACACACACACATACACACATACACACACACACACATACACACATACACACACACACACACACACATACATACACACATACACATGCACACACTAGCATAATGCGCATGGAATTCAGTGAGACGCAGTTCCGAGCTGAAATACACGTTTTTGACGAGTTGTATATTTAAGTGTTTGATGACTCCTCAGACTTTAGCACATCTCCTACGAATTTCCCCAGTGTCTGATAGTTTCTGTTATAAATTTGACATATTTCTATATATCTCTCTATCACATTTTATTTTATTTTTGAGCGGTATTTCGTTTTAATGTTACTACTTTTAGTGTATATTCCGTAGTTGTGCGTATGTAAGTACGCTATATTGAATATATGACAGATTGATTGATATATGATCAGTACTCGAATAGGCAATACGTCCATCACTATTGCTGACACCAGGCGCTACCGCCACTAAACACTCAAGTATTCGTCCAAGCAGCAAAAATTTATTGGTCTGCAAACTGCAAACTCTGCTGAAAT
>OU696580.1:5327107-5337107 GCA_916048095.2 Sacculina carcini | reverse complement strand
TGTATACCGTAAACTTTCTATTTGAACGACCTGTCTTATGGAACGGCACCTTGTAATTAAACATCACTTTGATGAATTCTTCTCTTTTGGCAATATCTATGACTGACTTATTTTTATCAGTGAGTTTGTGATTGATTATCAGTAATCACACGGGTATTTGTGTCTTTTGTTAAATATGCATACGTTACTTGGTTATTTTATCGATAAAATTCACCGTATCTTCTCGAAATTGTGACCAGCTAGTGGAAAAATAAAGCGGCACTCTCTAATTGAACGACACCACGGGGGAATGTTTGAAAAATAGAACGACATGCCGCTCAAATGTATGTCTTAATGTATATATGACAGTAATATGAACTATTGTATTTTGTAAAAAATATAGGTTTGTTGTTTTTCACCGAGTTTTTACTGACAAGATCATGTGCTGCTCGATTTTTCATTATTAATGTTTATACAACTATAATTTTCGTAATAACATTCGCTCATTCAAACTTTCAAGATCTTCTCTTCCATTTTTGGTGTTTAATGTTTGTGCTTCTAAATATCCGTGTTTTATGGCCTGACTTAATGGCTGTGTTTTATATATGCTTGTTTTTATGTGCCTTTTTATGTCGGTGTTTATAAGTATGTAACTGTTTATATTTTCCCGGTTGTATGTCCATGTCTGTATGTCATTGTTTATACTTTCCTGTTTAGATGTGTTTGCTAATATGTATCTGTCCATATGCTCTGTTTCTTATAAGACTGCGTTTTTCTTGGATGAAGAACAGTTTCCTAACCTGAACACCATCTCGCTAAAAGACAGAATTAATATATTTAAAGTGATATATCTATGGAAATTTACGAATTACGAGCTACGAGTTTTGCTCCAGAAGCGTGTTTGTAAATCGATACACTCAGAACCAGTACAAACTATTGCCGCTTAATCATAACGTTATCAGTTGCCGTTTTCCCTCAATTCCACCTAAGACCAGAATTCTCTAGGAAGCGTCTGATTGCCAGAAACTATCATAGCAAACAATTTCTGAACGCAGCAGCAGTAATGCTCACTTCACTGTCAGCTGGAAATGTTTCTTGTAGCTGTCTTGTGAATGCACGTCACTCGACACATCCTCAAGTTGAGCCGTCGTAAACTGAGGCCTGTCTGTTCTTTCCATCTGGTCGTCGTCGTTGTCGTCGTCGTTGTTGAAATGTTAGCTGAGCCTCGGCGAGCCCAGGATACAAACAACAAGCTTCAGATAAGCGCCGCATTAAAGACACGGCTTGAGTTGGTAACAACATTAGCGACTCTGTCCCGCACACATATCCACAATGAGCATGTATACACTCAGCTACACACACACACACACATACACACAGACTCGTAGTACACCGTCGCACATAAACATAAAGCTGGCTATGTGGAGTCATAAAAATGCTCCGTTAATATCCTCTTCTCTCGTTCAATCTTTTAGCCTTTTTTCTCTATCCTTGGTCTTCAGAGAGTGTAAATCCTTGCAAACTTTACATGTGTGAGCATGGTCGGTGTTGCTTGTAGTATAATTTGACATTTCACCATTCCACTCTGAACGCTCAGATTCCCCCGGGGAAATTATATAGGCTTTCGTATATCGGCCTCAACATGTTCACCTCTCAGAATCAATCAAAATTTGTAGTTGGTTTTCATTGAGTGTGGATGATACCGTACTTTTAATGGCATGCACAGATCCACTCTTATATTGGTGAATGAAGAACCCAGACCACACTGAATTTTCCCGACTCACTTAAACGCAGTTTTACGTTGGCGCAGCGGTCACCAAAATCAAGGTTCCAATTGAAAAAGTGTGCACTAACTGAAGGATTATTTTCAGCTCAATACTTACTTAACCCAATGAGCCAATTCAAACTGAAATAGTGCTCCACAACTGAGGGAGTGTTTCTCAAATGAAACATTGTCTCAAACTGAACCAGTTGATTCAAACTGTAGGACTGTTTCCAACCTGAACGATGTTTACGATCGAAAGATTTTCCCGGACAAACACACGGTGAGTTTCTTAGTTAAGAGGGTTTTCTCGGTTTGGTCTGCCAGTGCTGATCTGTCTAGCAGCGGGGTATTGGCTCGTGTAATCATCTGGCTTCACATGACACAGCATCCTGCAGTTGAGACGGCTGGTGGTCCCTGTGCTGTCATCCGCTTCGAATGATCTCCATGTGGCTGAACTCGCTGATTCCACGCTCGCACAATAAATCACCCACACACACACACACACACACTCACACACACACACACACACACGCACACATGCACACATGCTTATATGCCAGCGCACATATATGTTGCGTTCATGCGCGCGATTTATGGCAACGCTCGATTAGTTGGCAACGCGAGCAGTGTGCAAGCGACAGCCTGGCTCATCTGGCAACCCGCGCACGCCTTGCAGTCGCCGGCAGGGTTGCCAGTTGGTCTGCTCGCTGGTCGCTGTTGTTCGAAAAGCGTCAATTTATCGTTTTATGGAGTGCGTGCGCGTGTATCGGCCAATACACTCGTCTGTGTGTGTGTGTGTGTGTGTGTGTGTGTGTGTGTGTGTGTGTGTGTGTGTGTGTGTGTGTGTGTGTGTATGTATGTGTGTTTGCGTATATGTCTATGTTTGTGCGTGTTTGTGTGTGTGTGTGTGCACGAATTATCCGACTTGTGTTTTTACGATGTCGAATAAAAGTAAGTGCAGGTCGCGGAAGCTGAGTCGACCATAAAGCTTCCACTGTGTCTCTCTCTCCACACACACACACACACACACACACATACACACACATGCATGTGCACACAGATTGGCAACTCCCGAATGACGCTGACACCCCTGACAACACATGCACACACACACACTCACACACACACATACACACACAGGCGCACATGAGTTGAGTGTGAGTACGCTGAGTGAAGGGAATTTATGACACCAAATTGGCTGAGCTCAGAACACATGCGTCACACCACTCAATGTGCATGTGCATGTGTGTGTGTGTATGTGTGTGTATGTGTGTGTATGTGTGTGTGTTTGTGTGTGTGTGTGTGTTGGTGTGTAGATGCAAGAGCGAAAAGGCAATTTCCAAACAGCGCACACACACAGAGAATGCCCAGAAGGGACATTGGTTTGTGTCGTGTTTGTGCTGCCTAATCGACTGATTCCCAGACAACCAGCCAATGCAGCAAATAGTCTAGGTGAAACTGTTGGCTGCAGGAAAATTTCTGCCAGAAAATAAGTCAGCGCATAATATTCCACCTCTGCCTTATCTCTGATGATTTCCTCGATTGAAACGCATGACTGGAAACAATAGAAATCTTAATGACCGAAATATTTGAACACATGACTGGAATTTTTAGTTTTACTATAATTTATATCAAAGCGCAAGATAAAATAGGAAGAACGTAATAAACTAGGCGACTGCAATCTCCTTGCAGCTTGATAAGCAAGATACAGCGAGAAAAGATCAACACCATTGCGAGAGGAAAGCAAAATGGATATTTAATGAGATGAAACGGAATTAAATATGTTTTTGACAAAGTTAAAAAATTGAGTCTGATTTTTGCATTTGGATGTGAAATGTATGAGATTATTTGACAGTTGTGCGTTCAGGGAGAGAGAGATCTGGTCTCACTTCCACGCTACCGCAGTTGTCCAAGTGCTTTTTTATGGTAACAGCTTTGCCTGAGGTGGAACAGAACATACTAGCCGCTATTCATGGTCTGGTTGTAAAGGCAAATTCTTTTTATGTCGTTCACAATGGTGTGTTTGGTCCCGGAGAAACAAAGAACTTCACGCACGCTTTCACAAAACTGCTCCTAACATACACGACACATTTCTACTGAAATAAACAGAAAAGAACGCTATCGTGGCCAGACTTGCATCCATGAGTGCTGTATAATGTTGTAGTGGTCAATGGTTCGCAAAATGTTGGCAATCGGGGGCTGCCTAGTGGGAAATTAAAAGTCAAACAGAAAGGCAAACATACGTTTGTATCAAATCGAATTGGTGCTTTTTGTATCCAGTCACTTTCTGACGTTTCATCTAGCGAAACATCTGAATCTGATTTATCAGTGCTGTGTTGTGGAAAATTAAGAGTTGGCTCATTAAGAAGTTGGGAATCGGAGAGAAAATTCTCGGCACCGCTGGTTACGACTGTTCAATATTTCAAACGATCATCAAATTGGAAATCATTACTCCCAAGATGGACGTAGTGCACAATAAACTCTTAACAAAATCGAATCTTCACAAGTAGAATGGATGAAGCATGAAGGATGAAGATTTATCTATGGATGAAGCATTTATCTCGAGCATGGATGGTTGACGAACTGGAGAATTGTCTGCATCACTGCTGCAGATAACTTTAAGCTGATTATTGGGAGATGAACAGTCGGCAAAATCGTGTTAGATCAATTTGTTCTGTTCGCTTGCCAAAGACCAGCTTCTATGAAAGCAATCACGTCGCATCTGCAAGATTTATATCGTACTCAAGGATTGCAAGCAGGCTGGACATTGCTTGCAACTGATCTCGCACATTTGGCCTTAGTTGAACCAAAAATGTACGTTAAATGATATAATGTGTGGATAATTCTTATATTTGGCATTTCTGGCGGTTAAATTATACAGCGCGGTGGAAGTTGTCAAGTTTGGTAGTTTAATTAATATGTATAATAATATTTATAATGATAATAACAATTGTTCACTCGCTCTCTACGCCAGAATTGGATATATTTCGTTCAGTTTTATACCGTCTGTTTTCATACCGTTTCTTGTCTTATTTGATATCTATTTTCGATCTTGTCTTTTTGTACTTGATTTGCCTCTTGTTCTTATATTCACAATTTCGCACTTTCATTTCGAGCTCGTGTGGCGGTTGAGTTTTGTCAGAAAACAGGCTTCATTCTCGACTTGATTCGATCAGACTTGATAAAGCATCAGTGCGGCCGCGCCAGTTCAATCCACTGCCTGTCATTTCATCTCATTTCAGCCGTAAATCCTGCTTAATTTCTCGTGTAAAAACCACTGACTCATATTATAAGCTGCGTGTGGAATTTAATAAACCGACAGTTATGTTCGCATGAGTGACTATGAAAGCAGGCAGAGTGTGGGAGACAAAGAGCAGAGAGCAACATGTTGTCAATGAACAACACGTCACTGTCACTGTTGATTGTGCAATAATGCAATCATGCAATCACCACTCTGATTGCTATCATTTCACACCGCACTGTCACACAAACACACACACACACACACACATACACACATACACACATACAATCAAATGCACACATAAGCACACACACTATCATACAGATAATGCAAACTCACTCATATACATATATATATATATATATATGAGTATGTATTAGTATATATATATATATATATATATACTAATACATACACACACGCACACACACACTAACACGCGCTATTACACGCAAACACACACATATAAGGACTGGTAGACAGAAAACGTTTGTATGTAATGTAAATTTAATGTAATCGAGTGCAATGTAAATTTGGAAATACTCATTTAAAAATTTAAAGAGTTAAAAATTTACATTGCTCTCGATTACATTAAATTTACATAACATACAAACATTTTCTGTCTACCCGTCCTAATATATATACACTAGCATTAAAACCCGCCCGTTGTGCGGAACAATTCATAAAAATATTGCAAATTAAATTTAAAATAAGGCAAACTCATGAAAACCTTAATCAATTAAAAAGTCTAAATTTCATTATTTTTAATTTACATTTTGACAAAATATTTTCACTCAGCCCGCCTCATATTTAAACCCGGCCGACGTGCGGAATAATTCAGAACTCGAACACCATCCGTTCTGGTTCTTGAAGTCAAATCCATTAGTTTTGTATATGAATTCATTCTACACGGTGAAATTGAACGTTTTATTGCTGCCCGCGGGACATTTTTATTTCATAAAAATGAGCCATCGCTTCGTTTGCGTTTGAAGCCCCTGATCATTGAACCAGCGAACCATGAACCAGCGCAATTATGTCACCTCATATTCAAGCATACATACACAGACAGACAGATAATTTCTTCTTTATGTATATATATAGCATTAAAACCCGCCCGTTGTGCGGAAGAATTCATAAAAATATTGCAAATTAAAAATAAATAAGGCAAACTCATAAAAACCTTAATCAATTAAAAAGTCTAAATTTCATTATTTTTAATTTACATTTTGACAAAATATTTTCACTCAGCCCGCCTCATATTTAAACCCGGCCGACGTGCGGAATAATTCAGAACTCGAACACCATCCGTTCTGGTTCTTGAAGTCAAATCCATTAGTTTTGTATATGAATTCATTCTACACGGTGAAATTGAACGTTTTATTGCTGCCCGCGGGACATTTTTATTTCATAAAAATGAGCCATCGCTTCGTTTGCGTTTGAAGCCCCTGATCATTGAACCAGCGAACCATGAACCAGCGCAATTATGTCACCTCATATTCAAGCATACATACACAGACAGACAGATAATTTCTTCTTTATGTATATATATAGCATTAAAACCCGCCCGTTGTGCGGAAGAATTCATAAAAATATTGCAAATTAAAAATAAATAAGGCAAACTCATAAAAACCTTAATCAATTAAAAAGTCTAAATTTCATTATTTTTAATTTACATTTTGACAAAATATTTTCACTCAGCCCGCCTCATATTTAAACCCGGCCGACGTGCGGAATAATTCAGAACTCGAACACCATCCGTTCTGGTTCTTGAAGTCAAATCCATTAGTTTTGTATATGAATTCATTCTACACGGTGAAATTGAACGTTTTATTGCTGCCCGCGGGACATTTTTATTTCATAAAAATGAGCCATCGCTTCGTTTGCGTTTGAAGCCCCTGATCATTGAACCAGCGAACCATGAACCAGCGCAATTATGTCACCTCATATTCAAGCATACATACACAGACAGACAGATAATTTCTTCTTTATGTATATATATAGCATTAAAACCGCATTAAAACCCGCCCGTTGTGCGGAACAATTCATAAAAATATTGCAAATTAAAAATAAATAAGGCAAACTCATGAAGACCTTAATCAATTAAAAAGTCTAAATTTCAATATTTTTAATTTTATTTTGACAAAATATTTTCACTCAACCCGCCTCATATTTAAACCCGCCCGACGTGAGGAAAAATTCAGAACTCGAACACCATCCGTTGTGGTTCTTGAAGTCAAATCCATTAGTTTTGTATATGAATTCATTCTATACGGTGAAATTGAACGTTTTATTGCTGCCCGCGGGACATTTTTATTTCATAAAAATGAGCCATCGCTTCGTTTGCGTTTGAAGCCCCTGATAATTGAACCAGCGAACCATGAGCCAGCGCAATTATGTCACCTCATATTCAAGCATACATACACAGACAGACAGATAATTTCTTCTTTATGTATATATATAGCATTAAAACCCGCCCGTTGTGCGGAGCAATTCATAACATGAAATTCATATTCAATTCATAAAAAATATGGAAAAATAAAAATGAAATAGGGTACACTCATAAAAATATTAATCAATTGAAAATTATAAGTTTAATTATTTTTATTTCGACAAAATACTTCCCCTCAGTCCGCCTGAGTCATTTTTAAACCCGCCCGTCGTGCTGAATAATTCAGAACTCGAACACGATCCGTTCTGCATCTTGAAGTCAAATCCATTGGTTTTGTGTATGGATTAATTCTACAGGGTAAATTGAACGTTCTATTGTCTATAGTTGCTGCCCGCGGAACATTTTTATTTAATAAAAAAAAACTTTTTTTAAATGAACCATTTGAAAAAATGATCTAAAAACACTTTTTTAAACCCACCCGTCGTGCGGAACAATTCATACAATAAAATTCATATCAAATCCATAAAATATAATGAATACAAATTGAAAAGCAAAAAATGTAACCTATAAATATCTTAACCAATAGAAAAGTCTAAATGTGAATATTTTTGTTCTTATTTTGACAAATATTATCCCTCAACCCGCCTGATATATAAATCTGCCCGTCGTGTGGTATAATTCAGAACACAAACACGAAACAAACAATGAAAGATGATGAAATCTTTTCATCAGACTGTTTCCAAACTATATTTATTACTTAACATCATTCCCCAATATCATTTGCTTAAGTACTATTTCACTTTTACCGCTATAATATTTATTGTTAAAATTTATATATTTTCCGCTATCATTAAAACCCAATATAACCTGAGTCAAACCTACCCAACCCAACCCAACCATTCAATCTTGACCGCTCTCAGCCTAGTCTGAGGTGATTTAACTTATTAGTTTGTGATCACAAAATATACTGATGCGATCATAATTTGTAATCAGAAGACTGAGATTATCTACCCCAGGGGTCCCAAACACGCGGCCCACCAATACTTTTCTCTCAACCCGCCAATATAGTATCGGGACCAAACTGTAAGGTAGCTAAATTCACATTTGTTGCATAATGCGATATAATTTTACACCATTATCATATTATCTCATAATTCCCGGTTAATGCTTCCACTAATGCATCATATTCATACAGTTGTTATTTTTTGGATTACATCGATAATGCAGCCCTTGATATTACAGCCGATATTATATTATGCAATCTATATTCTGCTACGTATTATTCCTAATACATATATCATCAGATCGCAAAATATATTTAAAGGTTCACATCATTCTCCAAAATCATTTGCTTAAGAGCTATTCTACTTTTATCGCTAGAATATTTACTGCTAGCAAAATATCATATACCTCGCTATCATTTAAACCCACTCTTTATAGATACATTTAATTCGCCCGTCGTGCGGAACAGTTCATAAAATATAATTAATATTCAATTAATAAAAAAATTAGTGCAAATTGAAAAAGAAAAACAAACCCACAGGAAAGTTATAGCTAATCTAAAAGTCTAAATGTGAAATTTATGTTTCAATTTAGAAAACATGTTTTTCCACAACACTATCAAAACAATGCAACCTTCTGTCATCTCTATAATTCCAGGTTAATGCTTCCGCTAAAACAGCATAAGTTGGCATTACATGATATTGCAACCCATATCCTTATGCAACTTATGCTTATGCAACTTGAAATTAAACCAATTAAATTACACAGTTAAATTCAGTAGTTTACTTTGTTCCCAATAGCATTTTACCCGCCCGTCGTGCGGAACGTTATTGAGGACAATAAAGCCTTTATATTCAGTAGAGTGTAGCATTAATTAAACTGTACGAAATAAAACCACACCATCCATGCTTGGAGATAATATGATGCATTCTTAATTGTGATTGGGCTTCAGTGAAATTTAATCGGTGTATATTCCTGTGTAATCGCAAGTGCGCATAATAGCTGTCAAATTGGCAATATGTCCTTTTGACTTTACACCGCCGTAACTTCCTTCAGATACCCTTTGGAAAATTACAAATTATACCGTATTGTAGAAGAAAAGATTTCTAGAACGATGGTATGATTTATTTTTATGTGTAACAAATAGTTACTGAGAAATAGTAGAAAAATGAATTAATTTTAGTCGCCCGGTGTTCAAGTGTAATTTTGGATGTATTTGAGAATTTTGCCAATTTTACACGTTTTTTGTATCATTTTTGGGTATAAATTATAGCTTATCTTGTAGAACACAAAATTCTCTACACAGTAGTATATTCCTGTGTAATCGCAAGTGCGTAAATTGTGATTGGACTTCAGTGAAATTTAATCAGTGTATATTCATGTGTAATCGCAAGTACGCATAATAGCTGTCAAATTGGCAACATGACATTTTGACTTTACACCGGCGTAACTTCCTTTAGATACACTTTGGAAAATTAACAATTATACCGTACTGTAGGAAACAAAATTTCTAGCACGATGGTATAATTAATTTTAATGTATGACAAATAGTTCCTGAGAAATGGGTATAAAAATGAATAAATTGTAGTCACCCGGTGTTCAAGTGTAATTTTGGATGTAT
>OU696580.1:5312107-5322107 GCA_916048095.2 Sacculina carcini | reverse complement strand
GAGCTAATGAAGAAAGAAACAATAAATAAATAAAAATATTAAATATAAACGCGAGAGGGCAATTTAATAGCAAGCTGGCACAAAATAATCCTCGTCTTGTCGTGTCTGTTTCCTGTCATATGGTGTTGTGCTGAGCGACGGTACGATAATCTGATGCCGCTGCTTGCCGTCTTCAAGACTTGGCTCGCTGAAACGAACAGGAAAAACATCTCAGACGAAACATGGAAGAAACACCACACGTTCCGCTGCGGACAGCATGCAGACAGTAAGACAGACAGACAGACAGCTTAGTGTAGGATTTCGTCGACCTGAGTCTAGCGGGCGTTAACAATATGCACGATCACACACTGGCACACCCGCGCATACAAGAGCAGGCACAGTGGTGTCGTCGGCAAATACACGCGGCACGCACGAAAAGACAGCCGTCAGCTCTTGTTTCAGCGCGGCTATTGAGTGACACGCATTGTCTCCAGTTTCCCTCCAGCACACAGACAGACAGAGAGAGAGACAGGGAGAGAGCTGAAATCAACGGTGAGCGGGCAGAGCAAAGGAGACGCATGCTGGCTCGCTGTTTCGAACACAGAAGGGCGACATCGATGCGTGACGGAAGAGCGCGTCTGCGGCCGGCGGTTTTCTCATATCGACGCGTCCGCCGCCGCCGGTGTCCAATTACTGCCGACGACGGTGGCTTCGGCAACGACCGGCGAAAAAGCCGTGCTGTTTCGTGCACCATCGATCTGACAGACACGTCGACCAACGCCAGATGCCCAGTTCCCAGCCGCCTCACGATCTCGGCATACAAAGAAGGACGCGTCAGCCGCAACCGCAAGCTCTCTCTCCTCCCTGTTGCTGTCTTGCGCCGCTCACATGCCGCCAGGATGCTATCGCTTCTAATTTGAGAGACCAGCATGCCGGCAGGCCATATTTGTGAGCGTGTGTCGTCCGTGTGTGTGTGTGTGTGTGTGTGTGTGTGTGTCAGTGTGTGTGTGTGTGAGAGAGAACCAGCTTTGTCTCGTCTGGCAAACTCGTTCCATGTGACTGCCTGTCCCACCGGCGAGTGGCCATTAAAAGAGGCAGGCCTGGCAGTGTTGGTGCGCTGAAGAAACGGATAATTTGCCGCGGGCTCACGTGGCGACGACGGCGGCGGCAAGGCGGGATTTATCTGCGCTCGACTGCCGCTATCAGCCGGCAATGAGAAATGGTGATTTGCCGACCAAGTGGACGGCCGTCTCTGGACGATGCGTTGTCGACACTGGCACGGCATATGGTAATTGCGCTGTAACAGGCGCAACGTTCGCTGCATGCTACGCCGGAGGAGCTGTGTGGAAAGGTCGAGTTGGACCCTATGAGAGGACGCGGCCGCATTAATTAGCGATATCTGCAGATCTAACGGCCTATGACGTCAAGCTAGGCTGACATGCGTCAGTGTAGAAGATCTTGGCTCACGCGTGCGTTATCAAGCTCCACACACACACACACACAAACACACACACACACACATCCTCAACAGCCTGCGGCACCTGCCATCCATCGCTGTTTGAAAGCTTCTACTGAAATGCGACACACCCTCACCAGAGCCCGGCTCTGTGTGTTGTCTGACTGCGCCACTAAACGCCGCCAATTTCCGAGCATCGACAACGGCCCAGTGAATGCGCCTGTATTCGGCGCCATCTGATCGACAGTCGATTTATCCATCTACGTGCTGCTGGCACACACACACACACGCACGCGCATATATTTGATGACCGATGTGGCTGCCCGGGGCGTTTGATTTACAGTGCGTTTTTCCAGCGCCACGCCGAGTTTATGCGCTCCGCTCCGGTCTTTCGCTGCGCTCTCTGTCTCAATCGCTGTTTCGCTGTCGACTTCAATGCGCCGTTCAGCCGGCGGTCACTCGCAGATCGGAACGACCGGCGCCCTAACTGGACGCAGTGTTGCGTGCCGCGAGATGCCTGTAAGACAAGCACCGGCAAACTGACAGCTCGGTGATTTCGGACGCTGCAGCCGGTCGTTCGTGACTAGCAGTGGGCGTGCGTTTTGACAATAGCCCGAGTGGAGGCAGTGGGGAATGCACAATGGGCGGCCTGTCAGTCCAGTCCTCACGCTTGTCCGACAGTGCACCGCCGGCGCCGTGGCCCTAGATCCCCGTTGAGATTGGCGGCATGTATACTGTTCCCATAGACTTGGTCTGTGGGGTGACAATGCAATTATACCCCCCGAGAATTATGCAAATCACAGTTTTTGAATGACCGTAAAGTTGAGTTCTTGTTGGTGTCTACACTTGCCTATGGCTGGTCTATACTCAACTATGCCTATAATGGTGTTGTGTCTGGTCTCTGGGGAGACCTACATAATACACTTTTCATGGTGATATGTGTATTGCAATGAAATTGGCCAAAACAGTTGAGATCCATTAGTCCTGGTCAACTGAGCCAACTTATCCAATATATCTCACTTCTTGTCATGCCTCCAAGCCTGGACACAAGCCTGGTGTCGCCCTGCCGTCGGTCAGCGGCGCCAGAAAGACGAGATAGCTGGGCGACCAGGCTTCTAAGAGGAGGGGCGGCGGGCTGGCTGAAGAGTCGACCTCGCGACCTCACCAATGCTGCATGCCAGCATCTGATTAGTGCTGCCTTCGCCCCAGCATCCATTAGTGCCACTTGTGCGTGCGTGTGCGGGTGTGGGAGTGTGTGTGTGGGTGTTTGTGAGTGTGTGTGTGGGTGTTTGTGAGTGTGTGGTCCTCTGCAGGGCAGGATTTACCGTCGCTGTCGGCAGTAACTCTGCGCGTGTCGGGACACGACCTCCGCTGTGAACGCAACGCTCATTGCTATAAAACAGACACGACACACACACTGACACACACACACACATACACATACACAAACAAACAAGGGAAAATGACACTCAGCCATATAAGGTGTCACTCAGACAAGGAAACTATGTTGGAGTCAACACGTGGTTTTGCGCAGTTCTATTGCTACAAAACAACCAAGTTGATATTTGTCTCAGCAGAATGGATATAATTCAGTGTTGCTAATTCAGTGCAGAGTCCGTTATTTGTTGAGGTCTGCGCTGCGTTGCACTTGCACGACATTCTTGTAGTGCACTCTTTTATTTAAGATTTTTGTTTGATCGAGTTGTACCGCACTTTTACGATCGACATATTCAATTATGCCTGCACTTATACACTGGGTGTTGACAATGTCCCTCGCTAGAAGACTTGTGTTGTGCGGAAACCATTGTGAGTGAAATGACAACCTCAGAGAGGAGTTAATCCTTGGCCAAGAAACCATTAATATACTTGACAACGGCCAATATGGCTTCAGATCAGTGCTTCATCGATCAATTGCCTCACTGTGTGTGCTTGTTTGTGTGTAATGTTATGTAATGGTAATGTTAATGTTAATATAAAGTAATGTTAATGTAATGTAATACAATGTGTGTTTCGTACGCCGAACGAAGGTAGACATACGATAGGTCGAAACGAAAAGCATTTCTTCAATTTCTTCAATTTTCAAACGGTTTCAGTCGGCTGTTTGTGAGATTTCTCGGATCAAGCGATGTGTATACACACGGCAGTATGGAATTATATGCCGTAAATGCTCTATTTATCCGACAGGCTCTAATAATCCGGCACCCTCAGGCAGAGCCGTAGCAACCGCCCCCCGTACCCCCCGGCCGGGGGGCCCCCGAGTGTTGAGGGGCCCCGTTGCTTCACGTAAGACATTAAAATTTATCATATCATGTATAGCCTTTACCTTTTTGCTCAGATGTTTTCACCTTAGCTTGTATTATGTGATTATGTAAAATAAATAAATTCATTATTTGATGGTTTATTTATAATGGGGGCCCCAAGTGTTGCCTTCGGGGGGCCCCAAGTGATGCCTTCGGGGGCCCCAAGTGTTGCCTTCGGGGGCCCCAAGTGTTGCCTTCGGGGGGGGGGCCTCAAAGTCCTCGCAACGGCTCTGCCCTCAGCTATGGGTTGAAAAATAATCCGGCAGGCTCTAATAATCCGGCACTTCCTGGAAAGGCTTTTTGAAACTGCAACCACGATTCAGTTATATTTCAGCAACAGTTGATTTAGCAATGGGCGGTTAATACACAGAACAATACACTGTGGAGACACGCGTCTTCTCTCGTCCCTGTTTTCAGTGCACTATTTTTTGTGTTGCAGTTTTTGCGCAATCCTACCGTGCGGAGCGACCAAAAATAATCCGACAGGCTTTAATAATCCGGCAGGCTCTTATAATCCGGCACCATACGCAGGGGGTCGAAAAATTATCCGGCATGTCGGATAAAATGAGCATTCACGGTATACTCATACCTACAAGCCATTTTAGCCTTGATTTCGACTGTTGTATGTTAGTCACTCATGTACAATACAGATACAAGCGTTTTGCCAGCTTGTACCCTTGCTTTACCATTTTGTCTCGGTAAAAACACTTCTCCCAGAGGCCGCTATTATCACTAAGATGGCCATGAAATTATCCAATTTTCCACAGGCCAGAACCGTCTCCCGCGGCCGGCGCAAATCAGTGCAAAGTAACGCGCTTTCAAAACTGTCTCATACTATGTGAAGTAGTTTGAAAACCCCTGTGCCATACAACCCACTCTGTGTGTGGGTGTGTGTGTGTGACAGTGTGTTTGTATGTCCGTGTGTGTGACAGTGTGTGTATGTCGGTGTGTGTGGGTGTGTGTGTGTGTGTGTGTATGTCGGTGTGTGTGGGTGTGTGTGAGTGTGTGTGGGCTGGACCGCAGGGATATCCAATATGCATGTCACGCTCGCGCTCAAACAGTCATTTGGGAGTTGGACTTGAGCGGCGTTCACAAATCCCCCTAGATTCAGCTCTCTGTGTCTGTGTGTGTGTATGTGTGTGTGTGTGTGTATGTGTGCGAGTGTGTATGTGTGTGTGTGGAACAGTCCGTGTGGGAGACATCACTGGACGCCATGACGACACACACTGACAGACAGACAGACATACACATACATACACACACACACACAGATGTGGCTGGCGGTTCGCAGGCAATATCAATTAGATTCAGCGTCCCTGCGACATTTCCACACTTCAACATGCTCTTCCCATCAACATCTGTCTGTCTGTCTGTCTGTCTGTTAGTGCGTGTATGTGTGTGTATGTGTGTATATATGTGTGTGTGTAATTGCATATTGCGCCCAAAACGACCATAGCCAACTTTTATGTGCAACTTTAGTGTATGTTTGTGTGTGTGTGTGTATGTATGCTTGTGTGTGTGTGTGTGTATGTTTGTGTGTATGTACAGTTAGTGTACATTGAGCTCGGGGAATTTCACAGAATTTCACAGTCTCGCCAGTTTTGCCTGTGACGTTGTCCTCACGCTTTGTGAAGAATAAACACGTGATAAAACTGAAGATAAGTGAACATGAGAACATGTCATGCACAATAATAAAATGTAGAACATGTCATGCATAATAATATAGTGTAGAGCATGTCATGCATAACAATATAGTGTAGAGCATGTCATGCATAATAATAAAGTGTAGATCATGTCATGCATAATAATAAAGTGTAGAACATGTCATGCACAAGAACATATCGTGATCGTGTGTGTTCTACGGTACAATAGATATGATATGAGCTTGGCATGTATCGTGTATATTTAGTGCAGAATTTCATCTACTTCTCAGCTGTCTGACATATCAGAGCTCTTGCAATAAGATAATATTGCATAAATGAATGGATTTTGAGACGGAATCATGACGGAGTGCCTGCAATAAAATTGCAAGCAAAATTGTACCTTTCTGCTCTATTCTTCTTGCATTCTCTCATGCTAATTGTATCATTATTGTTCATTTCTGCTCATTATATTATTCTTGTGCATTTCTGCTCATTATAATATTATTGTACATTTCTGCTAATTCTATTATTCTTGTGCATTTCTGCTCATTATATTGTTCCTGTGAATTTCTGCTTCTAATATACCTGCGCACACATGTATGTATCAGTTGTATTTCTGGTCGAAGTGAAGTCATTACCTCATATAATGCAGTATATATGGAGCCACACAGCGACGTTATTTGATAATTTCCCGAGTTTATGCGTCATTACATTGTGAGTTTCTCGTCGACGAGCCTGGTAACAATTGCCCTGTGAATGAGTGTGTGCATCAGAGGCGTATCCAGCAATACTGCCAGTTATTATCTGCCAGTGGCGTGTCAAGCAACTTAAAAGCGGAAGGAGGCTCAATAAATCGCCGTCATAATTAATTATATCTATTTAATACAACTATTTTTATCTTGTACAAAAATTGAAGGATATTTGTTCGCTGTTGTACGCTTTGATCCGTCCCTGCTGGTATAATAGGCATAATTGTAACATACAGCGGGCTTGCTATCTTGATTATATGCATATGTGTATGTATGTTTGTCTGCCCACCTGTGTGTGTGTACAAGGGCTTTCCTAGGCCCGCCAGCCAATATTGCTGATGAAACGTGGTTAAATTAAACCACACAATTAATATTTGACTACCTGTGTGTGCAGGGTAGAGCGAGTGAGGCGTTTGGAAAGAGTAAGTGAGTCAGGCGGTATCGTAGCAGTGGCAGAGGCAGATTCAGGCTTGAAAAGGCGGGCTAAAATATATCAAAAACTGTTCTAGAATGATCCCCAATTTGCATAGCGTTGTGTATGCATAATATATTGAATTCAGTCGAATTTATTATGTAAATCGTACGTGCGTAGCCAAGTGCAATGTAATTCAGCATTGTGAGAGATATTTATTGGTTGATTGTTTCGATAAACATCGCTCATACACTCGCCCCTGTATCCGCCACTGTACACGTACTATTAGCATGAAGTGTTTTTCTACTGGATCACATATCAGCACAATAAACGTCATAAACACAAGCGATATATGGCGCAGTATATGCCGACAATACATAACATGTGAGTATTATACCATGCAAACACGATTTCAGGGCGATGCAAGACACGCAACCCGAACATACAGTATTATATAAGCAAGATCATTGATTATGCACCGTAGCAATATGTATGTGTGTGTGTGTGTGTGTGTGTACATTTCACTGAGTGAATAGATCGGTAATTGGTTCGAATTGATTGAATTGATTGAATTGATTGAGTTATGTGGAGAAAATTTCCCATATCGTCTCAATGTGGGTTTTTTGTTGGCTTCGAGTGTTGTTTTACTGCTCGGGCAAAGCAGAAATCGTATCAAGTCAACGATGACAATTATTTCTGCTCCTAATTTCTGCTTGTATGAACGGAATTTTTGCCCGCCGAGGTATAACACTATATTCTACATATAGTCATTTGGGGCAAATGGCGATTTGGTTATTTTGGGGGTAAAAAATGATTTTGACCTTAGGAGAGTTGAAATCGCTATGTACGAGAAATGAGTGGATAAACTATTAGATCATTCGTTTGCGGTCATTTCAGTGTATGAATCGTCTTTCTACGTTAAAAAATGAATGTGTGACACAATTTCTCCCAAAACCTTTCAAAACATGTTGCACAAAACATTTGCAATGTTTCAGAAAATTTGTCATAATTCACCACATGGACAAATTTTGGGGGCAATTCGCGATCGCTTCAAGAAACTGGGGCAATTGGCTATAGCTATCTCTTCCATAGCATTTATATGCAAGTATTAAAGACACCACATCATTCTGAAAGTGGGGCATATTACGATCGGTGTTGGGGTAATTGACGATCAGTGTAGCGATCGTCAATTGCCCCACACCGATCGTAATATGCCCCATCCCCGATTTCTATTTACCCCTATAGCGATCGTCAATTGCCCCGTGGTGCACCACGTGCGACGACGTCTTGTATTACTTCGAGGAAATGTACTTCGCGGAGCCCGCCAGGAGCCATAGTCGACTAGAATACCGCGGCGGTCATGCAAACAACTTCACTTGGCTTGCATAGAGACTGTCCTACACTCCAGAGGACGTGGTGCGACCCCCTCACAAAAAGAGGAGAGTCATTCCCATGAGCTGTAATAACTGATGAGAATTGCCACCAAAAGATTGCAGAGATGAACAAGTCTAAGACAAGACTTCGCAAGTAGGGAGCTCCTACTCAAACTGAGAAGTCTAGCAAGGAATAACCAAAGAAAAAGGCAAAAGTGAAGAAGAGAAAGTCGAAAGGGGATGATGAGGACTCGGAATCAACAGTGTCGCAATAACTGAAGCAAATACATACAGTGATTTATCTCTGGAAGACCTGCTGAGAGATGGCATTGAAACCATGCTATAACGGAAGAAAACACTACTTTTCGTAGAGTGTATTATGTATCAGACTTGAGGCCAGGCTAAGTAAGCTAGCATTGTAATGTGAGCTAGTTCATCTTTGTTTTTCGTTTGAATATATTTAGTTGATAATTTCTGTCTTTATCCATCATCTAGTATGCCAAATTACCTTCAAATTAGCGAATTACGGATCGATCGTTAATTACCCTACGAAAATCGTCATTTACCCCACTGGGGTAAATGACGATCGCACCACTAAATTCGATCTGTATTTGAAAAAACAAAATTTTCAAAAGCTTTCAATACGGGGATAGAAGCACAGTGTACCAACACACTATGTGGTACTTATTATGTTTTGCTATCGTCATTAGTATAAGCTCTGGTTAGATGTTGATGAAAACGATCGTCATTTGCCCCGAATGACTATATACAAGTCATTGTACATGTGTGGATGTGTGTGTGTGTGTGTGCGTGTCTGTGTGCCGATATTCCATGTCAACATGCATGCATTGCAGCGAGCGTTTGCAGAGCTCAACAGCGTTTGCAAATGCACAGGGGCGTGCAGAGTACGTAGCAAAATTGAAAGTATAATTAAGTACATCGTCGTGTATGTGCGTGTTCCAGAAGCGTTTATTAGATTGTGTATGTGTAGCTCACCAATATTGTAATTGTAATTAACATTGGTTTTTCTATTAGTGTTTGTGTTTTCACATTGATTCTATACATCATGTCGTTCAGTTGAGCGATTGCTAGAAACTTCCCTGCGAGATTGGCACCGCATCATTTCTGCGAACTGTACTTTTGAACTGTACAACAGCGTAGCGACCACACACACACACACACACACACACACATACACACAGACACACATACAGTGCGCAGTGGCGGATAGAATGCGAAGCAAAACGAAGTGTTTCTTTATATTAATTGTTGTTTTTTCACACTGATTATATACACCGTGTTATTGAGTTGTGCAATTGCTCGGAAATTCTCCTTCGATAATGAAACCGTATCATGTTTGCAATAACGGTCTAATCTTGCATACACACATACATACCAGCAGTTAACCACAGTGATATCCGCTTACCGCTAATATACTGCTAAAAACCCGATGGGGTTCAAAGCGTACGCAAAACTTCTTACAAATGAAAATGAAAGCCATAATAATCGCACGAAGTATGGAATTTTTTCTGTCAGAACACCGCACACACACAACGCATAATCATGGCATGTTATATCGCATATTTTCACACTGGGAAAATATACAGTGTGTATACGCACATGTGTGTGTGTGTGTGTATATGTGTGTGTGTGTCAGTGTGTGTGTATCGTGCGAATTCTTAAACGGTGTTTATCACAGTTTGACGTGCACAATACAATACATTTCAGAACACACATACACATACACACACGCATACACGTACGTATGTGCATTCATGCCGCTGTCACACACACACACACACACACACACACACACACACACACACACACACACACACACACACACACACATACACACACACACACACACACACACACACACACACACACACATACACACACGAGAGCTGTTATTTAAGCGGGTCTATTAATTATTCAGTGCCGGCTTGTGTCTGTGTGTCTGCGTGTCTGTGAGCGTGTGTGTGTGTGTGTGCTTGAAATTGTAGCCCGTGTACGCCCGTCCAGGGGGCCCTGCACCAGCACATACACACTGACACACACACACACACACACACACAAACATGCAGC
>OU696580.1:5304607-5307107 GCA_916048095.2 Sacculina carcini | reverse complement strand
ACTATTGAGGAGGCACACCGTGTCGGTCGCTCAAAGGATAACAGAAAACCGCGAACTATTTTAGTGCGGTTCCAAAATGTGCATGATAAGCACAATGTCACGCGCAATGCGAAAAAGCTCAAGGGCAGCGGGATCTTCGTGAATGAAGACCTGTCGCCGGCCTCCCTAGCGGAGAAGATGCGACAAATGCCGGAGATGAAAACTGCGAGAGAAGCTGGCAAGATCGCCTACTTTCGGCAGGCCCGCCTCATCATCAGGGAAAGACATGATGGGGCAATGCGGGAGACCAATGTCAATGGCGCTAATGGAGCTGTGCGAGCTGGATCTGGCACTACTACCGGTGCTGAGTCGCGGGTGGTCGATGCAACTCAGACCACCAATGAGAGAATGGCGGGTGCGGTCGGTGGCGCAGAGCGGATATTTACACCGGGAGCAGCGGTTGGCGGGAGAACTACGACGCGCACACAGTCGCAGAGGGTCAACAAAAAGCGCTAAAAACTGTGAGTGTCTTTCGGTTTTGTTACTGATTAATTTACTTCAAATCTGAATCATGTCTGACTCGTCTATAAGCAAGGAACATAATTCATATTTTCGATATGTGTTTGAAAAAATCAGTAATGGTGCTCCATGTGAATTGGATAATCAAAATTTCGATCCGCTAGAATTTCATTATGACAAATATGATACAAATGGAGTGAATCACTTCTTGGCACAGCATAATGGTTATGAAGCTGCAACTTCTAAATATGTGAGCATGGAAAGTGGGCTTGAGATTAGAGACAATGATGGGTTTTCCATTCTCGCGCTGAATATTGCTAGTGTACCTGCAAATTTGCAAAGTTTTGTTGATCAGGTACTGAGTCTAAGCAACAAAGAGTTTGATGTGATAGGTTTCTCCGAAACCAGATTAAATGATGATATTGCCTCACTCTATAGAATTCCTAACTATTCCATGCATGCAATCCACCGTAATAGACAAGGCGGGGGAGTGTGTATGTATGTGAGAGATGTATTTCCCTCTACTGTGCTATATGAATTATGTAGATGTGATCCTGCACTGGAGTGTGTATGTGTAGAGATTATGAACAACAACAAGAAAAGTATTTTAATCTCTGTATATCGACCGCCAAATGGGAATCACACAGAATTTATCAAAATTATGAGTGATATTTTGCTTTTTATAGGCCGCAGATCATATCAACATGTTTATTTTTTTGGAGATTGGAACATCAATTTGTTGTCTAACAGCAGTCTCGTGGAAGAGTTTAAAAATAGTATGTACAACTATTCGTTACTTCCTTCAACCACAAAACCAACCAGAATAACAAACAACTCTGTATCACTTATAGACCACATTTGGCATAACAGGGTATCTGCAAACACAAGCAATTTCATACTTTTCACCGACATTTCTGATCACTGTCCGATTATCTCTTGCTTTCGAGAGAGTGGTGCTCCCTCAAAACCACACCGTCAGATATTGAGGCACGATTTCAGCCAGATAAATATGACATCATTTTCCAACGAGGTGGCAGAAATGAACTGGAATGATGTCAATTCAGCAATATGCCCAAACGACGCATATAATAAATTCACAAATATGATCTGCAGTGCCTTTTCAAGAAACTTTCCGTTGAAGATTGCTAGATCAGGAAGATTCGAAAATACATCTCCTTACCTGACCGCAGGTTTAATCCAAAGTATTAGAGAAAAGCACAGATTAGCAAGACTCGCTCACAAGTGGCCGCTCACATACAAGGATAGGTATAAGCAGTATAGAAATAAGTTGACTTCTATTCTAAAAGCCGCTAAGAACGAGTACTACAAGAGCCAGTTAAAAGATTGTGAAGGCAATCCTAAGAAAACATGGAAGGTGATTAACCAGGTCTTGGGACGTAAAAATGAAAGTAATATACCCATTAATTTAGATGGTATTTCGGACAATCAAGTTGCTGATGCTTTCAATAGACATTTTGTTAATCTGGTGGATAAAGGTCCCACCGCTAACATCACCTTAAAAAAATCCAATTTCAGTCAGTATTTAGATCCATCTCCTTTATTTTCCATGTATTTAGTCCCATGCACTGTGAGTGAAATAAAAGGCTACATATTGTCCCTAAAATCTAATTCGGCGGGGTTTGATAAATTAAACGCAAATATCTTAAAATCGGTGGTAAGCTATATAGTACCTCCTTTGGTTCATATAATTAATCTCTCCTTCAGTTGTGGAATATTCCCAGACTCTCTGAAAGTTGCTAAATCTCTACCACTGCACAAATCGGGGTCAAAAACGTGTATCAATAATTATAGACTAATATCAATTCTCCCAGTGGTAAGCAAAATATTTGAAAAGGCCATTGCTTACAGATTGATTCATTTCCTTGAAAAAAACAACTTACTCGCGAACTGTCAATTCGGATTTAGAAAAAACAGGTCCACGCAGTCGGCTCTGCTGCACTTTGCGTCAAAAATTTATTCTGAATTAGACAAAAAATCCCAC
>OU696580.1:5024607-5294607 GCA_916048095.2 Sacculina carcini | reverse complement strand
TGCTGTGTGGGGGAGTGTGTTCATCTGTAACGCGTCGTACATACACCCTGTCAAACACACACACGCATACACAAACAGCTGGGTTAAGTTGCAGGCTTCCTAAATTACTTGCCTGAAAATTTTCTGAAATAATTTCGCCGCCCTTTTCATATTCCCACCGGCATTATGTTTTAACTGGCAGTGTTTTTACGACTTCATCTGGGCGAATAACTCGGTGTCAGAGGCGGTGGCAGGGGAGATTTGAAGTGGGGTTAATAGTCATATCTTTCTATCTACATTTTTGGTTAGCTTCCAGTACATGGGCGACGGCAGGGTGGTAATAGCGCACTTGCACTCTTCCCCCATGCTACTGCATTTCGGTTGAAGCTAAATGTGTAAGGATTCAAGAACATGAGATTTTGAAAATTTGATTTAAAGAATTTCTTCCAGTCCCTTGCCTCCTGCAAAGGCAGCACATTGCATTAGAACGCTAAACCTAACCTAACCTAAAATATATGAAAAATATACAAACGTTTTTGTGCCTTTTATATAAATTAGAGTTTTTAATGTTCTTGAATCCTTACACATTTAGCCTAGACCATGGATTTGCCTGTAATTCTGGTTCATTGTGTTCTGGTATCGCCCCTGCCATACACAAATAGCAACTCGCATTTGATGTTGTCGGATCACGTGCGCACACCCGCGCATACATACACGCGCGTGTTTTTGTCGTCACTCGTTCCAGCATTCAGTCTGCGTTTTTTGAGCCGTTTATACAAGACAGAGGCGCACTCAGGCACCATACACGCGGGGCTCAGCCAATAGATTGCGTGTACTCAGTCACACTTGTACTGGAATTGAACTTGTAAAACATGACATGCCCTGAAAGCATGACTTGAACCATCATGCAATGCAATGCGATAGTATCAGGAACTTGTGTGAAAGCACGGTTTTAGTGTAGCAAGTACACACGTATAGTTGATATGATCTACGCTGTGTTGAAATGTGGATGAGTGATATTGCAGACGAGATGTTCTAGCAGGTGAGACAGGTGAGAACATCACCTGGTCGATGATGTCATTGTTACTGCTGTGAAGAAACCAAGCATTGATAGATTGATTCCACCCAGCGACCGGACTCAGCTCAGCTTATTGTTGCATTGTCAGGCTCATTCACATCGCTCGCAATCGCACAAATCACTTCTGATCCGTGAATACACACTGCCTAAGGGTGTGTGTGTGTGTATGTTATGTGTGTGTGTGTGTGTGTGAGGCATTTTATGAGAGTCGGCAATCAATGTCACACGCCTTTCCGAAGTAGAAATAGCCTCTATTAGTCGAGCTAGCTAGCTAGTGAGAGAGCTGGTCTGTTAATGTCCTTGTAGAGGCACGAGAGAGACATCATTCTTGCCTCGACCGGTCGTTCCTAGTGGTTTATCCTGGCTGATGGTCCAGTAAGCTGCTAGCATATCAGCTGTTTGTCTTACAGTCCGAGATGAGCTCAGCTAAACCGTCTGGTCAAACAGCAGGGACATTCTGTTCGGTGATGAAATGATGATAAAAATGAGCTGCACTGATACATTATTTTGTTGAGTTGATGATTGTGGCTTTCATTATCTTTACTGAAGTTATGTGCCTAATAAATGAGCGAAAACACTGCTACAGCAAATAATCTGAAATGAAAAAAATGAGCTGGAAACTTGTAAAAAATGCTTCAGAATAAATTAGTTGAGCGATTTGAGTAGAAATACTAGCGCAATTAGTTGTGTTTCGATTCACAAGACCAATGCAACTAATCGTGTCATATTCGGGATTATCGTGATATTTCACAAGACTCTGAGGAAGAGATAAATTCTTGCACAAGACACACAATATACCAGCATGAAAATAACATGCAATCTGACGCAGGCACAACGCAAGTGCGTATAAATATGATTACGAAATATATCGCAAACATAAAACTTGACTTAATTCTTGTCTTTCATGTAAATAACCTAGTGTCTGAAGAATCCTAGCTGAATACTATATGTGGAACCCATAATACCACCACAAAAACAAGATGCAAGTGTTCATTAATGTTCTCGTAATGTATCGTTTCTTCGTCATGCTTGCTTCACCTTGATAACCCCTGTCTACACTAACACTAGCACACTAAAACACAGCGATGCGGTGAACACAACTAAACAACAACGATCACGACCTCGCTGTCTAACTGGCACACGCACAAACACACACGCCTTGAACATGTGTATGTATGTGTATGTGTGTGTGTTTGTGTATGTGCAGGCTGATCGTGTTCATCAATCTTGACATTCCAACCGGGCCATACACACGCGCATACAAACACACCGTCACAGACACATTCTGTATTCCACGGGAACATTGAAAACTAGAACCTCATAGACTAGTTATTTGGTGATACACGCACACACACACACACACGCACATAAACACACACACACGCGTACGTACAGATTGCTGAATGCATAATAAAATAAACACTGCACACAGGAATATAATGCGCAAACGCAACGCTACGCGGGTAGATCATCGGCCTACGCGGGTGGATCACGCGCGCGCACAGATCACAGTATGATCGACGGATCACAGCGGCGCTCGTACGATCCCTGATGATCACCGGATCACCGGAACACAGCCCAACATTCAATATCAACATACACCCACTCACACACTCACACACAAGCATACACATATATATATATATATATGTACATATACAAGATAGAAGCGATCCCTGATTAAAACAGTGTCTCACATACTCCACTTACCAAACAACAGCAGACACGCATACAAACACACGCACATACACATACGCGCGTGCGTGCACGGCATATAATCACACGACAACAATTGGTCTAGAAGTCCGGATCCGTAGCGAATCACCCTGTCGGCTCAGTCGGCAGTACGGAATCGCAGTACGGATACGAAACAACAATCACATAACGCCGTAGCTGATATACGGATGACAGGCCTGCATTGCAGCACCGCCGGGGGCCATTTTCAGCCGCTTCCACTGCGCCTGCTGGTCCGTGGCCGCACAGGGGGGATGATGGACCCCCTTCATCGAGACCGACGAGAATTGGGGCCACATAGTCGTCAGCGACGACGAGGAGACAGCGCAGGCGTCTGAACGCGCACGTTTACGACTCGTCAACACGGCCGGAATATCACAGATAACTGAAGACGCCTGACTACTGCCTGCTATTGATTGACCAAGCGAGTGTTGTTGTTGTTGTTGTTGTTGTTGTGTGGGTTGAAGTCTTGTTGTTGTTGTTGTTGTTGAGCGTGGCACCTTGAACACGGCTGAACTGGCCGGAGCTTGAGAACACTGAGCGCCGCCGTAGAACTGACACAGCTGACAGCGACAAAGACCACGCTGTACGCGTCGATGTCGACGATATTCGTAGTACTGCGGATGCACCATCAACAAGGGCACTGCTCCCTCGCCACCCCCTACCCCCGGCTGCCACGACGGGGGAGGACATGCTGATGGGGGCATCTCGTACTCGACCGATGTATCAACAGTCAGCGCACGAAATAGGTCGGCAGGCGCGCGTCCAGGCTGCGAGACAGGGGGGCATTGAGAGGCCGGGGCGGGAACACAAGTGGAACCTGCCGAGCATAGCTGCGTGAGCTGCGTGTGACAGCTGCCTGTGTTGTCATGACAACAGCCAGCCGTCAACTGCTGCTGCTGCTGCTGCTGATGATGATGAGGGTGGTATTGATGAGGCAGATGATTGTGAGATGGGGCTAGTCCGCAGTAAGCGTGCTGCGGCTGAAGGTCGGCTTGGACGCAGGCCAGCGGTGGCTGCATGCGGACTCAAGGCGGGCATAAAGACGACACGCTCACTCGACACTCAACACTGAATCGCCTTCACAAAACGCACTGAAAACAGCTTTCACAACACGCACTGAAAACAACGACGTGCTCACACGATCACGTAACGCTCACGACTGACGCCTGACGCGCTGTGTCAGCTGACAGACACGCCTAATCAGCTGATCGTAGTTTGGAGCGCGGCCGCTAGAGGCGCTGCTGTCGCCCGGGAATGGTTGCACCGACGAACTCGTTCAGTCGTCCGCGGTCTGTCACAGTGAGGGCGTGGCTACGGTGTAGCTTGTTCGTTAGACGTGCTACTTTGCCTGATATGGTTTCAAGTACGAGTGCAGATAAATTGAGCGGTTGCTACATGCTCATGTAATCGCTCCTGCTAAGGCTAGACAAATTGTCTGAACGATAAAATGAATTACAACTGAAGTTTTCATAATAAAAGTAGAACGGGCCGATATTAGATTGATATATAAATATACATCGTTGACAATGTATTTGAATTTTGTCTATACTAAAATTTCAGTAGTTCACAGTTAACACTAAAATAGACGATATATCAAAACATGAAGTGAGTGAAAAGATGCGACCATTGAAATGAAATAAACAGATAAATATATAAATGAAAGTTTTCTCACTGGTTGATATGGTGACTGTATAGCTCTCATACTCTGTCTTCACAGCTGTCGTTTTGTGTGTGTGCTCCCAAACTCTGTATTCTTCTATATCGCTGCTACTTCTTGCTGGTATTGTTCGACTTTTCAATGGATTCGTTGAGCGAAATGCAGCGCCAGAGAGCGAATCAGCAATGGGAAAGAGTATGAGAGCACTTCATGCCATAACAAAGCTCAAATCAGCCGTCAAGTGTGATGAACGAGTATGTCTGTATGTGTGTGTGTCTGCATGTGTACGTGAGTGTGTGTGTGTGTATGTGTGTGTGTATGTGAATGTAGTAATTTTCACACGCCGACACACGAGCGTGTTTGTACGTCTGAATGCACCAGTGCGCGTGTCTCATTGATTGTGTGTGTCAGTGAGGCGCTTCAATATATAATTGTGCTCCGTTCCATTTCAAGCCATAACAAACATATCTCGTATATATATATATACTAACATTTGTTTTGGACACATCACAATGTTATGGCATGAAATCATGTCATTTGCTTAGAGAAAGTTTATATTTATTAGCAGTCGTATCCTCGTTCCTGGGTGCAATTATCGCTTGTGTAATCAATTGAAACAGGTTTATATTTGGACTGCTGTGAGAGGTCTTGTGATAACAGTCCGGTTTAGTCGGCGACCACTCGATCATGCATTGCAGTTGCACAGTTGCACAAGCCACTAACAACATCAGTGCTATCATTGTCTTCTCACTGTACATGCCAGTTCCCCAACCAATTTACCGTAGAATGAACGCAGAATTCAGACGAGCATATGTCGGGAATATTACATGTATTAATGGTTAAAATATTTCCTAACTTGTTATGCTGTCGCTTCACTTCGTCCCAATGACGTCACGGTGACGTCACGATATGGCAGCCAATCACGGCGTGACAAGTGACACCAGGTCAGTAAGGTCAATTGAAGACTGTGTGAGGTCACGACCAGTTAACACAAGAATCAGGACCGGATTCAGAGGGAGCAAAAACGGCACCTGCCCCGGGGCCTCCACATTTTAGGGGGCCTCAAAAAAGAACCAAAAAAGGTCATTTAGCAAACGTGATTAAGATGACCAAAATTCATAACTGGTATAGTGAGTGGCAACAATGTTTGACCCAGATTGGTCTCAATTGGCATCCCTCATCGAGAGTGTGTGAGCTGCGGTTGTTTGTTCTTTGTTTGTATGAATTGATTTATGATCATTCAATTTAACTACGTTTGAACATTATGTTTTTATGAATCACCGCCTTAATTAATGTTTGTAAATTAACGCGCATTGTGTATTGACGGATTAGTCCTGTATGTGTGACCGTGTTACTGCTGACGTGGACCAATCAACTGATGACACGACATGACCTGACCGACCCTATATAAGCCGCAGGAAATGCAATACACGCTCATTTCTGTTCCATGCCGTGGCCGGTGTTTGCATACTTAAGCGCTACACCCACATGCATAAATCCGTGCCTGACAAGAACTGCTGTCTAATATACAATGTGGCTGGCTTTGATCATCTGCAAGTGTTCCGTAAGCTCATAATTATCCACAAGAGTCCGCATCGCCTAGTTTGGAGGCACGTGGTCGCTACTACGTGGTTTCATTCGGAAGACCGCTTCAAAAGCTAAGGCGAGTAGCATACAATTCCGTTCGGAAGTTCGCCAATTTTTAAAGGCAAACTTTCCCATACATAATTTGCTCCAATAAAAATTTGATTTTGTCGGTTCTATAAATAATTTAGTTTTATTACACGTGATACATAATTATATTTACGGAGTTTCTGTGAGAACATCTGGATTGACAATGACACGTTTGATGTGAGGAGAAAATCTCACCTGGTGTTTTTGGTAGTCAATCTGGCAATCGTTCAAATCCGGTGTTTACTTGATTATATAGCAGATCCAGCAACGTGAGGTTAATTGCTTTTTTCCAGGTCAGCAACAACAATAATTTATTGTTTTTTCCGTATTCTTGTCCGCTATGTTTGATATGATTATAAATCAGATACATTATAATATTTGTTCTCGGGCTTTCAGTTTAGGGGTCTGGTTGTTTGGCGTCGAAATTTCAAGTTTTTCTTTGCATGAAACCAAACTTCTTCATGTCTTCTGTCATGACATGTCATGTCTTTATATCATTGATCTTCATGTTTTCTTCATGATCAAGATGCGTGGGGACTGCATCTATGTAATTCATTACATGATTGCACATTTTCATTGATTTTAGTAATCATAATATTTATGAGGTATTCTCGAGATATTTGACACACCAACTGATGAACACTGCACTGCACCCGGGTAAGACTGAGGACGATTTGTTTTTTGGAATTTCCTGGGCCAAACTGTTGATTCATGCAGACAAATTTATTTGTCGTAAGAAGAGCAGTTAGGAGGGCACAGCAGTGTGTTTTGTTTGTGACCGTTTGTGCTGTCAACATGCTGTTGATAAATCATTCTGGGCCGGGATTCGAACCGAGTCAACTCCTGGCACAAGCGTTGCTCGTCTAAGCTACTCGTTTAAGCTGCTCGAGGGAATGATGTTGCATTCTATTAGTTGTATTATACACAATTGTCGATGGCTGCGGTCATTGTGTTTGCTTGTGTGAATGCTAGCATATCTGACATGGATAAACTGCGCCAGTTTTTGTCTCATCGGCTCGGAATTGGCACGGCTCCGATCAACGACAAACAGGTATGTTTCTCTGATGTTTGTTTTAATGTTTCTCTGATGTTTGTTTTAATGTTTCTGCGATGCTTGTTCTAATGTTTCTGCGATGTTTGTTATAATATTTCACTGATGTTTGTTTTAATATTTCTCTGATGTTTGCTTTAATGTTTCTGTGATGTTTGTTTTGATGTTTCTGTGATGTTTGTTTTGATGTTTATTTAGTGTTTGCTTGCGTCACCTAGCTTTTTGTGTCGATGTGAATATGTGTGGGTTGCACGCGGGAAATATGGATGTGAACTCACCTCATTGGGGTTGATTTGCGATTTGTGTATGATAGTGTGTGTATGTATGTATGTGTGTGTGTATGTATGTGTATGTGTGTGAGGTGTTGGATAGTGTGGATTTTGACGGCGTGATGCGCTACATATCGTCGGGTCGATGTGGTCACATTATCACCATGGCCGGAGCCGGATTATCAACTGCCGCCGGCATTCCGGACTTTCGCTCGCCGAACTCCGGACTCTACACCGGCCGGATGTCGTGTCCGGAGTCCGTGTTTGATGCCGCAGAGTTCCGGCGTAATCCGGAGCCATTTTTCTCACTGGCGCGCCAACTTTTCCCTGACAAACTGCAACCAACCGTCGCACACTATTTCGTCAGTAATACTGACTGACTGACTGACTGACTGACTGACTGACTGACTGACTGACTGACTGACTGACTGACTGACTGACTGACTGACTGACTGACTGACTGACTGACTGACTGACTGACTGACTGACTGACTGACTGACTGACTGACTGACTGACTGACTGACTGACTGACTGACTGACTGACTGACTGACTGACTGACTGACTGACTGACTGACTGACTGACTGACTGACTGACTGACTGACTGACTGACTGACTGACTGACTGACTGACTGACTGACTGACTGACTGACTGACTGACTGACTGACTGACTGACTGACTGACTGACTGACTGACTGACTGACTGACTGACTGACTGACTGACTGACTGACTGACTGACTGACTGACTGACTGACTGACTGACTGACTGACTGACTGACTGACTGACTGACTGACTGACTGACTGACTGACTGACTGACTGACTGACTGACTGACTGACTGACTGACTGACTGACTGACTGACTGACTGACTGACTGACTGACTGACTGACTGACTGACTGACTGACTGACTGACTGACTGACTGACTGACTGACTGACTGACTGACTGACTGACTGACTGACTGACTGACTGACTGACTGACTGACTGACTGACTGACTGACTGACTGACTGACTGACTGACTGACTGACTGACTGACTGACTGACTGACTGACTGACTGACTGACTGACTGACTGACTGACTGACTGACTGACTGACTGACTGACTGACTGACTGACTGACTGACTGACTGACTGACTGACTGACTGACTGACTGACTGACTGACTGACTGACTGACTGACTGACTGACTGACTGACTGACTGACTGACTGACTGACTGACTGACTGACTGACTGACTGACTGACTGACTGACTGACTGACTGACTGACTGACTGACTGACTGACTGACTGACTGACTGACTGACTGACTGACTGACTGACTGACTGACTGACTGACTGACTGACTGACTGACTGACTGACTGACTGACTGACTGACTGACTGACTGACTGACTGACTGACTGACTGACTGACTGACTGACTGACTGACTGACTGACTGACTGACTGACTGACTGACTGACTGACTGACTGACTGACTGACTGACTGACTGACTGACTGACAAGACGCATTGTGTCATGATAGTGTCTTGAACCTCAAATCTTTTGGGTGCCTATTTAAAAATTTGAAGATATATAAATGAAAATATACTATATCATTGGTGTAAATGGTTTTATTTATTTGTCTTCATTTTACTACTAGACACGCAAATTCTGTTTTATCCTCGCCTACCACGAGTCTAAAGAATATACAGTCAAATCGGTTTAGACCGCAGAAATCAGAAAACAACACGGTGGATTTTTTTGCACCCCAAACTAGCGCTTATATGGCGATGTTTGACAGTGTGTGTGTGTGTGTGTGTGTGTGTGTCAGGTTCGTTTGCTAGCTGAGCGTGGTCTATTATTGCGTCATTACACCCAGAACGTTGACACATTGGAGCGATGTGCTGGTCTGCCTGCTCATCTGCTAGTTGAGGCTCACGGCTCGTTTGCCTCGGCTCATTGCATGAAGTCTGATTGTCTGCAACAATACTCACTCAGCTGGCTCAAACGTACTGTACTGTACTCTACTGTACTCTACTGTACTCTACTGTACTGTACTGTACTGTACTCTACTGTACTGTACTGTACTGTACTCTACTGTACTGTACTGTACTGTACTGTACTGTACTGTACTGTACTGTACTGTACTGTACTCTACTGTACTGTACTGTACTGTACTCTACTGTACTCTACTGTACTCTACTGTACTCTACTGTACTGTACTGTACTGTACTGTACTGTACTGTACTGTACTGTACTGTACTCTACTGTACTGTACTGTACTGTACTCTACTGTACTGTACTGTACTGTACTGTACTCTACTGTACTGTACTGTACTGTACTGTACTGTACTGTACTGTACTGTACTGTACTGTACTCTACTGTACTGTACTCTACTGTACTGTACTGTACTGTACCGTACCGTACTTTACTAGCGACACTGTGCCATCAACAACACGCACACACACACACACACACACACACACACACACACACACACACACACACACACACACGCATATATATATATACATGCACACACACACATACACACACACACACAATTACGCATACAGAATTATACACTATAGCATTTATTTGTTGCATACATTGTCTCGTGTGCGTATTGTGTGTTATATGCATGTGTGTGTTATATGCATGTGTGTGTGTGTGTGTGTGTGTCAGGTGTTATGATGGGTGAGCATGTTGTGCCCCGATGTGAGCTGTGTGGCGGTGTTGTCAAGCCTGATGTGATATTGTTCGGAGATCCGCTTCCTAGTCGGTTTTTCTCTCAGCTCAGCGATGATATGGCTCGCTGCGATCTGCTCATTGTACTCGGCACTTCTCTCTCTGTCCAGCCGTTCGCCGCTCTAGTAGACAGGTGTGTTTGCTGCCAGGTGTGATATTGGGCGCCCGGCGGGTGTGTGTGTGTGGTAATATTGTGCTATGGCTTGTGTTAGCAATTGTGATCAAGTTTGACCAGGTCGTATTGCGCTTCTATTGTCTAACATTATTATTATTATTATTATTATTATTAATTACAGGCAAATCCAGTAGCATGGGAAGAGTGCAAGTGCACTATTACCACCCTAAGGTGGCCCCATGTACCGGAAGCGCCCAAAAGATTCAGAGAGAAAGAGAGTTGGAAAAGAAAAATTCTAGAAAGAGAGTTGGAAAGGTTAATAATAAATATATAACAATAAATAATAAACCATCATCCAATAACACTCCATAATGTCACTCCGCCCACGTTCCTCAATGAATAACAATCAACAATAAATATGTGATTCAGTAAGAAATAACCAACAATAAATATAATTTGATTCAATAAATGAATATGATACCTTTCTGTCTGTCTGTCTGTCTGTCTGTCTGTGTGTTGATGATCAAGAGGTATGATGATTGAAGTCACGTGTAATATATACAGCGTTGATGCTATTTTCATTCTAGCTTGTTTATTGATGCTAATTTTAATCAATTTGTGCGCTATATGGAATATGTATGTTGTTATAAATGCCAACCGACCATGTGTGTGTGTGTGTGTGTGTGTGTGTGTGTGTGTGTGTGTGTGTATGTGGTTGTGTCAGAGTGAGTGATAGATGTCCTCGTCTTATAATAAACAAACAGACGCCATCACGGCCGGGATTACTGATGAGAATGGCAGGTTTCAGTGGAGTTGACTGTCACTCTGCCTATAATTACAGGTAGTCTATCAGCTCACACACTGACACTCACACTGACACTGACACTGACATACACTGACACTGACACTGACACACACTGAAACACACACTGACACACACTGACACACTGACACACACTGACACACACACACACACACACACACACACTGACACACACACTGATACACACACTGACACACTGACACTGACACACTGACACTGACACACACTGACACACTGCCACACTGACACACACACTGAAACACTGATATACACACTGACACTGACACACACTGACACACTGCCACACTGACATACACACACTGATATACACACTGACATACACACTGACACTACACTCACACTGACACACACTGACACTGACATACACTGACACTACACTGACACACACACACACACACACACTGACATACACTGCCATACACTGACATACACTGAGACACACTGAAACACACTGACACACATACTGACACACACTGACACACACACTGAAACACACTGACACATACTGACACACACTGACACACTGACACACACACAGACACACACTGACACACACTGACACACTGATACACACACTGACACACTGACAGTGCTTCTCAACGTCGGCTAGAGCTACCATAGGACCGAATAAAAAATGTTTCTGTGTATGTGTTGGTGTATTATGTGTTAGTGTATTATGTGTGAGTGTATTATGTGTTAGTGTATTATGTGTTAGTGTATTATTTGTTAGTGTATTATGTGTGAGTGTGTTATGTGTTAGTGTATTATGTGTTAGTGTATTGTGTGTTAGTGTATTATGTGTTAGTGTATTATGTGTTAGTGTATTGTGTGTTAGTGTATTATGTGTTAGTGTATTATGTGTTAGTGTATTATGTGTTAGTGTATTATGTGTTAGTGTATTATGTGTTAGTGTATTATGTGTGTGTGTATTATGTGTTAGTGTATTATGTGTTAGTGTATTGTGTGTTAGTGTATTATGTGTTAGTGTATTATGTGTTAGTGTATTATGTGTTAGTGTATTATGTGTTAGTGTATTATGTGTTAGTGTATTATGTGTGTGTGTGTGTGTTGTCAGAGATGTGTTATGGCAGGGTTCATGTGATGAAGGAGCTCGAGCCATAGCCAGGCATCTCGGCTGGCTGGTATGAGCCATACCACAGTACATACCATAATATAACACAGTATATATCACAATATAACACAGTACATACCATAATAAACCACAGTATATATCATAATATAACACAGTACATACCATAATATAACACACTAGATATCATAATATAATAGTATATATCATAATATAACACATTACATATCATAATATACCACTTGTAGTTTCAAAGATATAACTTGAACATATCGTAGATCGCGGCCATTAAGTTCATATTTCAGTGCCAAATTCTGCTGCATATTTTCCATGGTGGGTTGAATGACAAGTTATTTCAGGATTGGAAAATTCAGTCTGCCAAAGTTGTATTTATCCAAAACAACAAGCTTCATTATATTATTAATCATATTTATGTTAATAAAGTACACATATGTGCAATAGTTTGATGTAAAACGTAAATTAACACGTAAATGATAGGAAAGGACACATTTTACAACACATTATATATGTGCAACAAACGGATCAATTGAAAAATACTACCGGAATAAAGTTGCAATTTTGCCTGGGCTTATTGGACCCGGTACTGATAAAAACCTAGTATTTCAGGCCTGAAAAGTGACATGAGCTTAATAAGACCGAACTCTACGGTGTACAGGATTTGCTTATACATTATATACGTGTTATTTGCCATCTCAAAAGCTTAACTCCTCTGATTCGGCTGAATAGATTGTTTGTGTGGTTGATTTCATCGTGTATTGTTGTGTGTGTGTGTTGTCAGGATGATCTTGAACGTCTGCTGGAGCAGGGCAGGGATGATTTTGTGCAGTTATAATATAATGTGCGAGTGAGTGACCACTTCTCGTGTCAGTGTATCTCTGTGTGTCAGTATGTGTTCTCACCGAGTTGTTCTCACCGAGTTGAATTTACGGGAGATGAGCATGGCTCGAGCTGTCCCGTCTCAATTGCCACATTTGTCCAACAACGACTTAAATGAACTTATGGTTGGGACCCCCACAACATCATTGCTCAAAGAATTCCACTTGGTAATGCACCTAAACGGGAAGCCATATTTCCTCAAGTCGCTGCGGCATCTGGTTTTCTTTAGTTTCCTGTTGTGTCCTCGTCTTCCTTCTTTTTGTTTGTATTCCGAAATGTCAAATCCTGTGTCATACTCATTTAAATACTTGAAAACGGCAATTAAATCTCCTCTCTCCCTCCGTTCCTGCAGTGTCTTCAAGCCAAGTCTTTTTAGTCTGTCTTCATATGGTAGCTTCTCTAATTCTGGAATCATTTTCGAAAATATTTTTTGAACCTTCTCTAATTTTGCTATATCTTTCTTTTTGTATGGCATCCACACAGGTTCAGCATACTCCAACTTGGGTCTTATTATAGCAACCATAACTTTTTGTAGTGTTTCGCAGTCTAAATAAATAAATACTGTTCTAATTTGCGCTATTGTTTGATACGCCATACTTACTACTTTGCCTATGTGTCGTCCACATGATAAATTATTCTGAAAAATTATACCCAGGTCCTTTTCTTCATCCACCTCTTCTATTAAATGTCCTCCTATGTGATACTCGTAGCTCGGGCGATATTTACTCTTTCCGAGTTTCATGTGATGGCATTTCGTATGATTGAATTCCATGTTCCAGTCTATACTCCATTGATGAATTTGGTCTAGGTCCTTTTGCAGCAGTTTGCAGTCTTCCTTGGATCTCACGTTCTTCATCAATTTTGCATCGTCAGCGAATAGACTCATATAATTCTCTACACCTTCAAATATATCATTTATATAAATCAAAAACATAGTTGGGCCCAATACCGACCCCTGTGGCACACCGCTACTAACTTTTCCCCATGCTGATCTTACGCCTCTCACACTCGTGCACATCGTCCTGTCAGTCAGATAGTCCTACATCCACTCGTGCAACCTTCCCTCAATACCTCCAACATACTTCAGTTTCCATAGCAACCTAGTTCTTGGTACCTTGTCGAAGGCCTTTTTCATGTCTAGGTAGATGCAATCCACCCATCCATCCCTTTCTTGCAGGTTGTCAGTGACTTTTGAGTAAAAGTCCAACAAGTTCGTTTGACACGACAGTTTTCTTCTGAAGCCATACTGTTTTTCAGACACAATTTTGTGTTTTTCCAGATAGTCCACCCATTCCTTACTTATAATGCCCTCACATATCACACATGTGTGTGTTTGTGTGTGTGTGTGTGTGTGCTTGTATGTGTGTGTGTGTGTGTGTGTTTGTATGTGTGTGTGTGTATTTGTGTTTTACCTGTATGTGTGTATGTGTGTTTGTATTAGAGTAGAAGAGTATGGGAGCGCAACTCGAGACAAACATTGCTTTAGATAGAGGAGGAGAAATACTTATAACTCTTTCTTTCTCGAACTTAAACAAGTTGAAAGTGGTAAATATTTAACTAAAATTAACATGTATATAATAGCCTGTAATATATCAGTGCAGCAAGTATTTCATTGAGATAAATTGTTATTGACAAATGAAGTTTTATTTATTTAATTACATCACGCGACACAAATTCATTTTATGCTATCAAATACATGTTTTTCTGATAGCGAATTCACAGGGTATATTGTTGTTGATGTATTGTGTAATTTATGCGTGCATTCTGTCATAACGAACGACGTGTTTGTATGTGTGTTTGTGTGTATGTGAGCGTGTGTATGTTCAGTCATATGTGCGGGTGTTATTTTGTTATGTTTTGTCTTGTGAGATGTTTTGTTTTTAAAATAGATAAATTGTGCAATATTTTTTTGATTGTGATTGTGCTTTCTTAAAATTTCCACTTTGAAATGAGACCGTGTTGTGTATCGCTCTCAATAAACGTACGTTCTTGTAAAAAATTGAGTGACATTAACTTCACCGTCATATATTCAGCCATACATCACACATAATATAGAAAACATACAACATTCAATAAGGAGAGATGCATACATGGAGACTGATGAAGTTACATATCTGAATTCACAGTCATAAATCAGTGATTATTTATTACAACAAAAATATCAATACGGAAAATGACGAAGCATCATAATTGTGAGATATATGCGAGATCACCACTCGATAACATTACAAAATAACTGATTTCAAACATTGTCATGCGTTACACTGCCATATTTATTATATGGATTCTACATTAACGTGTAAACAAAGCTATCAACTGTTTTTATTTATATTTTCATGATTGCGCAGTCTTTGATATCATCGCCAATTGCACGCCAGCAATACTCAGGCTAAACTGTCTCTTGTTCTGGGAGCAATCTGTCTGTTTGAACATGTTTTGTTGTGAGTGCACTGGTACCGTGTTGCTGAGCGCGCCTGTGTGTTCCTACTGGTTGTATGTTTGTATGCATGAGGTTGAAAGAGTGTGCGCGAGGTGTCAATACAGTCTGATTTTAGCTGTGTGTGTGTGACCCGCGTGTTTGCTTTCCCGCGCATCGAAGCATTGGCTCAGATTACATTAAATTTGAGGTGTCGGTCTCAGCAGACGACCAAGCTAAACATGTTTGAACATGTTCGGATATCTCGGGCTAGTCTCGAAAAGTGGTTGCAACTAATCGGCAAGAGTATTGTGGTAGGCTGTGTACAAGAATAAGTGACGTGCTTGGACGAACTGCATCAGTGGCAATATGTTGTGAATTTCAAAGTATGATTTCATAGATAGCTGGATTTTTAGTTGACCAACTACAATAATTTATAATATGTAATAAATATTTAATATAATATAATGATATTTAATATAAAATAATACTATTTAATATAAAATAATACTATTTAATATAAAATAATACTATTTAATATAAAATAATACTATTTAATATAATAATATGTAATATATTTATTATATAATATAATAATACACAAACATCCATAATATTGGCATAATTAATAATAAACAAGTTAATTAACACTCAACATGTATATTTGTACATTTGTTTGGTAAATTTTAACTTTGGTAGATTTGTCCTATCAAGTCTTATAGCGTTTTCTAGGTAGAATATCTAGGAGGCGGACGCGTTTCTAAATATAATTAATCATATCAAAAATATCAGAACCAAAATATAGAGGGCGATGTCATGTGAGTGTTTGTATATATGAATCAAACAGCGGGTTAACATTGAGGTGTCATACTGTACCGCTTGACTTATGTGTCATGCGGTACAGTACCAGAACGGATGGTGATCGAGTTCTGAATTATTCCGCACGTCGGCCGGGCTTAAATATGAGGGGGGCTGAGTGAAAATATTTTGTCAAAATAAAATTAAAAATAATGAAATTTAGACTTTTTAATTGATTAAGGTTTTTATGAGTTTGCCTTATTTATTTTTAATTTGCAATATTTTTATGAATTGTTCCGCACAACGGGCGGGCTTTAATGCTAGTATATATATATATATATATATATACGCCAAGTGGTGGCCGAGTAGTAGCTGATAAAAAATGGACCAAGGAGGGTGGGACAGACAAACAAACAGACAGACACACACCCACACAGACAGATGATCTCTTTTATATATATAGATTTCTCAACCTGTTATTGTCTCACAATTTTCAAACGTCTTGCATATGCTTGTTAATCGACTTTTTGTCGACAATACATGCACATATGCTGCTTTTACAACTTTAAAGCTTTAACTTCTCTTGATAGTATGAAATAATTGTTATAAGAGTGCAAAATTTCTCCTGAATTGAAACATTTGCCCTGAAAATGAAAAAGTTGCGCTAAAAACAAAAAGTTGCATTAATAACTTCTTGTAACAGAGCTTGCTGTTATATCGGCACCAGTTGTAACAGCGATGTTGCAGATGTCACCGAAATCTAACGGTGTTGTTTGTTGTCGTGATAGTTCTTGTGGTGCAGGCCTCTTGACGTTGTGCGTCGCGATAACGCTTATTGCCGACTCCAAACACAAGTTGAATGAAATAAATATATGTATTGCGTCGTGATGTTATGCTGCTGTTCCTAACTCTATCTGTCCTAATGTTCTATCTCGTGTTCTACCTCCTGTTCTACCTCGTCTTCTAATACGCACTCACTCCCTACATGCTGGCCTAGTCTATATTATCCAACGTTATAATCCGTATTCACATATTCTTTTATTTTCCATCCTCTGGTGTGTTCCTAAGTTCTGTTCCATTCTCCCCTCTGAACTTCTCCACTTCTTTACTGAACCCCGAATGGTGAAATGTTTGTGCTTTTATTCCGCTAACTAGCGCCGCCTACTACACTCTCCAGTTCTCAAGCTGTGAGTGTGTGTTGTGCAGCCGTTGCACCTCGGTCAGGCAAGTGTCTGGTCATTGTCAATGTGAAATCCTACTGTGATGTGTGTATGCGTGCGCACGACGATGTTCTAGTTCTATTCCCACCATATTATGGTTGCAGTAATGTGTGTGTGTGTGTGTGTGTATACGTGTGTTCAACCTCTGTTGTTATATATTCTAACCTACTCTGGTTATATATGTGTTTATGTGTGTGTGTGTGTGTGTGTGTGTGTGTGCGTTATGTGTGTGTGAGCGTGCGACCACTGCTTTCTTGTTGCCTAACCTAATGTGGTGATGCATCACTTTCTATTCTATATTCTTTATGTGTGTTTATGCATCACTTTCTATTCTAACTTTTATCCTATCCTATGTCACTTTCAATGCACAACAGACAATATACAATTCACAAAACAATTAATGAGTACTAAATAAAGATACACCAGTTAAATAAATATATATATATATATATATATATATAAAACACTGCATGAAATATAAACATTGTTACACTTCTTTAAACTGATAAATCTCTACTTAAGTATGTTAAATAAACACTTTATTTTTGTTTTCCTTAATATAGATAGATTATATGATGAAAAAATTGGATTCAAAATAAAAGGGAATTTTGGTGATTACCGAAAAATTCCAAAAAGTGAGTTAGGCATATAGGAGAATTTAGTTGAATTGCTGGAATTAAGATAAAGAATATACGAGGTCTTTACTTTTTTGGTGTTTATATGAAACACACTGTTAGTTCAGCTGATATTTCGGTGGAAAGTGAAATTGGTTATTTTTTTGCAATATTTTGTGAATTTATCGTTGGCTGTGTACTGATTGGTTCGTGTACAGCGGAGGATCGTTGGTTCAGTTAGCTCGTGGCTCAGTAGCGACGACACCTCCGTACAGTGCGGTCATTTCATCAGGCGCGTCTTCAACACCATCGTGCACCGCGTTTGTGCGTCAGCAAATTCTTGTCTGCCACGTGTGTTTGTGTGTGTGTGTGTGTGTGTGTGTGTGTGTGTGTGTGTGTGTGTTTGTGTGTGTGTGTGAGTGTGTGCGAGGTCATGTCTAATTCATCCGTGGCCTGGGCTTATGCATGGCGTGGCGTGTGCGTGACGAGCGCCAGTTTGCAATGTTGCTGATGACGGCAATTGTTTGAGATTGCCTGCTGGTGATGAGTTATTGCATGATTGAAGCAGAACTTGTGATCATTCAACTCTCAATGGTCAAACTGGCGTGCCGGTCAGTGTTGCATTATGATGCATTTGCACGAGGTCCACTTGATACTGGGTAGGCTAATAATATAATATATGTTATATGTTATAATATTATACTGATCAAATTGTTCTTGTTCATTCAAACAGTGAAAGATGTTAGATTTGATATGATTTGAATTAGACACACTTGATTTTTATCGTGACTTTCATTTGATGATTGGTTTTAATCATTGTTTCTATATTATTACTCATATCCACTCAAGACAGGCAGCAGTGAAGTGCGGGCTATACATTGGCTGCAACCAGTGTTCCATGAGATGCGGGAAATTCGCCACTGGCGGGGAATTAAAGGTCGCACAGAAAGACAAACGTGTGTAATTTTATCAACCTGAATTCAGTTATTTTTTCTAGTAACTTCCTGACATTTAGTTTGGCGGAACAACTGAATTTCTTCCATTTCTCAGCTTTGTTGAGTGGAAAATGATGGGTTCGCTCATGAATAAGTGTGGAATCAGAGAACAATTATTCTGACCACTGGCTTGATTTTATACTGATTTTCTGTATGACGTATGATATGTACCATATGATGGACGTTTTATGTTATTTGCTTAATATCATTTGTAATGGCGAAATGGCGATTAATGTGTTGTTTATGTACACACAGTATATCATCATATCCGCATCACGGCTCTAGTCCAGCTCATTAACACGGTAACTAACCCTTGCATGTGTGTGTCTCCGGCTTGCACGTACAGACAAACAAATCATGTTACACACACACACACACACACACACACAAGCGCGTGCAGACAGATAGACATACACACATACACGCTGATACAGTGAGAGTAATTATGTACGAACCTCATACATAAAAAATCAGTCGTAAATTATCTGTGTAGTTATAATTCATACTCAATTTTTGCAGAACATCAAAGCTGTACATTTTCTCAGTAGTAATATTGGATAAAAACTGAGTAAAGCACACGTATATTTTATATCGGAGGTTATCATGCCCAAAATATGACAGATCAGAAATTGTGCAGCTGCGCTTTCTATATAATACCTCCATTAGTGCAACTTTTGCATGCTTCAATGTATTTATCCATATATCATCTATTAATCCTGTGATATATTTGTTTATATATCAACCATCTTAAATATTGGAAATATTATAAAACCGACTCGTTTCTTAATGCTATTTTTGCAATTAGTAAAAAGAGTTTGATACTTTGTACATTAGCTTGTTAATTTTGGACATTATTGATGTTTTCACGAATATTTTCACGAAATGTTGTACAATAAAGCACACAAAAATTTCGTTTATTGTAAAATTTGTACAAAAAAGTGCAAAAAATATACATACTAATCGTATAATGTAAATTAATTAAGCTTAATTAATTTATTGAGAGCTATTGTAATATTCATACAATCTATGTGAATGACAAGTTGATAAATTTTGTGCAAAATATGCGAAATATCTGAGATAATAATATTTACTTATGATCAGCTTACTTGGAATATATGAGAATGCAAATATACTGGCCAGTTCAGCTTTCTAGCAGGGTGGATTGTTGATTAATTCGGTTCAGCCGCCTCGCCAATAATTCATGCCGACTTACTGTTACATAATTACATCACAATTAAAACATCAAGTACACATGACTTACAGGGCGAATATATCTGAGTTATTTGAGTGAATGTGAAAAACACACCAACTTTCAAAATAGCATTTGAGCACTTGAGTCTTATTCTATACTCTATAGTGTCTCTGCGGTCTTCGATCTCCTTCTACCTCGTGTGATCTTACAGCCTCTCAGTTTGCGTCTTTTTTTCTCTGCAAAAAATTGATTCTGTTCTGAAGAATATCCCTCCTTTCCGATCCTCCCTCTGTCATACTCGCACTTCCGAAAATTTTCCTTCATTTTCTTTTGTCTCTCTTCCTGACATTCTCCACCTTTTGTCCTCAATCAAGATGTCCCACTCTCCCTCGGACTCAATTAATTTTCGAGCTATTTCTGTGTCTCTTCCTTCTCTTGTGCCTTACATTCTCCACCTTATCAACTCTTCTTTTCTGAATGGTGTTTTCTTGCCAGGCAGACACGCAATTTTTTTACCCATTATGAAAAACCTACTCTTGATCCCACTGCTCTCACCATTTACCGTTCTATATCTCTCCTCAGTCTTCCCTCCAAACTCCTTGAATCCGCTATTTTATTGCAACTCTCTCCTTACATCTCTAAATTCCTTGACCCGTGTCAATGTGGCTTCCGCTCTGCTCACTCTACTGAATCTGTACTTATTTCCTTGTGTAATGACACCCTTTCACACTTCTCTTACCGTCAATCTGTCCTCTTGGTATTACTTGATCTGTCCTCGGCTTTTGATCTTGTTAGTCACCCTATTATTCGTGATCTTTCCTGTTTGGGTCTATCTTCTTCCGCCCTTTATCTTCTGAAATCTTACCTCACTGATTGTAGTTACTCAGTTGACATAAATTCCTCTATCTCTGCTCACTTCCCTCTTCGATCTGGTGTCCCCGAAGGTTCCGTCCTTGGCCCACTATTATTTAATCTTTATATGTCTTCTCTTTGCCGTGTTCTTCGAAAACATTCCATTACTTTCAAAATTTATGCCGATGACATCCAATTCCTCATTCCTGTCACTCCTGATACTCCCTCCTTTCTCTCTGATATACTTTCTGAAATTTCCTCATGGGCCGCCTCTCGGCAGCTGTACTTGAATACTTCTAAGTCTGAGTTCATCGTCCTCCATCCACCCCGTATTTCACCTCCTCTTCTCCCATATCCTATCTCAACTGCTGTTCGCAACCTCGGCTCTATCTTTGTCTCTTCGCTCTACTGCTTTGACAATATCGATTCTGTCGCTCGCACTTGTCGTCTTATTCTGCGTTCTCTCTACCCTATACGTCCCTATCTTGATATAAATTCCGCCATCACTCTTGTTCATACTCTGATTTTTCCCAGGTTAGACTACTGCAGCTCGCTTTACTTCAGTGCTCCTCGTTCTCATCTCTTAATCCTTCAGCGTGTGATCAACCAATCTTGTCGATTTGTCTTTCATCTTACCTTTTCTCGCCACATGCCTCACCTAATTTTTCAACTCTACTGGCTTCCTATCATCCACGAATTCATTTTCGCCTTTGCTGTCTCATTTACAGGTTTCTGCATGATCCTCACCAACCTTCTTATCTTGCTAATCTTTTGTGTCCCACTGACTCACACTCTTCTCGTCGCCCTCTTTTTCTCGCTTGTCCTCGCGTATCTAACGAATCTTCCTGTTCCTCTAAATCGTTCTTCTTTTACGCCCCTCGCTTGTATAATTCTCTTCCCTCTCATATCACCCGCGCCTCTACATTTTGGTCATTCCGCCGTCGGCTTCGTCTGTACCTTTTTGACATTTCATTTGATCCCGTCTCTCACTCTCTCTCTCCTTTCGCCTCTCTGTGATATTGTTTCAGCTATTTCTCCGTTTCATGATTGTTTCAATTCTCCTCGTTGTCATATTTTTCCCTGTCTTGAGCACAATTACTGCTTCCTTTCCTTCCTTGCTGCTTTATTTTTTTCTATTGTGAATGTTCTCTGTAATAATTCTCTGTCGATTTTATTGTTTGAAAATACCACTTGATTCTTGGAACTGTGCCCTTTGTGCGTGTGCTTGCTATTCACCCATTTTGGTTTTTTTGTGACTTCACGCTCTTTTACCTGCTCATTTCTCTCTTATTCTTTACAATTGTCGTTTTACCACAATTGATGTTTTTCGTTTTTCGCGCTTGTGTTTTACCGGCGCTATGGCAAATACACGTTGATGTTGATGTTGTTGTGTGTCTAGTTTTGTGCGTGTATTCATGAGCATGTGTGTGTATGTTCGTCTGTATATGTGTGTGTGTGTGAGGTTGTCAGTTTGTACGAATTACGTGTCATTCTTGTATTTATGCTATTCTGAAGGATGTTTGTGTTCACACAGACTTGAAATCTGTCAGGCAAGTATTATATTATTTATATTTTCATTTACGCCTTGCATTCATGTTATGCATGTCAGGCTTGTGTTGTTGTGTATACTGAACATATAACGTCATTGTATGTGTGTGTATGTTTGTATGTATGTTTGTATGTATGTTTGTGTTGCAAGCAATGATGCCGACATTTAGTCACATTTGCAATGACGATGAGCAATTAAATGGCTCAACAGACACTGCAAACACACACACACACAGACACACACACACACACATACACACACACACACACATACACACAAACACAGATGAAAACACACACACACAGATGCACACACAGATACACACACACACACACATACAGAGAGACACACACACAGCCACACGGACAGACACACACACACACACATGGAGACACACAGACATACAGACGGTGGGTTGATGTAGCACATGCACACACACACACACATACACAGAGACTGACGGACATAGAGACGGAGGGTTGATGTAGCATCGTGTTGTCAACTTGATCACGCAGCTTGGTGCCAGCTAATTCAGGCAGATGCTGTGTGAGACGGCTGTTATTTATGCAGGCAGCTTAATTGACAATAGCAACACAAGCGGGCCTATCAAGTCAGGTCGGACTGCCGGCAAATGTACCACCGACTCTCTCCTTTCTGCTCCCACACTCTGTCTGTGTTGTCGTTCTTATCCCATCCTCTCTCTCTCTCTCATATTCTGCATTTGTCCGCTCCTAGTGCAGGTTTTCATTCGAACTCTTGTGCTAGCTTTGAGCAGGCAGACATCTTGTGTTATCAGTGTAATTAGCACAAATTTTAGTGAAATTTTGCTCGCGTTAGGTTAGGTTAGGTTAACCAATATACGCCGCTAATTGCGAAAGCGCAAAGCTCGAGATAGCGTAATATGTTGAAGCATGCAGATAATTGTATCGCTGTCACCGATACCATCTCACTGTCATTAGTTTGCATGATTTGGACAGAACAGGGCGTGTATTTGTTGTTGTCTTATTGATTATATAACACGTGACTTACAGTGTTAAACTTGAACAAGTTTTTGGCTAGGGATGAACTCGCGGAAAAAACGGAATGTATCAAAAATAAATAATTTTATTGATATATATTTGGTCGTTTGTAATATAATATTGAATTGCCATCAAGACTGAATAGATTTCATGGGCAATTTGCAGCCAGATACAATATCAATATCAGTTTGAAAATAGAACTTTTTCAGTGTTGCGAAAACTCAACGAGCGGCATTTCAACCCAGTCATTGATGATCTTTCACATCTGATTCAATTTCTGTCGTTCGTGAATTGCATGATGTTATTCTGAAGGGTGTGCATGATTATGCTTGAATAGTTTTGTAATTTAAAACTGATGATAATTTACGAATTGGTACATTCATAATTTGAATATAAATTGGTCACATGGTGCCACTGGTACTCCACGCGCAGATCGATCTGATAAGTGCCCGCTAACAAGCGCCAAGAACTTCGCGAAATAAAATCAATGGAGTGTATAGAATTTTTACAGATGAGCAAGTCAATATGGTTGTGACACACTGGAATGACAACGGTGTATTGACTATGGTCTCCAGCGAGAAGGGCGTTCTTCCTTTCGCAAAACCATAGATATTGTGCGAAAGCACATAAGAGAATATACATGAATATGCCCAATATGATAAAGAAGTATAATTAGTACATGGGAGGAGTGGATGGTGTGGACCAGAATGTTGCCAAATACAGAGCCTCAATCAGGGGCAAGTGGTTTATTCCGATTATATGTTACCTTTTACACGTCTGTATGAATAATTCGTGGTTGTTTGCGAGAAAAGTCATCTATACCGAGAATTTGCTCTCATTCACAAGATCAGTCGCACAGGACTGGCTAAAAATCTATGGAAGACGAGAGAAGAGTCTTCTGAGAGCAAGTGTCATACTGAATAGTGGCAGCTCATCTGAAGTCTTGCGTTACGATATTGTAGGTGATGTCATTGTCAAGACAAGCCCTGCTTCTCACCGCATATGCCGTCATTGCATGAGCCAAACTGTGCATCTGTGCAAAAAATGTTAGGTACATTAACATACCGAGTGTTTCACTGAGTTTCACACTCGTCAATAACTTGTAATATATGTGTGCTTCCAAGGGGTTTTTTTCTTTCGAAAGGAGAATGCATGACTGATCCTTAACTATTCTGGATTTGATTTATGAGCTTTCATTGTTGAATAATTGATAAATTACGATATACATCGTCATTCCATGACACCAACATAATTGAACATTATGCAAGGACAAATTTCATTACCGATGATTGTGTTTTCATAGCATTGCTGTGGGTCTGTGTGCTGCTCGTTGTGTTTTCGCGACACATGTTTTTTCATGTTTTCTCAAATATGCATCACTTTAAATTGGTTTTGGAAGCGTTTTTATGTTGAATAGACTATTTTTGACCAAATATGTTAAATTCATGCAAATTGAGAAACTTTGATTATTCTTGGCTTATATGGGTCAAGTTAGATCTGGCGTCGTATGAACTGACATGGCTTCATCATTGTGTATTACAGACGTCCACCCTGTTCATCCATGTGCCTCGCTAGCTGAGCTGGCCAGTATGACATCACGATGTGCTGAGGTGCTGTGCTGAGGTGGACGTGATGCATGTGATGGCGCGAGCTGGTCGCAGGTGATGGCGGGATGTACGCCGGTGATGTGGAGCACATCCGTTGTGATGTTCATTGTCAATATGTTGACTCATCACTGTCACGCTCATCTCGATATGCTGGCCGGTCAGTACTGACACCACGCAAACACTGACACACTGACACACTGACACTGTCACGCTGGTACTGACACACTGACATTGACACCACACTAACACACACACACACACACACACACACACACACACACACACACACACACACACACACACACACACACACACACACACACACACATTACATTACATTAAGACATATATATCGCGCTTTTCACCCGAAGGTCTCAAAAGCGCTCACACACATGCACACACTCAAGCACAAGAGTCATACACATACACAATCACGCGCAGACACACACAAAAACACACAAAACAGACAAGTACATATACACACACACACAAACAGACACTCCCGTTTACATACGCAAAAATACATACACACACATGCATATTGAGGAAAAAATACGCACTGAAACACACTGATACACTGACACACTGACACACGCACTGACACACACTGACACTGACACACTCACACTGACACACTGACACTGACACACTGAAACACACTGACACACTGACACACTGACACACTGACACTGATACACTGACACACACTGAAACTGACACACTGACACTGACACACTGATACACACTGACACAGTGAAACACACTGACACACTGACACACTGACACACTGACACTGATACACTGAAACACACTGATACACTGACACACTGACACACGCACTGACACACACTGACACTGACACACTGATACACACTGACACACTGAAACACACTGACACACTGACACACTGACACTGATACACTGACACACTGACACACTGACGCACTGACGCACTGACACTGACACACTGATACACACTGACACACTGAAACACACTGACACACTGACACACTGACATACTGACATACTGAAACACACTGACATACTGACACACTGACACACTGACACACTGACGTACTGACATACTGAAACACACTGACTTACTGACATACTGACACACTGACACACTGACATACTGACATACTGACATACTGACACACTGACATACTGACATACTGAAACATACTGACACACTGACACACTGACATACTGACATACTGACACACTGAAACACACTGATACACTGACACACACTGACATACTGACATACTGACATACTGACACACTGACACTCTGACATACTGACATACTGAAACATACTGACACACTGACACACTGACATACTGACACACTGAAACACACTGATACACTGACACACACTGACATACTGACATACTGACATACTGACACACTGACATACTGACATACTGACATACTGACACACTGAAACACACTGATACACTGACACACACTGACACACTGATACACTGACATACACTGACACTGACACACTGACACTGTTCTTGATGATCAGAGATAGTTGCTGAGTGTTCATAAACAAGCGACAAGCAATGAAAGCCACATGGTTCTGATCTTACTCATGACCACAAACACTGAGCATTTCATATATTAATAACTGATAAGAAGTGTAATAATTTATTTTTACATTGTTATTAATACAGTTATGTATGCAATATATACAGTGATTATAATTTATACAGACATTATTATATGATTAATTTACGACATTTAGGTGTATATTCTAAATTATATATCACTATATTTTTATTGTGCAATTGTTGTAAGGATAATGGAATTGATTCGCAAGCCAAAACTTATAGCGTTGAGTTTAATTTCTTGTTATTTTTCATTTTTCATATATATGCGGCAGTAGAGTCAAATTAGGTTTAGTGTGATATTTGAATTTCAGTGCTCACATTTTGACGGAGGACTTGTTATAAGCTGCTAATAATATATAACAGTAATTTACTGGACAGAAAATCCTCATTATACCTATGAGTTGGAGTCAGTCACAATAAGACGGCATTTCAGTTCCCCAGTATGCCAGTAGTTTAGGCGCTGAACTCACGAGTATCAGACGATGCCTGTTAGAACTCTGGTCCGAGTTTGTTCATCAACACGTCTGCTGTGGATGGGCTCACAGTAGGCTCTGTCATATAGTCGCAGCCTGGTGGTACCTGCTTCAAACGTCAGTAATAAATCAGTAATTAATCAAAACACGGCACTTGAAAACACTCGACAACGATGGAACTAGTCAGGTATGGACGATGCATTTGCTGGATGGCAGAGCTGATCGATAACTGCCCCACCTCCTGATAATTACACACTGTCGCAGCAATGAGGCGTGTCAAAGTTGCTCCGAGCTGGTAACAATTGCAATCTGCTGACTTGGTGCTTGCTTCAACAATTTCCTGTCCACACAATGACTTTTTACTGACAGACATAGTTGAGATCAGTTGATGTTCGAGTTGAAGCGATGTAGGCAATCAGTAAGCAGATTCAACTGCACGGCGTTGTTATTCAGAGGTTCCATTGTGAGAGTGTTTCAAGTGTTCACATAACAAGTGAGTCTCATTGATAGACGGGCGGGTTGACTGAATGAACTGGCGAGCAAGCAGCTAGCGGTCTGGAAACCAGCTGTTTCTAGCGACAATCAGTCACTTGTAGACATGTGGCTACAGCCAATTATACGTACACACTGCCACACGCTGTTTTGACAACTAAATTGGAAATTTAAAATGTGCAAACAAGCGGCCTTTATTTGTTGAAGCAATATGTCCTTGAATGCGTGGCGTCCACAAGAATTTGTCCAGTGAAAACATACGCTATGGGAGAAATGCATACGTTTACATGAATTATTGCATATTATACTCACTGTCGCATATTTGAATACACTATTAGGGCCAACATGCAAGCTGGGTAAACATTGCGTGTTGCTGAATTTCCCCATGCCTGCATTTGGCAACATGAAATCGCGCGTGCAACAATGGCAGTTAATGAATTGTGCCATTCAGTTGATGACGCTTGAGATTTTATTCATTTCGAGAAGTCCACGTAAACTCACACTGATTTTCAACAGAAACCACGTGGATACATATTTAACAGTACGACGACCACCATCACTTGTTTGCACCCGATCACACGCATACACACACACACACACACACACACACACACAAACACACACATACACACACACATACACACACACACACACACACACACACACACACACACATACACACACATACACATCCGGTAATAACGGTATCAATTGCTAGATGAACATGGAAGACGTATTGACTTGTTCGTTGCCAGGGTTCGATGCTGGATTGTGTGGGGCGTCGGTTTACTAGACCGATCACTTCACCACTGCACTACATCGGCACTTTGGTTTCATTGATTAATATTGCCTAAATGTTGTGCGTGCTTCACCGACTATGCACTAGTGATAAATTGTCGACTTTCTTGATTATTGTCAGTGTTGTCAGTGTTGTTAGTGTCTTCTGCACCTCGCACCGCCCAGTTTCCACCTCGCACTCGCCAAACTTTGCATATTTGCCTGTCGACACATACACTCAATGACTGTGCTGCGGCACTGAAAAGACAGCGACGGAGCCCGTTAGATGGGCTTACGGGCTGCTTGCAGAAGCGAGTTATTATTGTTGCTAGCAACATGGCGACTGAGTGTCCTGCTCGATATTGAACTGGAAACAAACAGTTCCCAATTGACTACTGAACTGTCGCTCGGCCGAACAACTTGACACTGCAGACAATGACCACTTGCAATCTACTGTTGCCAAGTGTTCGTGTGTGTTTGTGTGTGTTTGTGTGTGTTTGTGTGTGCTTGTCATTGAATTACCGGCATATCTTGTGCAGATATGAATGGTGTAGCAGATCGAGCAGTCGGGTTGGTTTCAGCTGAGCATTTGCGTGCTATCTATAAAGAGCTGTCACCTGTGGTATCAGGAACATGATGTATATTCACAGACACATACACTGTCGTTGTTATGCGGGTTCCCCGGCATGAACACATATATATGTGAATATATACACACAACGGCTCCATTAATCATTACCGCAACGACAGTCAGAACAACGAGACATGAATTTCAGTGGATTCAACGGTACTTTTTCCGATTAGAAATATGTTTAAATATGTTGTAGTTTGGACATTTAGTTTTGTTCAATAATAATAATAATTTAGTTGACGTTGAGTGGAGTCAAGCATGCTGCCAATACCAGATATCATTGCAGATCAACGACATGCATTATACTATGTAATAAGTGTTAATCTTCACAGCTATAGTGTTTCTAGTCATAATGTGATGTTAAAAAGCGACAAACTGATCAAACACCAGCTAAACTTACAGTTAAAAGAAAAATGGTTGCCAAAAGAACTGCTAATTGCTTGTGACACCAAAAATCAGCCATCAGCTGCATTCTACACATTGCATTTTGAACAACTCAGTTTTTCACATCTCCAGTCACTTCCATTCTATCTCCCACACAGTCATTCCTTCTCTCTAGACCAGTGGTTCTGAACTTTTTCTCACTGATTCCGCACTTCTTAATGAGCCATCTCTTCATTTTCCACAACAGCGCTGATAAATTCAATACATTTAGTTGTTACATCAAAGTATATGTCAAGAGGTCATTAGAAACAAAAATAAACGAGTTTAAATTGATAAAACACACATAGTTGTCCTGTTCTGTCCTACCTTGAGCTTCCCACTTGGCAACTCTTCCATTCCCCACCAGTGGGGAATTTCTCGCAGGCTAAGAACCACTGATTTAAATATCCATTTTCCATGCGCCAAGCTGAAGGTGAAAGTTTCACACTGCAATATTAAGGCAACTATTTTTCTACTAAATTTATGTTCATGTGATCACATCCACACAACGCACCAGATCCATGTGATTATGGCGTCTATTTTCACGAGATAATCATCTGACGAGCGAAATTGCAGCCACCCTGTATAACTGCCCCAGTGAGGCCCCATACTCGTCACACACTCTAAAACCACACCCTCAAACTCTAGCTGCCAGTTTTTACCTGCTAGACCTGTGTGTGTGTGTGTGTGTGTGTGTGTGTGTGTGTGTGTGTGTGCGCATGTGTGTATGTGTGTGTGTAAAGTACAGTAAATTGCGTTTATTGCACATCCCTCAAGATATACATGTAAATCATCAGGGTTTTGTACATCAGGCATGCTTGTACATCATCAGGCGCTTCAGTACAATATACACATGCACACGCTCACACACGCACACACCCAAACACGCTCACGCAAACACACACACACACACACTCATAATTAACTACACAATATGTATGCTCATTCCTGACATCATCACTATATACATACATGTACATACACATAAGCAACATATACACATATATTAGAACTCAAAAGGTTTGTGTTTATGCAATTTTCGAGTTGTGTTCGTGACAAAGTGTGTTTTCATGTGAATGTTGCGTATGTATATCGGGCGGCGTCGTAATTGATTCTGCCAGGGTCTGTTGTAATGCTCGTCTCGTCGGTCTATCGTGCTGTATAGGACGTTCGGAGCATTAGTTCACATAATCTGGTATATAAGCCGTTTTCTGTTGGTCGTGAGGAGGTCGTTTAATCTCGGGATGTGTGTTTGTGTTTGTGTGTGTGTGTGTGTGCTTGTGTGTGTGGACAGTGGCGGAGACTGTGGTGCAAGGTGTAGAAGGAGGAGATGTCTCACTTGCCTGTGATGTTGTTCAACTGCACAGTAACAAAGACCGACTGATTCTGGTGTTGTGGTACAGAAACAGGTCCAAGCAGCCATTCTACACGTGAGTGCTGACACAGGGAAAATATTACGCGCCATTTTGATTCCAATAACCAAAGAACTTCTAACCATGGTCGACTGAGCAAAAATATCATATACAGAAATTTATATGTCTAAAATGACCAATGGGAAATTGGTACTGTAAAGACAAGGAATCACTATCTTTTGGGTCTTCGATTAGAAAATACTGAATTATCGGAGTGAGTAATTACTGAAAACTCTCAATGAACTGGCAGAACCTCACCATTTTCATTTTGTTCAAGCACTGTGTGTGCTTGTGGGTGTGTGTATTGTCCGCATGTTTGTTTTCCCTAAGCGGCGTGTCTTACATAATTGTTTATATTTTTGCACCAAGATTTCTCTTTTCGCGCGTGTGTTTTAATGTGCGCTATACAAATAAACGTTAATAATAATAATAATAATAAAATACAAGTTGATATTAAACATATTCTGCAATTTTTATATATTTTGATTTAGTGATCAATTTATCAGATTTGAATATATTTATCTATGAACTAATAAATAAATATCATATTCATAATAGCGAACTCATTTATTTGAGTAGCGATTCATTTTTCAATTGGTTCATCTACAACAAACTCACAGTGAACATTGCAAAATCCTGTCATGTATTATTCAATAGAAGGGCTCGCTGTCAAGTCGGTACCGTAAAATTAGGGAGCTCAGTCATCGAGAAGAGTGAAAAAACAAAATTTCTAGGAGTCATCCTTGACAGCTCTCTGAACTGGAAAGAACAAAGCCATAAAGTGTCTTCCAATCTGAGCAAAATTAATTTTATATTGAGTAAAACTAGGAATATATTCGATAAAAAAATAAATATACAATTATACAACACGCTGTTTAAACCACATATGCAATACTGTTGCGAAACATGGGGAAATACGTTCACAACAAACTTGGAACCAATAAGAATCGCCCAAAGAAGAGCATTGAGAATAATAATGAATAAACACTTACATGAGCGCTCTACTCCATTGTTCAAACAACTGAACATTATGAAATTTGACGACCTGATCAAATACAATACTTTAATGAAAATGTTCAATGCATTCAAAACTCGTCTTCCGAGGAATATACAAAATAACTTCGAAGTAAATCCCAGGCATGTGGACAAATTTGCGGTTCCTTTTGCACGCACAAAAACAAGAGACCTGACACTTTTTCATCAAGGAATCCGACTTTGGAACCAATTAGCAAGTCCAATCAAAATGTCCCAATCGATGTCAGCTTTCAAGAAAATAGTAAGAACACAATATATTCAAACTTATTATTGATACACATGTTGCTTATGCGTATGGGAACATCTTAACTGTGTGGCATGATGAAAAAGCTTTCATTTTTATTATTAGTTGTATATGTTATATATGTTAATGTATATTGTATGTTGAAAAAGGGCAGTACAAGCCTCCAGGCTTCTTATGCCCAGCCATCCTACATTGCAAATTATCAGGTATTTTGTGAGTGAATGTTTGTGTTATGTTGGGTTTGGCAAATATATGATGATGATGATGATTTTTGAGTGAGATTTTTTGCATTCATTGAAAAGCGATACTCTGTACATTAATTATTAATTTGGGTAATTATGAATGTCTTTACATTATTTTTCACCGTATATTCAACAATAAAGCATGTAAATGGCTCGTATATTTAAATTATCAGTACAAATGTTAAAAAAATACTGCAAAAAGAATTGAACAATCATTATTTGAATGTAAATAAATCAGACTTAATTATTTTATACAAATATATTGTAATATACCTATTACATACAAAACTGGCGGGGTATCCTAAATTACGATCTGTTATGTGTAAATTATTCACTTGGCTGAAATAAAACTACAATTGTTATAGTTTGGGTAGAATTTTAACACGACATACTGTTGCACAAAATGCAATAATGAAGAATTTACAAAAACACTCGTGGCTTTTATAACCCTGCCTCTCACAGCCAAAATTGGTCGTGCAAAAACCTGCAATGCTCTGGGAATTCTTTTGTCGGCAATAAATTTGCCCGCTACATGTCCTATTCCTCGTGCAGTCACCAACAACGCATACATGCACATGCACACACACACACACACACGCCAGCAAACATACACATACACACGCACACACATACACGCACACATGCAAACATACGCAGACACACGCAATCACACAGACCTGTATTTGCCGGGGCTCAGTAAATTTAGAATGACACATTGTTTGCTTCGCTCGATCTGCACATCGTTAATATTTCAGCTTGACATGCAAACAAAGATGATATGCATTGTTTCACACACATTACACATTCACATTATTCTGCCATTCATTTCAATACGCTGGATATTGGCGTGGCTTGTTGGATGCTCAGCTCGTAGCAGATAGCGTGACTTGGTCGAGCTCTTGATTGACCGACAAGTTTTCCTTCATTAATTAAGCCACCGTGGCCGACTATTTATCAGTGAACCAGTAGTGAAAATTGGACTGCGTTCTGCCTGAACATTAGATTGAAGTGTATTGATTGAATTTGACCGCGTATTAATTAAACTAGAAACTATTGGTCGTCAAAAGCCGAGCCTGTCCAATTTGAAAATATAAGTAATGCAATTAAATCTTGCCTTAATTCAGTGACAACTTTGGGACGATGTCTAGTAGAGGTGTGTGGTTAAGTCAGTCAGGTGCATCCACTCTCAAGTTCAATTAAACAACGTGCGATGTGTGTCAAACACATACTGTATTTACCTCTTCCTTTGCAACACACAAAACAACTGTTTATCACTAGATATCATAAAACATGTGCTATCAAGATAATGTGTTTTAACGTTGTAATAGACCGAGGACTATCAAGCTTATTATGCACAGCCAAACGAGCAGGTTGCGTTATTGTGTGTGATCTTCACTTTATCACTGATATTGCATGACTCAAGTCTGTACTGTGGGGAAATATCAAAGTCAAACTGGATAGATTCATCATTTCACATTGGACGTTACACGGAAAAAACGTTTGAGAATGACCGCTTGATCAAAGTTCTTATGAGTACTTGTCATGTTTTCAACGCAGTGATTCTCTCCTTGTCTTTGAGAAATCCCAGTTTTGACCTCCGATTTAACGAAGACCGATCATCTTCAAGTATGGCCTTGTATGCATGTCAATGTCTTAATTCTCGCAGGGCTGGCGCTGATCTTTATCTAAAACACGACAAAACACTGAGAAGCAAGACAGTTTGTACTCGCATTCATAAACGCTGTTAATATAGGCACAATTGCGCTGTACCAGTGAAGAATCAGTGTGCGGTTGGTGAGCTGGATGATGTTGATTGGTTGTGCAGCTATGACGCGCGGGGTCACCAGCCTCACAAAGGTCAGCACACGGTTGATGACCGGCTGATTCCAGGAGCAGCAGCCAGCTTCCAGTTGCAGCCGCCTCGACTGATTCTCACCCGTCTAACTGGCGAGGACCAGGGCTTGTACGTGTGCAGGGCTGAATATGAGCAATCGCCGTCGCGCATGGTCGTACTCAACTTGAGTGTGATAGGTGAGTCTCTCTCACCACACATGCACAGTGCAAGATATCGGGCTAGTTGTGTGAATGCGAGGGACTTTATTCTTGTACTAAAATATATTATAAATCGTGTTTGTCGTCAAACGAATGTGCTATATCAGTGTGATTTTAGATTGAGGCCTACTCATCTACTTTATCATCGTTGTTGCAAATTAACTGCTCTTCTACGTTGTGTGTATGTGTGTGTGTATGAGTGTGTGAGAGCGGTGCAAGTGCGACAACACCGCCAGTAGTTAGCACCCTCGTGCTAGTTAGCACTTTCGTACCATTTACCCCGGGTCTGTATAAACTGCCAGCATAAGTTACAATTAAGCATTGCATTATCTCACGCCGTATGCGATGATGGAGATAGTGAACCCTGAAAGATTGCTTGAACACAACATGATTGCTGAGAAGACTCGATACGAACAACCAACAACTAGCAAGAAATAAAATTTTCAACAACAAATACGGGAGGTCCGTGGTTCAAATTCCGGCGGAGCGGAATTTCATTGGGCGAATTCTATAATCCAACAGTCCCTGTCCACCCAGCAGTAAATCGTACCAGATATCAGTCATGTGTTGTGTCATGCATTCTGAGGAGGTGGCCCTATCTAATACGTCTTCCGTCCTTGTGGCGCCATAGCGTGGAGAGGGTCGGTTCTGCGGTGGCAGCGAGCTGCACGGGACACACCTGTGTGTTCATAAGCTTCGGCTTGTTCCTGTGTAGCAGCTGTCACTTGAGGCCCTTAACCTTATCTTTTTCTAATATAATATTTTGCCTGGCTATACCGTGTGTCACCAACACCATCACCGAAAAACCATTGGTAACAAAAAATAATGTATTGAAGCATATTATTACAAACATAACATCCAAAATTGGAAAAATACGAATTAGACATATATTGTAACAGAATCGACAATGCTAGTTCTCCATGTTTTTATCAGTTAAAAAATAGGTATATTATATATACTCTGTGCCTTGCCAACAATAGAATATATACCGTAAATGCTCTTTTTATCCGACATGCCGGATTATTTTTCGACCCTCCGCGTATGGTGCCGGATTATAAGAGCCTGCCGGATTATTAAAGCCTGTCGGATTATTTTTGGTCACTCCGCACGGTAGGATTGCGCAAAAACTGCAACACGAAAAATAGTGCACTGATAACAGGGACGAGAGAAGACGCGTATCTCCACAGTGTATTGTTCTGTGTATTAACCGCCCACGTGTCTTTTGTTATGATAGAATTCCACAATCACATCTCAAGCGAGTACGAGCTCCAACTTCACGAAGGTGCCGGATTATTAGAGCCTGCCGGATTATTTTCAACCCATACCTGAGGGTGCTGGATTATTATATCCTGCCGGGTTATTAGAGCCTGTCGGATAAATAGAGCATTTACGGTAATATTTATTTATAAATTTTATTTTACTATAATATAATATATACGTGGGTGGACAGTTTGGCGCGTTCTGAGTATTTGACAAATGAATTGCAAATGAAACCCTACAGGCTGCAGCTCGTTCAGGCTTTAAAGGAAGATGACAAGCCAAAACGTGAAGATAAGCTAAACGAAATGATATGCTACAGAAACTTGAAGAAGACGAGTTCGATGAGCGTCTAATTCTTAGTGATGAAGCAACGTTTCATACGACTGGCAAAGTCAATAATCATAATGTTCGCATTTGGGGCGAAGAAAATCCCCATGACACAATTGAGCACGTGAGGGACTCACCAAAAATGAACGTGTTCTGCGCCATCTCCATGAATCAAATTCATGGACCATTTTTCTTTGAAGGAAATGTGGACGGGGATGTGTATCTGCAAATGCTTCTGAGTTGGCTATTTGATCAGCTCATTGAAAATGAGCTTTGAAAATGAACTTCATTTTTCAACAGGACGGGGCTCCACCTCACTGGAAGCTCACTGTACGGGTCTATCTCAATGAGAGTCTGCCAGAGAGATGGATTGGGAGTGGTGGTGAGGAAGACAATTTGCTGCTGAAATGGCCACCACGATCACCTGACCTGACACATTGTGATTTTTTCCTCTTGGGATATGTGAAAGGACTCGTATATGTCCCCCCTCTTCCGGCTAACGTTCAAGAACTCAAGCAGAGAATCACTGCCGCACTGGAGAATGTTACCAAGGACATGCTGCAGCGTGTTTGGCACGAGTTTTATTACCGACTTGACGTGTTCAGAGTCACAGGCGGCGCTCACATTGAACATTTGTGAAAATCGTGAAATCTGTCATATAATCTGCAAATCTCTGTTTTTTTCTTTGTAATGTTAACTAATAAAACTTACGATGTTGAGCATAAAGTGTGCGTAGTTTCATTAAGATACAATGAATAGTTTCCGATATACGGGCATTTAAAATGACGTAAAATTTATTGGAACACCTTGTATATAAATAAATATATATATATATATATATATATATATATATATATATATATATATATATATATATATATATATATATATATATATATATTTTGCGTGCACAACTTGAGCCAGCAATGTTGAATAGTTTGATGTTATGCAGCTAAGAACAGATGAAATGAATGGAAAATATTCCAGCAGTTTTTGCATTATTTATTTTCTTTGTTGTCTTGCTCTTTGCTGCTGAGAATTTAATTTTTCAGAATAAATTTCATTGGCAAACGACAGCTGCAGATATTCACGGCGAATTTCAATCTGCAACTTGATGTTGTCTGTTCAACTTGCAACGCAGATGTCATCGGTTGTGTGATCATTTATCTTGCCCATATGCAGCTGTCAACTCATCCATTTGCTGTGATGTTTTTGAGACAAAATCATGCTGAAAATGTGACCGCCAGCGTATCACTGCATAATATACTGTATCACGGCATAATATACTGTATCACGGCATAATATACTGTATCACGGCATAATATACTGTATCACGGCATAATATACTGTATAACGGCATAATATACTGTATCACGGCATAATATACTGTATTACGGCATAATATACTGTATCACTGCATAATATACTGTATCACGGCATAATATACTGTATCACGGCATAATATACTGTATCACGGCATAATATACTGTATCACGGCATAATATACTGTATCACGGCATAATATACTGTATCACGGCATAATATACTGTATCACGGCATAATATACTGTATCACTGCATAATATACTGTATTACTGTATTCTGACAGCAGATATCTGCTGCCAGAAATGGTTATTTGTATGTTCATTTCAAATGATGAATTCTCGAGAATATCTACTATTATTTTATTTTTGGAAAGAGACGAATTATGGAAAAATATTTAAAGGTGTGATTCAATGAACATCTATATTTAAGGGTGTGATTTTGCTACACAGCATTGGTTAATGAACACAAAATAATTGGTCAACAAAATAATTGGTTTGTGTATTGACGGCTACTTCAATTTGTCTCGGACACCAATTATTAAAAATTAATGAAAAATTTACAAAATAATGATAATAAAAGTTAGTCCCTGCTGGGACCAATTCCAACACATTCATACTGTTGAAGTCTACTTTTATTGAGTACTGGCAATTAAGCTTTGAAATAATTTCGCTTCGTACACTCCACAAGTCCATAGAACGCACTAAACACACTTAAGCACCACTGAGCCCACTCAACACACTCGTCACACTTAACACACGGACATACACCGAACACACAGAACGCACTACATACGGACTGACACACAGAACACACTGTATACGGTCAAACACATTGAACTATCTCAATACATAGCACACTCAGCATACCAGCACATTCACTGAACATACACTGAGCACACGGACAAGCACACTAAACACTCGATACACACAGCACAGTTTATGACACGCTGAATGCGCAGTGCTGAACAACAAAAATAGTTTTAACAGTCTCAGTTGTTGATTACGAGCCGTGCATTGTATCATATTCACTGTTCCCGGCGACATTTCCACGCTCCTGCAGACACATAGTCTGTGTGTTAACATTATCACATGTTATCTGTGTTGTAACTCGGGCACAAGTTGTCAGATGCGCGTCTGTGTACATTTGTGTGTGTGTGTGTGTGTGTGTGTGTGTGTGTGTGTGTGTGTGTGTGTGTGTGTGTGTGTGTGTGTGTGTGGGATACAGTGCCTCCGTCTATGCCTCGCATTTACAACAGTTCTGGCAGTGAAATGGTGCATACAACACCCGCCCTGTCTCCTGGCGATGATCTCTTCTTGACGTGTGAAGTGTCCGGAGGTGAGTCTCCGGTGCTCCTCCACTCTGTCTTTGACCGTCCCTCATGCGTTTCTCTCTCTCTGCCTGCTTGTCAAGCACTCTCACACGCCTGATAACTAGTCACGTGTGTGTGTATGTTGTCATTTATTGTGATAGCAGTCGCAGAACTGCGCTTTTCTTTGCAATATGTGAAAAAAACCAACAGCAAGTCATGAGTAAGACAAAAAGGAAGGTGCAATGGACAAATGCCTACAGCTCAAATGAAAGCGGTAAGAATTAGGACGATAACGTTTTGCTAAACATTACTGCAGCTTCATAATGGATTCCTCTTTGACCTGTATCGGTTGAGATTTTTAGAGAGGCAGGACTGTGGAGGCATCAGTTGGCATTTTTCAGCGATGATGTGTGATTGCATGGCGTTAGAAAAAATGACAAACAAGACGCAAATCAAACTGAAACATTGACATATTGTCACTGATTTTCCATACACTGTGATGTCGGGACTGCGTTTCCGTACTTGTTGCGTATGACCGGTAAAGTAGGTCTGAAACCACGGCGGTCAATGTTATGAGCCTGATTTTTTCTAGCTGCAACAGTTGTCATGATGGACGACCTAGAAACACTTCGATTGATCGACTGGGACCAGTATAGTAGCTTCCCGGCCGTCCATCGATTGTTACACAGAGTCTGACAGTGTCAGTGGAGCTGATTTACAGTACACACGACAATCTTCTCCGGTAACCATGACGCAAAAAAACTGTAAACGAAATGAAATGAAATGATCAATGATATCTCATCATCTGCAGTTTTTCGAGCATCTTCATTTTGGCGTAGCGGATTTTCTCTTCGGAACAGGTACAATTATGGCGTGTTTTATGCGGTCAAAAATTGTATGCGTAGCAATGCTGGCGTTTTATATGTCTATTAATAAGTGGCTGATTCCCTCGCGGCATATTTTAATGATTTTCATGCAGATGTCCAGTGGTCTAGTATTCACGCGTGGGACGTTCACGTCTGTTTCCCAGCTGATGTTTCGGTGGAGGAATGTTTGGACAAACATTCGTTCCAGTGCTGACATATCGGTTGTTCAAGTGATCTGCATCAGTTCGTGCCATAGAACTCAGATCAACACTTTTCTTTCTGCCCATAATAAGTGCACATTGGTTCTACTCGTAGCTTCGACGCGCTCATACACAATCTCTCATACACATTATAATATCACACATCAATGGCACAATGATCTGCTTCAAACTATGTGAAGTATAGACGATTTTCCGGTCCGAAAAAGACACTGGCGTCATTTTTCTAGAAAATCCGACGCAGCGGAATGTGCGCCATCGCTGTGTCATGATAGCAATATGAAACGCACTGATCGGTATTTCGCCCCGAGCAAGTCAGCGCAAAAACTAGCAGACACGACTGAGTCAGCAATATCGAGTGGCGAGCGCTGACATACCGAGCCTGGCCATTTATCGTCCATTACCGCACGACACTTGGCCAATGACGAGCTCGGTTTGGCCAGTACTCGCGTGATGACGCTCTCTGTCACCTGGCCAGTGCAGAATTAACTGACATAAAACAGTTGACCGACAGTTCAATAGGTGAAGACGTGCTAGATACTCCACTCCTCTTTCTTATCTGCTCTTAATCTCTGCATTTGCTTGTTACATCGTCTTCCTTGTAATGTTTATGCATCTGTGGATATAGGTGTGTGGGCTTGTATATGCGTGTGTATATGCATTTATGTATTTGAATATATATGTTTATGTTTATGTGAGAATGAAGAAGTGTGTGTGTCACTTTGACTGTTAATAATACAGCGCTACTCCCGAAATTTCTACTCGTACATACAACACAATATACATTCAATACACACTTGCGGGTAGCACAGTAATGACATATTACTACAAACATCAACATGCAATATAACATGCACATGTACACACACACACACACACTTGAAGTAGCTTGGACTGTTACAGCAGTGGTTTTCAAAGTGTTCGTTGCCCAGATCATGAACTTTATCAGAATATCTTGCTACTGGGTCAACTCTTGTTAAATTTTTTTACGTTTCTTTTTCTGTTGACATCATAAGTAGAGAAAACAGAATGAATGAAGAGCATCATAGACAACGGTAAGCTTGTGCTTAACAAACCAACTTTGCATGTTGTTGTACTTGCTGCGAGATTTAATTGTAGTTTCGTCAGGCTGCATTTTGTGCTGTAGCATAGCAAAAAGTTCCGCCAACACATTATTGAGTTATTTCATCGAAGAAAAAAAGCAATCACATAGCTTTCATGCGATAATTACCGCCGACATTGTGATTAGTCAACATTGTTGAAATGTTGAATATTTTCCGATGACATCACCCTTCAATAGCACAAATTTGTATGAAAATGTTTCATAGACTAGAGTGCAAATATGTTGCCATCAAGACTGATAAAGAGCAGCTTGTTGAATAATCAAACAAATTGATTAACAAAAAACTATATATTGATTAACATAGAACTATAGATTAACATAGAACTATAGATTAACATAGAACTATAGATTAATATATAACTATATATTAACAGAACTACCACCTCTTGTGCTCGGTGACGTACTCCAATGTGCGTTTGTGTGTATTTGTGTGTGTAATCGCGCCTGTTTGTGTGCCTGTGTGTGTATGTGTGTGTATTCGTGCCTGTGTGTGTGTGTGTGTATTCGCGCCTGTGTGTGTGTGTGTGTGCGTGTGTGAGTGTGTGCGAATTTATTTTATTTTTGCTGTTGTTGACACAAACAAATATATTTACAAACGTGTACACATATTAACAACACTACAATACAATGGAGGCGGCGTTGCCACGAATGACGGCCAGGCTGCGGCAGGCAGGTAGAGATGCGACCTCAAAAAGCGACGTTTTTTTTATAAAAAAAACAACTCTTTTTTGCCAACAGAAACCTCGAAAAAAAATCACGTTTTTTTCTTTTTTCGAAGAGCAATGCAAATATTCAAATTATGGAAATGATATATTTGGGATGTTAAATGAATTTTTTTTATCAACACATGAGTTATTCATGCTATTAGTGACCCTATCAAATTGAATTATCATTAAATATGCACAATAAATGTGTTATGTGTCTGAAAGCCCTAATAGCATTGTTTGCACGGTACTGTGCGGCACTTCTATGAACAGTACAGTTTTGCATTCAATTATTGAGTTATTCATTGTGTAAGAAAGTCGGGTTTGAGAACTGTTTTTTCTGCTAAGATCTGAAACTGTTTTAAAAAACAACAGGTGGCATAATTTTTTATTATTTTTTACATATTACCTGTTTCCTACCAGAAACGAACTACGTTGATTATAATAACTTTCATCATTTCATTCACCAGATCAATTATTTGCAAATATAAATGTACAAACACTGCAAATATTTACACAAATACTACAAATATACACACAAACTTAGTGTCCCTAATGAGACCACGAATAAATCAGGTCGCATTATTCAGAGTGGCAATCCTGACCAGAAAAACGGGCAATATTTTCGTGTAGGAAAAAAAACGACTGAGCAAATATATTTAATGTTCAAAAAGGTATTTGAACACAAATAACTACATCAAAGAAACCATCATCCATAAAACCAGTTCTAAAAATAGGTCACTAATAAAAAAATAATTAATTTGGCTCAACTTTCCTTGATCTGCCGCCAATTTTTTCCTAAATCTTTACATCTACGAACACTGTTTAAGAAAAATATTTTGAAAAAACCATGGTATAAAACCAGTTTAAATCAAGTGGTTCAACCAGCCGCTTATACGTACCAGCAGGCTACTTGTTATACAAAAGGTATTTGAACGTACATCAATCAAATCTATCTTACATAGAGACTGTTCTAGAAAACATTGTTTCATTAAAAAAGCGTTAGTTTAAATAAAAGTTTGTCAAAAAACACTTGACCAACCAATTAACTTGTCTTGTTCTGCTGTCAACATTTCCTGAATCTGTACATTAATCAAACGAATTTAAAACCAATTTTAAAAACATCATTGCATTTTTTCATAAAAACATGGTTTCTTTTAAAAAAACACATGCTTACGCAATGAATTTGTTTTGTTCTGCTGACAAATTATTTCAAATATACACATAATTCAAACCATCTTTCAAAAAACATTGGTTTTCTCAATGAAAAACCTCAACCACCGGACCGGACGCACTTTCAAACAGTCTCCTGGGATATTTATTGGTCAATATTTTTGTTTTTTATACTATTATCAAATTATCTTTGAAATAAGACACGTAAAGATGTACAAAACGTCAATTAAACTCGTTTCTATGTACTAAAATCCAACATGCGATGATAATTGGGGCTAATTCTAAAAAAAACCATAAAAAACTAAAAAAACATGTTTTTTTTGCAAAAACCGCAACAACAAAAATCGTTTTATTGCATCACTAGTCCAGGGGCGCCCCCATCACGCCGGTGGTCTCGATATATGTGTGTGAATGTGTATGTGTGTGAGTGTGTGTGTGTGAGTGTGTGTGTTTGTGCCTGTGTGTGTGTGTGTGTGTGTGTGTGTGTGTGTGTGTGTGTGTGTGTGTGTGTGTGTGTGTGTGTGTGTGTGTGTGTGTGTGTGTGTGTGTGTGTGTGTGTGTGTGTGAGTGTGTGTGTGAGTGTGAGTGTGTGTGAGTGTGAGTGTGTGTGTGTGTGAGTGTGTGTGTGTTTGTGTGTGTGAGTGTGTGAGTGTGTCTGTGTGTGTGTGTGTGAGTGAGTGTGTGCCCCGTGTGAACGATGCAATGGAAGCCAATAAGCGCACTTTGAGCAGCAGTTGTATAATTGCACCAGCGAGACGCGAGAATTGCCATAGCACGAGAATTGGCTGAGAAGCCAGGATAAAAGTGCAGCTAATCAAGTGTACATGCACTAAACTAGCAAGCTTGCACTAATCAACACACACACACACACACACACACACACATACACACACACACACACAAACAGGCTCGTTTAAACTCGAGATGCATTTCAGAGCAGGACATATACGGAGCGTAAGCGCAAATAAACGTTGCAAATATGCACGTGCGTGCATTCAATAATGCAAGAAATGTCACGATTAGATCCCGGTCTGTCACGGGAAGGCGTGCAGAATAACTCAGTGAAAATCTCCAGGTCTCAGTCAATCTGTATGCACAATCAGTTCTGTTCTAGCTGTACTGTTGGTGATAGATTAACAGTGTGACAATGAACAACTTGGTATGCTTGCTACCACATCGAAATACATTTAGCCGGTAGAGTCGTGTCGGTGATTATTTGGCTATTCAAGCTTTGCAAACACCAATTTGGTCATCTTTTCTCCTCACAGTTATATATGTATGCGTGTATGTGTGCTTACGTGTATCTGTGCGTGTTTGCTATGTGTTGATGTGTGTGTGTGAGCGATTGAAGATGTTTGCTTGCGTGTGCGCTGTTCAAGACTAGTTGTGTATCAAGACTATTTATGTATCAAGACTAGTTGTGTATCAAGACTAGTTGTGTATCAAGACTAGTTGTGTATCAAGACTAGTTGTGTATCAAGACTAGTTGTGTATAAAGACTAGTTGTGTATCAAGACAAGTTGTGTATCAAGACTAGTTGTGTATCAAGACTAGTTGTGTACCACGAATAGTTGTGTATCAAGACTAGTTGTGTATCAAGACTAGTTGTGTATCAAGACTAGTTGTGTATCAAGACTAGTTGTGTATTAAGACTAGTTGTGTATCAAGACTAGTTGTGTATCAAGAATAGTTGTGTATCAAGACTAGTTGTGTATCAAGACTAGTTGTGTATCAAGACTAGTTGTGTATCAAGAATAGTTGTGTACCACGAATAGTTGTGTATCAAGACTAGTTGTGTATCAAGACTAGTTGTGTATCAAGACTAGTTGTGTATCAAGACTAGTTGTGTATTAAGACTAGTTGTGTATCAAGACTAGTTGTGTATCAAGAATAGTTGTGTATCAAGACTAGTTGTGTATTAAGACTAGTTGTGTATCAAGACTAGTTGTGTATCAAGACAAGTTGTGTATCAAGACTAGTTGTGTATCAAGACTAGTTGTGTACCAAGTCTAGTTGTGTATGAGTGTGTGTTTGGTTTGTGTGAGGGTGGTTGTGTTTGAGTAAGTGATTGTTGCTGGGCAGTTGTGTGTTGGTGCGCGGTTCAGTGGTGTGTACAGTGGTAGTGAGTAGTGTTGTTGTGTGACTTGTCATACTTGCCCCATCATTATCATTAATATAGCACAGTGACCAGCGGGATGATTCAGAAAGATGTGTCGATCACCTCGTCTCCTGTTTACTGCATTAGTTCGACACACATGTCATCTATGAGACACAGAGAGGGAGAGCTAGGTGCTTCAGCGAACAACATTGGTGGTTGTTGGTGGTGGTTTTTGTTTATATAATTTTGTTACAACATATTGGTGGTTGTTGTTTATTTAATCACATATTTATTGAGGAACGTAGACGGAGTGACATTATGGAGTGTTATCGGATCTATTGCTTATTTTTATTATTTATTTATTATTTCGAACTCTCTTTCTTTCTAGAAATATTTTATTTTCCAACTCTCTTTCTAGAAATATTTTTTCCAACTTTCTTTCTCTCTAAATCTTTTGGGCGCTTCCGGTACATGGGGCCACCGCAGGGTGGTAATAGTGCTTGCACTCTTCCCATGCTACTGGATTTGCCTGTAATTAATAATAATACTAATAAAGCAGCGTGAGGCAGCATAATAATAATAATAATAATAATAATGCGGTGCTGCCAGCTCTTGATATTCACATTATCTCAGTTGTTATTGTCGATATTAACGCTACTGCTCGCGGTGACAGGTCGACCTCCTCCCGAGCTTGTTTGGCATTTTCGCTCGAAACTCATCGACCGCACCTTCGTGACAACATCGGCCGGCATCGTGCGCAACTCAGTGCACGTGAAACAACTACGACGTCACGACCTGCTGGCCACAATCAGCTGCACAGCGCTAGCTAACAGTCGCCACCTCACTTCTGACCTGACTCGCTCGCTGCTGGTCGATTTGTTGCTGCCTCCCGCTCAGCTGCAACTTCTCGACGCGTCCCAACAGCGGCCCCTGCTGGCAGGACGCGACCACCAGCTCAGCTGCCGCAGCAGTGGCGCGCGACCTGCAGCTGTCGTCAACTGGCGGGTCAATGACCTGCCGGTAACCTCGGCCAGCGTGCACGTGCAGGTCAGTGAGATGACATGCGTGCTTGTCCGTCTGCAGTGTTGTTTGTGTAACTCGTGTTATTGGCGATGATCAAATGGAATTGATCGATGATCAAATGGAATTGATAGAATTTTCACTTCACCCATATGAATTAATTCATTATCGGCACTTCTACGCCCAATTCAACATAACAACAATGCGGATCATGTGTATTGTATGCTTCACTTCGCTCAATAGACTCAAGACTCTACACTACTGACTGCTCAAACGCGAACATACAATTGACAAAACAAGTGACGTCACTCCACCAACAGCCAATCAGCGTACGCACGCGCAAACACAGTGACCTTCACACGACCTTCACACGACCTTGACCACACAACGCCCGCAAGCTAAAACCAAAGCGCGGCACACATACAGACATACACTCATACACGCATAGAAACACAGACAGACATACACTGATATACTGAAACAGACTTAGCCTAATACACACATGCACGCGCAGAATTACACAGACAGACATACATTTACACTCAAATATTCACGAACAAGGCGAAAAGTTGCAACATTCATCATTATTTTGTGCCTCATCTCTGTTCCTAATGCTACCCAAACCAGCGTCATTATGCAAACTGTATTTGTTTGTTCATGAAACAGTACCGTTACAATATATACACAATAACAATTATAATAATGATATAATATTAATTTTATTTTCAATAATATTTGGTATGAATATCAATTGAAATTATTTACTTGCGATGAGTGTGTCAATGCGGATTAGCAGTGAAATATCAGGGTAATGAAGTTGCAAGCACTGCACTTTACTTGATTGACACTCGGGAGATGCGAATTTGTTTGATATGATCAAAAATTCCTCGCAGAATTGTGATGTAGTAGTAGAAGTGTACTGTGCTGCATCTGAATCTCTGGCAGCACTATATTTCGCCACATTGGCAACTCTCATAAATTCGTAATTTGCTCATTCAGCATTCTGCTGCCATATAGACCATTGCATCGTCCACCAGACACTAGCCATGACTGCATTCCCACGGGCACAACTGTCACACTCACACTCTCTCACACACTCACACACTCTCTCACACACTCTCACAGACTGCCTGGCTAATTCAGCGAGTTAGTCTGGCCATCATGCGCGGCAACGCTGCCTGCGTCCTGTTGTGATAGTTTTTACGTAATATTAACAATACAGAGAAAAACTCTCTCACATACACACACTCTCTCACAGACACACACACACATACACACTCACACACAGACACTCACACATTCACACACAGACACAGACGCACACACGCACATACTGTAATACTGAAAGTAAAGTTGTGATATTTTTATCGTTGTTTGTGACAGTTTCCACTTTGTTGATGACGCACTAGACCCACGTACTCTGTGCTCGTCTTTCGCATCAAATAATGATAGATATGGACAAATAGACCGATAGATATGGACAAGATATCCTCGTTCTATTTTCTCGGCCAATTTTGTCAGATTTAGCCTGATTAACCTTTATCCTTATACGACCAGTATTTCAGATTTTACAGGTCATTTGCAGGTAAATTTATTTGCGTGACTATTTGTGAGCGTTCATGTTTGTTTCAGTGACTCAGTTGACTCAATGTGATTGCTTATTGACTGGTTCATTGTTCACTGATTGTATGTGTTGGTGAAGTGTGTAGGCGCATGCATGATCCAGTGTTTCTATGACACTGTGTTGATTGATTAACTGTCTGTGCTGTTTGTTTGTTCGCTTAATCAGCGTGGAATTAATCACTTATATCTGAATTATTTGTGTTAAATCAATGCTATTATATCAGCGAAACAGGTTGAAATTGGTCTATTATACAAGAAAATCGCTCTCTATCAAACAATTTTCACTTGATAAGCTTGAGTTGATTATGTCATATTTTTAGTTTTTCTGGATATATTGTGATTTCCATATTTCTTTGATTGTATATTTTTCCACACTTTTAATAAATATTTAGTTTTCCAGCGATTTATTATGGTTATTTGTGATACGTTGTTTATCTGTGTTTTATTGTAATTTTGTAATTTTGTCTTATAATATCCCAATGTTTGTGGAGTTATCTTGACCTCGCTTTTTCACACTGGCTGTCAGCATGAAGCTATAACTTGCTTCCATGCTGAAATTCCAGCAGCACCGCATTAATCTCAGTGGGAAAGTTTGTGTGTAACTTCTGCCAAGCCAAACATATATTTGTGCAGCTCAGATTGCCTCAGGGCACATGCCAGCAAGTTGACCAAAAATCAACGATATAACCAACCTATTTACCTTTCATTTTTGCAAAAAAATCAACCACACACTTATTGGGTTAAAACTTTCTGTGGAGTCAAAGATATAGAGTTGGTGGCTCATATAATTCACTGTAGATCCAGTTAACACTGCATTGTGTTGTATTTTAGAATTTAATTTGAATTAGAATTAGAATTCGAATTGTGAAATGTTTTATATTTCTGCTTAGTTTAACTCCTGGAGAGGGCTAATGTTAGTCGAGAAACGTCTCGAGTAATATATCTGGTTGAAAATCTGTCTATTGAACAAATAAGTGTTGTTTGTGAAATGGAGAAACTCAACTACAAGCTGAACAAAGGGGAAGTTGCTGTTGACTTCAACAAAACACACACACACACACACACATATATATATATATATATATATATATATATATATATATATATATATATATATATATATATATATATATATATATATATATGTGTATATATATATATACAAAGTCGACGAGCGAAGGACTGTGGTTCAGTTCTGCGAGCGAATGTCTCAACAGATACAGGCTTCTCATCATCAGTGTCTACGTCTACATTATTCGTGCAACCGGCCACTGCGCAAGCTGAGAGTCAACATGTGGCCTCACAAAAACTCACTCTGTTAACTTTGTGACTGTTAACTGTGTTAACATCACTCACTGTGTTAACTCACTGTGTTAATTGTGTTAACAGAACTCTCTGTATTAACTCACTGTGTTAACAAAACTCACTGTGTTAACGGCTACTTTATGTGTCATTATATCGTCTCCTGTACTGGTTTGCAGAATTCTACTGAGTCAGGGGTGACAGTGAGCACGTTGACCCTGACACCTGACAGGTCACGTGACCAGGTCAAGGTGACCTGTTTCGCCTCCAATCCTCTGCTGTCTGCTAGTTATACGCTCTCAAAAAGCATCGTCATGCCAGTTCATTGTGAGTATTCACTTTCACAGTAATTCACTTTTACACTAATTCACTTTCATAGTAATTCACTTTCAATTAGCGTTTTAATTTGCTCTTTTCGTCTGTTTTTGTCTATTCCTTCATTAGCTCTGTTCTTTCTGATTAAACTCGTCTTTCTCAAATTTTCTCTAATTTTTTTGGGTTTTTCTGGGTACATGGTGCACGGCATGGGGGTAATAGTGCGTGTACTATTAAATTTATAATATCTCTCGTCTCAATATGTGGACGGTTATTTCCCAGCTGCGCGTGTTTCAACGGTGCCAGAACTATTAATTATTTATCATGGGCGGGCTCAAGAAATTTGAATGGACAAATGACAGCTACTCGACTATGAATTGCATATAACCAACATACAGGATTTATAACAAGTATTCTCGACCAAAAATAATCATGTAATTCTATTGAATCGTGAAATTAATTAGTTGTATTTAATGTTTGTTTTATGAAACATAATTCCATAAGCCTGTGCTGTCACGCCCATATTAATTATTGAGTAGTGTAGCGAAGGTGGGCTGCATGAGGACATGGTGACATTTTGGTGCTAAAATTCACCGTATCACAGAGCACAAATGCACTGTTCTAGTGGGCGTGTCAGTGAAGTCGCCATTCGATCGATACATTTGCTCAAATTTAACACGCATTTCGTGACCAGCTCGCGTGCACTCGCTATTTCACGCGCTAAAAGACCTTCGTGCATTGCAGCCCCAATAAGATTCACATTTGGATGCACGAAACGACACATTGTTGAAATTTGTTAACATGGCAAACGTTTCTCAAATATATTCACGTGACACTTGGGGACAAAAGTTCTGTTGGCCACATGCTATGTTTAGCTGGGCGCTTTTATTTGACATGTTTGTGTACTTGGCTGACAAATCACTCGCGCAAGTGCAGTTCTGTGTTCAATAAAGTTTTTTTTTTAAATTGAAAATGTGTGATATTAAAACACGGCACAAATTGCATTCGGCAATTTTTTTCATAAAAAACTTTTGTTCTCGTGCAATTGTCGTGCAATTTCATACAAGCGTTATTGGGCAAATTGCTACAGTCGAATATATTGGCCTAAATCTCAAACAAACAAGGGATAAATTGAAGTCATGTCTTTTGCCGAATGAGTTGTATTATTGTATTATTGTATTATTGTATTATTGTATTATTGTATTATTGTATTATTGTATTATTGTATTATTGTATTATTGTATTATCGTATTATTGTATTGTATCTATGAGTTTTATCAAATAATGCCAGTCTACTTCTATATTGTTTTCTGTTTGCGCTTGACTGATGAGTTGATAATCTCATCCATAATGCCAAATATACTCAAATATTATGAAAATACTATTAGCAAGTACATTACGCAATTAATGCTGCATATACTGCATTATATCACTTGAATCAAAGTGTAGCAGGCGAGTTTGGTGTCGTCAATGTTGTGTTGTTCTTGCAGATACCCCATCAGTGGAGATTAGGATGGGCAGCATGGTGCGTGCTGAACGCATTGTCGAGGGGTCGGATGTTTATTTCGACTGTCATGTCACGGCAAATCCTGATGTTACCAGCATCGACTGGCAATTCGAGGTCAGTCCTCAACACTGCAATATCTATGAATGAACCAGACTGAACATTATTTGGAACCATCTGAAACCGGCGCGTGTACATTTGGAACCGAAGTAACCGATTCTCTAGATCGTTATGGACCCGGTTTCTTTGCCGATTGATAATACGTTCTCCTGCAGTATATGAATAATTCATAGTTGAAGTGATATGTTGAAATATAAGGATAATAGGAATGATGGGCTCATAATCCACCATTTTTGGAGCATTTTTCGGATTTTTTTATTCAACCCGATCCAACCATGTATTTGATATAGCGCACTAATCAACAAAGAGGCGATGAACATGTGATAAATTGATACAAAAGTAATAATAGCATAAAGATAGGAGCTCAGAAAGAAGAAAAACAAGAGCTAGCAAGGACAAAATATAACACGGAGGATCAACACCGACATATCATGATATTACAACAACAACAACATGTATATGATAAAGCGCACATAACAACAATGGCGCGATTAAAAAGAAAAAAATAGCACAGACAAAAAAACTACACAGCTACACGTCGACGCAATATGAGCCAAACACAGAGCGCAATAAATACTAATAATGATAAATAATATACACACAGTAAAAATAAGAATTCGACACACATTTTCAGTACAAAGTTAATCAGGTAGAGAAAGGATATATTAAAATTGATTACAGGACACGAAAACACGTGAAGGCAAAAACAGAAACAAGCAAAACATGAGTGTGCACTTTGAGCGGCTAAATTTTAGCATAGGCAATGAGATGAGCGGTCAAAAGATTCAGAGAATAAGTATGTGCGCAGAGATGAAGTCAAAGAAGAGAAAGAGGGAGATATAATGATATGAGATGAAAGTGAATTATAGAAACGAAGGGCAAAAAAAGTAAATGATTTTGCTGACCAGGGAGATTCACAAAACGCTCGAGGACATTGTAGAGGACATGAAATACGGGCGGAGGAATTTGAGACTCGAGATAACAAACGTACAAGATATTCAGGCTGATCGACGCCGTTCAGCAATAATACAGAATTAAACTTGAAAATAATACAGGAGATTCGGAAATGAATTTGCGGAATAATAATAATAATAATAGGTAGCCACCGAAGATTGTACAAATGCTGAGATGTATGAACAAAAACAACGGAAGAGAGAACAAATCTACAACATTGATTGATTACCGTCTGAAATGGTTTCAAATAGCATCGCGAAGTGTTGAAATATAACACAATACAATAATCTATGCGAGGAAATATCAGTGTTTTGATGAGCTTGATGGCAGACGCTTGGTCGAGGAATGGACGTATGGGATACAACGCACGCATAATAAGACGGCATGTACGTGCGACAGAACTAATATTATTGCTAAAGGTGAGAGAGGAATCCATAATTACACCCAAGTTTCGCACTGACGAACGTAAAGGAAATGGAAGAGTAGGTGGAGTTAGACGAGGAGGGTGAACACCCATGATTTCAGTTTTAGAAGAATTTATAAGAAGTTTATATACAATACAACGCAGCTTATGTTGTATCCTTGAAAGAGTTGGGAGCCATGATTTGCACCCATGATTTCAGTTTTAGAAGAATTTATAAGAAGTATATATAAAATACAACACAGCTTATGTTGTATCCTTGAAAGAGTTGGGAGCCAGCCGAGTTCTCGGATATGAGCGGAGGTGGGTATCTCAGGAGGAAGTCGAAGAACGAAACGACAAGAAAGATTGATGATAGCTTGAAGAGTGTGAATGGACTTCTTAGGAAGATGAAAGAATAAGAAATTACAATAGTCGAGACGAGAAAAAATAAACGAGTTCACTAGGAGGAGAGTAGACGCATCATCAATATGAGAGCGGATCGGGTAGAATTGGCGCTAGATGAGACGACAGAGGAGGGTAATTTTTGACAGATGCTGAGCGAATGTTAGAGATGGGTCGATACCAACTCCCAGATTACGGAGGTGGGATGAAAGAGGCAAGTTGACAGAACAAGGAGCAATACTGGGAGGGTAAAATAAGAAATATTCAGTTTTTTCAGGATTCAAAAGGAGATATCTTGAGGACGCCCAGGCAACGATGTGTGAGAGAGTTGATAAATTAGGCCAATTTTTGAGATGGAAAAGGGGAAGTAAGTCTGTATTTCGTCTGCATATATATAAAACGATATGGGTTAAGTGCGGAGTATGGGGCAGAGGGATGAAATATACAGATTAAACAGAAGAGGGTCGAGAAGAGAACCTTGAGGGAGACCGGAATTGATTGGAAGAGGAGTGGAAAAGTCGTAGTTGCAGCGAACTGTATATGAACGATTTGTAAGGTAGGAAGTGAGAAGAGATAAAGCTGAAGACGATACACCAATATGGGCAAGATCTTTACAAAGAATCGAGTGATCAACGAGATCAAAAGCAGAAGAAATTCCAGGGAGATGAATATTACGGAGTAGCCTGAGGAAGGATGCGAAGATGTCGTTCAATAATGATAGGAGAGTTTCAGTTGAGTGATTACAGACGAAACCGGATTGACAGGGGTCTACGGCAGACTATATACAGGGGCGGAGTTGAGGAAGGATAGCAGCCTCTAGAACATTAGAAGGTAATGGAAGCAAAGAAATAAGCCTATAACTAATTGGAATACTAGCATCCAGGAAAGGTTTTTTATGAATAGGGGAAACAACAACCTGTTTAGAGGCCAGGAAAGTACCGTGGAGGAAGGATGTGTTCATCAGATGAGTAAGACATGGAGCAAAGATTATGATGGAGTCGGAAAGTACCCGGAAGTTTATTGGATCGGATGGACACCTGGAGGATTGAAGTTTCATAAAAAAATTGGCAGACGTGACTGGAGAAATTGGAGAGAAAAAAGACATAGAGGTTTTTGAAGAAGGAAAATATAGTGGAAGAGAGGACGGAGGTAATTTGGATTTGGCCGTGGTAATCTTGTCTCGAAAAAAGGATGAAAGAATGGAAGCAGATATTGAGCAAGGGTTAGAATTCAATAAGCCAGTGCTAGATTTCAGGGTCGACCATCTTGAACGTTGAAATAAGTTCACGAAGAAAGCTTAGAACGATAAAAAAGAGATTTTGCGGCATCAAGGGCTGATAGGAAGGATTTACGAGTCTGACAAAACTTGGACCAGCTTGAGTCGGTCCGAAACCGCCGCCAGGAACGCTTATGAATTCGAGAGTTGACACGAAGGCGGCGCAATTCGGGAGTCAACCACGGCTGGGGTGAAGATGAACATTTGTGGTACAACGACGCAATGGGAATAATGTGTCATTGAATATGGATAGCGAGTTATCGAAAAAGGGTAACAGCGATGAAGGGGACAGGAAGTGATAGTTGTTGGGAGCAAGAGAGATGGACACGAGAGAAGTGAAAAGGGATGAATCAAAGTTTTTGTAATCACGTGAGAAAGGAGTTATCGGTGAAGGATTTGTTTCATGGCGTTTAAGAAACAATTTAAATGATATCAGACTGTGGTCGGAAATGGCGGTATCGGGAGGATAAGTAAGCAAACCAGGAGGAATATATCTAGCAGAAGCTTCGGTGCAGATGATAAGATCGAGGGAATGACCGGAGAGGTTTGTGCTACCTGAGTTCTGTACTGAAAGACCCCTGGGAATTTAGCAGGGAAAGAAAGTTTTGAGTAGGTGTATGAGGTTAAAAAGAATCTGCCCAGAAATTGAAATCACCAAGAAGAATGAAATAGTCGGATGTTTTTTCAAATAATATAGAGATGAGAGTATAAAAATCTGAAATAAATTGTGAAGAACCTGGATTGTTGTGACGATATATAAGTATTTGTGGCACTGTGGTATCATGTTTCGCATTGCTTGTATGCGTGCGCGTGTGTGAAATCATCTGTGTTGTTACGTGAGTGTGTGTGCGTTCATCTGTGTGTATGTGTGGCTTGCACTGCCCGGCGTGTGCATTCCAGGAAAGGCACAGCGTAACCTGCCAGTGTTTGACAGGATCGTATGACAAGAGCCATATCACGCATTGTCATGGTAGATTGAACACATTAGTCAGTGTATAGCGTTATCGCGCAGTGCACTCTATTTCGTGTGTATGTAATTGTGGTGTATTTATATATCCAGTTTCTGAATTTCTGAGTGCTGGTACTAAAACGAAAAATGCTACAACTGGTGACCCCGAACGTCAGTCAAATAATTACAAGCCACTGTCATACCTCATCATGACTGACGAGCAGGTACCAGAAGACACACCTCATGTTGTGGAACTGGGTGCAGAATCCAACCTTTTTTTGTCAGCCCATGTGACGATCAAGCCACCGCCATTCATGCCAAAATCAGTCAACGGTTGGCTGGCAATTATGGATGCACAATTCTAGCTGGTCAAGATAAAGGCATAATTCACCAGATTATTCTATGCTGTATGTGCATTGCCGGCAGACGTCGTCTCCCAGATCAGTCCCGAGACTCTGGCAGGTCAGCAATACACTCAAATGAAAACGGCTCTGGAGAATGTTTTTTTCACGCACAAAAGCCGAATTGTTCGAAGACTTGCTCTCCAGGATATCACTGTCTGGTCGTCCTTCTGCTCTCATGGTTGAACTGAGACGGACAGCCAGGATGGTCGGCGCTGGGGAGGAGCTGGTGAGGCATCGCTTTTTCCAAGTTGTGCCATCGTCCATCTCAACATCTTTAGCGGCGCAAAAAGACCTCACACTTGACCAGCTTGGTACCTTAGCTGACGAGCTACTACCGCTAGCACGCATGCAACAGTGTTTGAGTGTCCCAACTCTTAAACACAACGCTACCATACTGAGCCAAGACATGCTGCTTCAACAAGGAACAGACCGCCCATCAGTAGCTACGACGCGGGTCGTTCTGCAGGCATTCCTCGTGGTGTGCTGCCATTCTGCGAGGGCCAACGACCAAAAGTGTGCAGACCGCACCTGTACTATGGGCAGGCTGCACGATCGTGTTGAACGCGGTGCTAGTGGCCCAATACACTTCAAGGTCTACGGGTTTGACCTCCATCGCAACCTAGCTCACGCTCTAGCTCTCCGGCACCGGTCTCTCCACAGCCGGAAAACTGAAGAGGCAGGTCGCAGTACATGCAACACTGGGTCTGCCATCTGCCAGCGCCCTGTCTCGTTGTCAACGACGCAGCGGCCATCGCTGTCCCGGTTCGCCAGCTGCTTCAGAACTTTCCACAGCTAACCTCAACTTGTCGACCACAATTTCGCCTTCATATAACAGTGTTTTCCACAACATTGAGCAGGAAGTGCGCCAACAGTACACGCTACTCGCAGGCGTTTATCGGTCGAAAAACATACGGCTATTAAGGCAGAAATTGACGCCTTGCTGGAAGACGGCATTGTTCGCCCCTCTGATTCATCTTGGTCTTCTCCCGTCCACTTGGTCGCAAAAGACTGCGGAAAATGGCGGATTCCCGGAAACTACCGACTCCTGAACGCCGTAACAAAACGAGATAATTACCCGATACCGCATCTTCACGATTGTTCGGCGAATCTCAACGGCAAAACAGTGTTTTCAAAAATTGTTACGTGCATATCATCAAATCCCAGTCGCAGCTGAAGATGTACCAAATACAGCGATCTTTACACCAGCTAGTTTGTATGATTATATTTTATGCCATTTGGTCTGCCAAGCCCAGCCGCCACTTTCCAGCGGTACATGGATAACGTCTTCAGAGAACTGGACTGTGTCTTCGTGTATATCGATGACATCCTCGTTTTCTCTGCCAATCATGAGGAACACCAGCAAGTTTTCCAGCTGCTGCAAAAAAATTCACTGCGCATTAAACTTGAGAAATGTGTGTTCTGTGTTCTGTGTGTGTTCACCCTTAAATTTCTTGGGTATCAACTGTCGGCACATGACATTCTTCCTTCACCAGAAAAGGTCAGCGCATTGGTGGATCAAGAAATCCCGTCATCATCATGCGAGCTCAGAAGATTTCTCGGCGCCACCGGATTCTATCGGAGGGGCATAATGAAATACGCAGATATTGTGTACCCCCTCACCGAGAGAGTCCGGGTGGATCCGAACAGCAAGCAACTGCAGCTGACGGACACTGAGCGTTCAGCCGTGACAGCGTGCAAGGAAACCCTGAGCTCTGCGCTCATGTTCAACCATCCTCTTTCTTCCTGTGTGGCGTACCAACTAGTCACCGACAGTTCACAGGTCGCCGTGGGTGCTACGCTACACCAATTGGTCGATGGACAGCCGTTTCTGATCGGGATGTTTTCCAGGAAGCTGTCAGAAACACAGCGCCGTTACTCAACGTTCGAAAGGGAGCTGCTGGCTGCATATTTAGTAGTACTGCATTTCCGGCACGTGGTGGAAGGTCAGCATCTCACGTTGTGCACCGATCATCGCCTACTCGTCTGTGCCTTTCAGAGCAACAGACCAGCGAAACTCGATCGCCAACAACGACATCCCTCGGTCTTGCTAGAGTACATCACGGAAATGAAGTACATATGTGGATCCGAAAATGTTGTGGCGGATCACCTGTCACGTCCAGCTGGTGTACAGTGTGCAGTGCCTATCAGCGAATCAACCGTGACCGAAGCGACCATTAATTAAACTACCATCGATTCGTTCGATCTTCCGGGTATTGCTGGCGGACAGACGGACGATCTAGAGATCGTGTCTTTCAACGACCGTGTGAAAATTCGACCCTTCATCCACGTCCATATGTTCCAGCAGTTTTACGTCGGTCCATTTTCACACATTTTCATCAGCTGTCACACCCTGGAACCAAAGCCACCGTGAGTCTGGTAAAGTCTAGGTATTTCTGGCCAACCTTAAAAAGGCCTTCGATACTTCAGACCATACTATCCCGCTGAATAAATTAACTATGTACGACATTAGAGGAATTTCACTGTCACTATTTAGAGATTACCTGTGCGATGGATCCCAAATAGTCTCATTAAACAACGTATATTCCGAAAAAGAAACAGTAAAATACAGAGTACCACAAGGATCTATTCTGGGGCCAACGTTGTTTCTTCTATATGTAAACGACATGTTTAAAGCAGTTAGCTCCGGTAAGCTAGTAGTGTTTGCCGACGATACCAACTTAGTTTGCTCTGGCGCTACGGTGAAAGAAGCCTTCGAATCTGCAAATAGTGAATTAATGGCTCTAAATGACTGGCTTATACAAAACAAGCTATCGTTAAACACCGAAAAAACCAAATTTGTCTTGTTCTCGTCTCCAAGACTCAATGTTGATCCGGACGGCGAAATTATTATCAATAATACCATTATATCCAGAGTCGAAACAATACATTTTCTTGGGGTGACACGATAGCAAGATATGCTGGAAAGATCACATCAATTGCACAGCAAGTAAAGTATCAAAAGACGCATTCATTCTTGGTAAAGCGAGACATTTACTTCAAAGAGAAGAAAGTTTAATGCTTTACAATGCCCTGGTTAAACCCTATCTTGAATATGCTTGCGAAATATGGGGCCAAACATGCAAATCATACATGAACAGATTAGAGGTCTTGCAAAAACGAATAGTTAGAATCATATACAATTTACCACGAAACACACCATCCAAACCATATTTCACCAGAGGAAAAATATTGAATATTTCAGGTCTTATACACTTCAAAACATGTGAATTAATGTACAAAGTTTTTTTTAAAAAAATTGCACAAAATTCTACATATTTGTTTTGAAACAAATCCTCGTCGTGCCGACCTGTTCCTAGTTCAACACAGAAGAACACACGTCAGAAATCAAGCTTTGACCATAAACGGTGTGAAGCTGTGGAATGAATTGGTGAAGAACAACGAAATAATTCTGAGTGACATGACGTCTATGAAAAAATTCACAACATGCCTATTCAACACCATTCCCTTAAAATATATGTAAATACCAAAGCCCAATGTTGACTCAATTGCCTGGTGGAGATTGCCGATCTTCTTATGATCTCATTGTGAAACTGAGCTCTTGCTGAACTGTAAATTTAAGGTACAGCAAGCAACGCGTATATTACTTCCCACTGTACATCTCCAACTGAACTAAATTATATATATATATGTGTTTTTTCATTTTCTTCTTTTAATTTGTTTGTTCTTGCTTTTTTCAAGGGATATAAGCCTTTATGGCTTCCCCCGACACATGAAAATATTTTGTTTGGTGTTATTGTATGTTTACTGTGTCGTTTCGAAATACAAGAAAAAAATCAAAACATGGACATCATTCGACATCGGATGCGTGAATGCCTTCGATGTTAACAATGCAAAGTACAAAGACACACTAAAAGTGAACTGCAAAAATTCTGTCTTCCTTCATCTCTCTTCGAGGTATTGCACATCGACATCATGGGCCCCTTGCCACTAGCTACACGTCATTGTCAGACATTTCCTTCATTATGCCGCTATCTTCTGACATGTGTAGATCGCGTGCCAAGATGGTTAGAATCTCTGCCGATTCCCGACATCTGCGTTGAGACAGTGGCCGCTGGCTTTCTGGAAGCTTGGGTATCCCGATTCGGTGTACCACTATACGTTGTGACCGATCGGGGTACACAATTTGAACCAGCCGTGTTCGATGAGCTGTCGCGCATGATTGGCTTCCACTGTCTCCGTACATCACCTTATCGACCATCATCTAATGGCATGGCCGAACGGACCCATCGCACACTAAAAACAGCTCTACGCGCCCATGGAGACGACTGGATACGTAGCCTACCTGTTGTGCTACTAGGCATGCCTGTGATCACCAACGAGAATGAATTATCTCCGTTCACTGCTCTTACTGGGCTAACTCTTTTGTCTCCGCGCATCTCAATTGGGAAATGTTCGTCGCGCTCGCAGCACAACTTCATCACTGATCTTGCCAAACATATACAGCAGATAGATTTCTACAGTCTCTCGCTGGGTACCGACCACAGTAACAGTAGTTCCTACATACCACCAGGCCTCTTTACCTGTGACCAAGTGTGGGTCAGAGTGGATCACATAAGGTGCCCCCTAGAAGCCCCTTATCGCGGTCCGTTTCGAGTGATCAGCCGTTCCAACATCACCTACACAGTGGAGTTGCCATCTGGCTCGCGAGAGTCGGTATCCATAGACCGAATCAAGCCGGCGTTCATCACACCACCGATCGAGAAGCCTGAATAACCTTCACTGTTTTGATTTAGCCTTGCACCACAAGAAACACACTCAGTAAATGTGAACTCTGATATTTCACGCACAGTACACGTCATAGTCAGCGCACACCAATACTAATCGAACACACCTACCCACATGTCAATCTCACACCACTTGCATACGCGCATGCACACAGTTCCAGTGAGCACATACAGTGTAGCCGGGTCCTATTCAACTGCGCAGGAGCGCACTCAGAAACGCGTAGGGGAGCTAACTCCCAACATTCACCACAGCCAGCGAGCCCGCCAGAAACTGCTGTGACAAAAGGTACACATTTTCCTTCTCCGGTTCCAGAGCAGCGTGCACGTATTTCTCGTTCAGGTCGGAGTGTTCGTTTTCGAAAGAAACCCGATTATTTTTGTTATTGAAATCTTCTCATGTTCGGCTGTGTATGATGTTATATGTATGCATGACAACCACTTTATGTGGTGTACAATTTCTTGTATGTGCTGCTACGCAATTTTGCGGGAGATTGTTGTGGCACTGTGGTATCATGTTTCGCATTGCTTGTATGCGTGCGCGTGTGTTAAATCATCTGTGTTAGTACGTGAGCGTGTGTGCATTCATCTGTATGTATGTGTAGCCTGCACTGCCCGGCGTGTGCATTCCAGGAAAGGTGCAGCGCAACCTGCCAGTGTTTGACAAGATCCTATGACAAGAGCCATATCAGATGTCACGCATTGTCATGGTAGATTGAATACAGTAGTCAGTGTATAGCGTAAACCGCGCAGTGCACTCTATTTCGTGTGCATGTAATTGTGCTGTATTAATATATCCAGTTTCTGAGTTTCTGAGTGCTGGTACAAAACCAAAAAAACTACATATTATGCCGAGTCTACGTGATGCAGGTAGTGCAAGGTAAAGTGCAATATACTCAAAAGAAAGAACTGAAAATAGCGCCGACGCCACCCCCAGATTGTTTGAATTCAAAGGGGAGCGACAGACATGAATGAACTTGGAAGAAGCTGGAAGATTGGCTGAAAAGGTTGGAAGATCAATTTGAAGAAGCCAAGTTTCTGTGAGTAACAGAAGCGAAAGACCTAGGTCTGATAAAAGAACGGAAAGAAACGATGTTTTGTTACGGACCGATCGGATAGACCAACGGAGATTAAGTGAGAGGTGAATTGTGGGGGAAAGCGGCGAGTAGAACACAAGAGTGAGAGAGGTGGGTTAGAACAGTGGGCGGCAACGCAGGGCAGCCATCTAGTCAATGCTTGCTAGGTGAGGGATTAGTGGGGGAAAAGAGAACGAGGGGTAACGGGGAGTGGAAGGGGAGATGTGGTGGTAGAAGTAGGGAGAGGATTTGCGGATGGCGGAGGAACAGGGGCGACAATGGTGCTTGCACGGAGGGATTCGCGGACCGCAATGAAAGAGGGACAGTTGGGTGAAAAGGATGAGTGGCTCTAAGGGCGGCAGTGACGGACGCAGTTTACGCATTGTGCTCTGCCGAGAGCTTGACACTCGGAAGAGCGATGAGCTCCCGCACAGTGGCCGCAAGACACTTTGTTGTTATCGTGACATCGGTCAGCGGTTAGGTGGCCCAAACCAGCGCAGCGGTGTCAACGGATCACCCAGAAGCGGTCATAGACCGCGAAAAAGGTCGTCGTGATAATTGAAAGAGGTCCTCGTGATAATTGTGAATGAGTGCTCGTAATCAGTGCCAGAACAATTACGCCCGTTTACACTGCAATTACAATTATTTTACAGTGCAAATGAAGAAAGGCTGTTGTTTTCTGCAGTCTTTTTTGTCCGATTTTGATTTATCACTGCTTTCAACCATGGTTTGACAATGAATTTTTTATTCTCCAACAATGTTGTACACTCACAATTTTGACTATAACACGATTTGGAGTGGGAAATTTATGCGCAAACAACGCATGCATACAAATCAGGGTTTGCCGGTTATTTTAATATCAATCATGTTGGAGCAATAGAAGCACTGTTATCTCGAGTGTTACATATTCAGCCACATCAAAAAGAAGAGCAGTGCTGAATTGTGAGCGAGAATTTCACGAGATTCAGATGAAATGTACAATGCGGCAGACTTTGTTTGTTTGGCATACTGTTGTTTAATTCAGACATCAAAGCCATGTTGCTCGTATCAGATATTGCTGAAATGCAAATTTGAACGCGATATCTGTCAGCCACAACACACAATGTGTCAACCTGTAATCCGACTTGGTGAATATGAAAACATGGACTAACTCGCAACTTCTGGCTCATCTGTTTACAGGAATGGCGATGAAATATAACATGTATAAAATATTCTAAGACAACTTGAAACAATGAAAAAAGATGACAAGTCTGGGGTGCAAAGGACTTGTCTTTAAATCGATCTAGACCTTACAAGCCAGGCAAGGTGAAGACCAAAGCGTTGCAGGTGGTTGATCAGTTAGCAGACTCATATTTCGCATGTGTGATTTCGTGTCATCACTGTATTGTTTGTATGTGATACCCCGCGAACGCTTGGACCAAGTGAAACAGAAATGCAAGCCCTGCTAGTCTCACAAAACAAAAGTCTGTTTGGCTCAGTCTCGTTGACTGTGTGTACCTGTGTGTACCTGCGTGTATGTGCGTGTGTAGTCACGGTTGACTGTGTGTGTGTGTGTGTGTTCTCACCAAGTTGAATTTACGGGAGATGATCATGGCTCTAGCTGTGCCGTCTCAATTGCCACATTTGTCCAGCAACGATTTGAATGAACTTATGGTTGGGGTCCCCACAACATCATTGCCTAAATAATTCCACTTGGTAATGCAGCTAAACGGAAGCCATATATCCTCAAGTCGCTGCGGCATCTCGTTTTTTTAGCTTCATGTTGTGTCCTCGTCTTCCTTCTTTTTGTTTCTATTCCGAAATATCAAATCCTGTTACATACTCATTTAAATACTTGAAAACGGCTATTAAATCTCCTCTCTCCCTACGTTCTTGCAGTGTCTTCAAGCCAAGTCTTTTTAGTCTGTCTTCATATGGTAGCTTCTCTAATTCTGGAATCATTTTCGAAAATATTTGTTTTTCTTTTCTAAGTTTGCTATATATTTCTTTTTGTATGGCATCCACACAGGTCCAGACAGTACTCCAACTTGGGTCTTATTATAGCAACCATAAATTTTTGTAGTGCTTCGCAATCTAAATAGATAAATACTGTTCTAATTTGCGCTATTGTTTGATACGCCATACTTACTACTTTGCCTATGTGTCGTCCATATGATAAATTATTATGAAAAATTATACCCAGGTCCTTTTTTTCATCCACCTCTTCTATTACATGTCCTCCTATGTGATACTCGTAGCTCGGGCGATATTTACTCTTTCCGAGTTTCATGTGATGGCATTTCATATGGTTGAATTCTATATTCCAGTCTATACTCCATTGTTGAATTTTGTCTAGGTCCTTTTGCATGTTATGAAAGATTGACCTCAACGATAGGCTTTATTCATCACAAAACACACATCTCCTGAAACAAAAGAAAGTACAAATAGATATGTGAACCATAAAACGTTATATATACAGGATAATTGTAAGTACACAATTAAACAAAATGATCGCCCAAAATGTGCTATTTACAGAATATTTAACACACAAATATACCCGGAGATGTGCACGCAAAACACGATGGTGAAAGACAAAATATGCTGTTGTTGTTATACAGAAAATACCCACAGCGCTGCCAGATGAACGCACAAAAATAGCCAAGATTTCATAACAATCTCCCCCTCTAAAAATCGCAAACATAGTCTCCAAAACGACTGGCCGGTCTACAGACGCGACTCGACTTTCGGACAGTCTGAACCTCATCACCAGCTTCGACTCTACTTTAGTCGTTTGCTTCGCCACCAGTCTCACCCGAGTGTCTGGATGCCTGTGGTCCGGAAGGATCTGAGTTTGAAAAATCAGTATTCGCCGGAGTGGTAGGGCTCGACGCGTCACCTCGAGTCGCCGGTTCATTCACAGCATCACTGGAGATAACAGTAGACTCACGACCAGTAGTGATCAGATGATCATTGATCAGACGTGATGGTGCCAAATGTCTTGTAGATACGGTCGTTTCGATACCTGCTCGATTTCGAATATGAGCATAATGTGGATTTGCCTGTGTGGGTTCCACTTCTTCAACAAGAGGTTCATTTTTGCTTGCCCGTACGTGGCGCTTCAGAAGAACAGGACCTGGATGACAGAGCCAAGAAGGAACCGACGCACCTGAAGAAGAACGTCGTGTGAAGTTGAATAATCTTTCATGTGGAGTTGAATTGATAGATGTGCACAACAACGAGCGTATAGAATGCAGAACATCCGGCAAAACAGTCTGCCAGTGCTGTGTCTGACGACCACGAGACTTCAGAGCCATCAAAACACTTTTCCATATGACTCCGTTAAAACGCTCAACCTGACCTTTTCCTTGTGGAGTATAGCTCGTTGTTCTGCTGCACGCTATTCCTTTTCTCATTAAGAAATCTTGAACCTCCCTGCTCATGAAAGACGATCCTCTGTCGCTGTGTATGTATGCCGGCATACCAAAAATGGAGAATAGATGCGCAAGGCAGTCGATGACGGTAGCGGCAGTCATGTTCGAACAAGAATACACAAACGGAAAACGAGAATACTCGTCTATGATATTCAGAAAATAGCAATTCTTATCTGTGCTTGGTAAAGGTCCCTTGAAGTCTATATTTAAACGTTCAAATGGTTGTGCTGCTATAATTAGTCTAGTCTTCTCAGGTTGATTAAATCTTGGTTTGACTTCGGCACACACTTTGCATGACCGGATGACCTGTCGAACATCCTCTACAGAATATGGCAAATTCTTGATCCTGATGAAATGACACAGGCGAGTGACGCCAGGATGACATAAAGCTTCGTGGAGAGACCTCAACGCATCGGCACCACTGCATGCTGCTCCACAATGAGGTCTGGAGAATATGTCAGGAGTTACATTCTCGTGACCTGGTCGGAAAACGATGTCGTAGTCGTAACAGGACAGCTCTAGACGCCAACGCAAAATTTTGTCGTTCTTTATTTTACTTCTATGCTGCTTGTCAAACATGAAGCTCACAGATCTCTGATCAGTCCTTATGATGAAACGTCTTCCAGTTAGATAATGACGCCAGTGACGGACTGCTTCGATGATGGCCTGCGCTTCTTTTTCCACCGATGCGTATAATTTCTCGGGCCCTTGAAATGTTCTTGAAAAGAACGTTACAGGGCGTCCATTCTGGGCCAGTACAGCGGCGATCGCCACGTCGGACGCGTCAGTTTCCACGTCAAAAGGAAGTGTCTCATCAATCGCTTGCACTACTGAATTTTATATTTCACCCTTGAGTTTTTCGAAAGCGATCTCAGCTTCCTTGGAGACTGGAAAAGTAGTGGTGCTGCTTAACGGGTGAACCTTCTGAGAGTAGTTGTGGATCCAATGCGAATAATACGCAAACAAACCCAATGATCGATTCAGTGACTTTCTGTCCTTGGGTACAGATAATTCGCGTAGAGGACGAAGTCTCTCTGGATTTGGGCGTTTCTTGCCATCTTCCACCACATAGTCTAGAATACTGAGACACTTTGTCGAGAATGAGCATTTTTCATCGTTGTAGCTGATGTTTCTTCTTTTCGCTGCTGCCATGAATTTTTCAAGGTTTGAGTCATGCTCTTCTTGAGTCATACCACATATGGTGACGTCATCCAAGTTGGCAAACGTCCCAGAGAGCTGTTCTTCCTGCATCAAAGAATCCATGATCCGTTGGAAGCAGGCGACGCCGTTCGTAACTCCGAATGGAATTCGAGTAAACTGATATAAACGGCCGCCAGCTTGAAACGCCGTATATGGCTTGTCTTCATTCTGAATCGGGATCTGATGATACGCAATCATCAAGTCTATCGTGCTGAAAATTCGGTAACGCGCAATTTTGTCCACGGTATCGTCAATTCGTGGTAAAGGGTAGCTGTCGAGAAGCGTGAACTTGTTTACTGTCTGTGAATAATCAACAGCCATACGCCATTTCTTCGTGCCATCTTTGACCACAACAATCTGTGCACGCCAAGGAGAATTTGACGGTTCAATGACTCCTTCCTTCAACAGCCGCTGAGTCTCTTTCTCGATGAACAGCCGATCTTGATGTGAGTACCTCCTGGACTTGGCTGGAATCGGATGACAATCTTCTGTCATGTTTTTGAAAAGTTCAGGTGGGTCCACTTTCATGGCACTGAAGCCACAGACAACGAGAGGTGGCAGATCTCTTCCGTACTTCAAAACGACATTGTCATGCATCTGTTGAAAATCTTGACCCAGAACAATATCTGAACACAATTGAGGCAGGACTGTCAAACGCACCCTATCGTATTGTCGACCATTAACTCTGATATTGACCAGACAGTGTCCAGACGTTCACGTGGAGAACGAAGTTGAAGCCATGGAAACAGTACTGGGTGATGACTGAGCAGTTAGCGAGTGGCGTTTAACGAGACACGGATGAATGAAACTTTCCGAGCTACCACTATCTACGAGACCGTCAACCTCCTCGTTAGCAATGTAAACCTTCACAGCCGCCTTTACAATGAGCTCGGAGTGGCTGCCGACGCAGTAGATGCTATCATTTTGCCGCCAGAATCCACGTCTGTATTTGCAGCAGCTGTTGTCGGCCTTCCACGACACACTTTGGCAAAATGACCAGTTTTCTGACATTTATGACAGCCAGCTTCTCGAGCAGGACACCTTGAGCGAGGGTGTCTTTGTAAACCACAAAAGAAACATTTCGCACTCACAGCACATGTAACAGCAGTGGTGTCATTATTTTCACAGACTGAGTCGGCCGGGACACATGCCGCATGAGTTCCACCGTAGACAACATAGTTATTCCGAGCCGACTCTAGAGCTCGCGCTTGGTCAAACATGGTAGTCAGTTCCAATGTTGTATTCTCCAGGAGGCGCTGTCGTATAGCTGACGACTGAAGTCCAGAAATGAATGCGTCACGTATAGACTCTTCACAATACTTCGTTGAAGTGACGGCCTGGAAATTGCACTCTCTGCTGAGAACTTTGAGAGCCTGAAAATACTCGTCAAGAGACTCTCCCACCTGCTGACGCCGAGTGGCCAGTCGGTGACGGGCAAACATTTCGTTTGACGGTCTGACATACTGCGACTTGAGACACTTGAAAGCTTTTTCGTACGTATCACAGTCAGAAATAGTATCGTACACCCTTGAAGACACAAAATTGACTAGTAGTCCCAACTTGTTGGCGCTTCCTTGAGGAACGACTGTCAGAAAAAGCTCGAAAGTTTTGAACCAGTGTTTCCACTCTTGTGTCGCTGAAGACGAGGACGGGTCACAGTCCAACCACTCTGGTTTGAGAAAGCGTTCCATCTTATCGGATTTTTTTGTGATGAATAAATTGTTATGAAAGATTGGCCTCAACGATAGGCTTTATTCATCACAAAACACACATCTGAAACAAAATAAAGTACAAATAGATATGTGAACCATAAAACGTTATATATACAGGATAATTGTAAGTACACAATTAAACAAAATGATTGCCCAAAATGTGCTATTTACAGAATATTTAACACACAAATATACCCGGAGATGTGCACGCAAAACACGATGGTGAAAGACAAAATATGTTGTTGTTATACAGAAAATACCCACAGCGCTGCCAGATGAACGCACAAAAATAGCCAAGATTTCATAACATTGCAGCAGTTTGCAGTTTTCCTTGGATCTGACGCGTGTGTGCGTGTTCAAGTTCAAGTTCAATTTCAAATTATATTTTTTCCACAAACAAAGAACAAATATCATAACAAAAATAAATATAGAAAGTGGATATAGAGTCTGCTGAGTCATTGTCTCTTTTGCAGACTTATGCAATAGTGATAATTTTGTTCCAACATGGAACATTGACAAGTGATGAAATAATAATTATATCATAAAGTGATTAAACATTGTTATATATATATATATGATTGACTAAATTATGATATATATAATAATGTGTGATGTATGACATGCTATATTATATAGATTTAATGACACAACAATATTACCAGATACACAATTTATAATTCTCTCACACAAATATTGAGTGCGACAAGGAATTGACAATGACAATAATTCCTATGACAAATACTGACGATGACAAAAATTCATCACTGCACACGAGTCGAGAATATGTTAAATCACGCTTTCGGCATGCCAGCAAGCTATCATGCAGGGGTATAACATCATACGTCAGTGATCCAAATCGAGCAAGTACTTTTTTATTTTGTACTTGAAGGAGCTAACTGCAGTTGTTGCAGTTGTGCAGTGTGCACTAGTTAGCACACCCGCCTGACAAGCGGGAGGTCCGTGGTTTGAAACTCGGCGGAGCAGAATTTCATTGGGCAAATTGTACAATCCCACAGCCCCTGTCCACCCAGCAGTAAATGATGGTACCAGATATCAGTCATGTGTTCTGTCATCCATTCTGCGAAGGTGGCCCTCTCTGATACGTCTTACGTCCTTGTGGCGCCATAGCGTGGAGAGGGTCGGTTCTGCGGTGGCACTGAGCTGCACGGGGCACGCCTGTGTGTTCATAAGCTTCGGCTTCTTCCCGTGCATCAGCTGCCACTTAGGCATTTAACCTTTTATTTATTTTATTTAACTGTCATTGAGGAAGCATGTGTTTTCAATGAATCGGGGAGAACATTCCATGTTTCGGGTCCTAAATATAAGATATAATTACGGAATAATTGAGTCCGGCAGTTGGGTACATGTAAATTAATTATATTTCTTCGAGTCAGTTGGGAGTGATGCAGAACATGGAATATTCCATTTTCATGTTTTATCGATCTGAATGTATCCAGCAAAAAAAATATCTATGAATATGTCTTAACTTCAAGAGTTTCGCTTTTCTAAAGATATCATCTGCTGAGTCATACAAAACAAAACAAAAACAAACATGTATTTGATAAAGCGCCAAGTACAGCAGAGGCGCGTAAAAGAGTTGAACTGGTGCGAACAATATAAAGGAGTATTAGCTCATAGAGGGAAAATACATGAGCCAGCAACACTTGATACACTCATGATACGAAAAGAGAAAAATCAGTATAAAAACAGCAAAAGAAATACCTTACACAGTAACATACATCACATCACACATCACATCATACATTAACACTGGTAACCAAGAAAAACGAATGTAGAGAGAACAAGATTTAGTGCTGTCGGAATGGAGGAGTTAGAGGTGTGGGCAACGATAGCAAAAATTTGTGCAGAGCAGAAGATAAAGAGGAGTATGATTTTTGTGAGAAGAGGAGAAAGAGGAGGGTGATGAGTCATATTTCTTTTTGAAAGACTTTATTAGAACAAGTTTTTGTTGAACGAATAGTTTGTCCAAAAAAGAAGGCCAAATGCACCTCCAGACAGATAAAAAATATATAAGTTGGCTGTAATTTGGATGTAATTTTATCTCCTTCGGACAGACCACAGGTGCGTCAAACTTAATGGGAAAAGGAAAAGGAAAGGTTAACATTAAGTTTGTAAAATCTTTGAATTGAGTGTTTCGTATTAGAAGATTTATGTTCCAATCTCCGAACAGAAAAATGGCATGATGAGATTTTCTAGGGACTTCGTTGAGTATACCGTTGATTCTTTAAATTTTTTTAATTAAAATTCCCGTTCGGCGGCCTATAGATTGAAGCAAGAAAATAGTTTATCTTACCTCGCTCAATTTCTACACTCTTTCTACACATTCAAATTCAGCTTCACACAGACACAATTCGTGTAACTGGGTGGATTTAAGTTTGTCATACACATACATGGCTACTCCACCACCTTTTTCTGTTTCTGTGTACATTGTGTAGTTGGGTGTGTTCTAGGGTGTGGGTAGTTCTGTGTACATTGTAGTGTAGTACATTGTATATATCTGCGCTATGTCTTTGTCAAGTCTCGTTTCAGCGAATCCCATTTCATCAAGCTTATGCTCACTGACAGATATAACTTCGTCTAGGTAGTCATACAAATTAGAGGGAATGCTCACGATATTCAATGCAACGATCGATAAGGTGGACACGTCATAAGTCGTTAAACTGACATCCAACCATGACATGTGTGTGTGTGTGTGTGTGTGTGTGTGTGTGTGTATGTGTGTGTGTGTGTGTGTGTGTGTGTGTGTTCTGTGTCTGGCCCGGAATACCGCGAACGCAACCGGCTCCACGCTGTATGTAACACAGCGTGTATGTAGAATGTTCCTGCATGTATGCGTCTTGGTGTTCCTGAGCCTATTGTTTTCTTCTTCTGTTGTTCTTGGACAGCAAGCGTGATTGATTAATGGTCTTATTTCATGTGGAAGAGGTCAGGGAAATATCATTGCTGAATCGGTGGAAAAGCCTAGAAAAAGCGAGCATATCTGGAACTACAGACACGACTGAAGAAAATTGTATGCCTAATTTCACAATGACAAAACGATTCAGAACAACAGCGAGTGTCTAAAACAAACTGTTGAAGGTTAAAGGTCTCAAGTGACAGCTGCTACACGGGAAGAAGCCGAAGCTTATGAACACACAGGTGTGTCCCGTGCAGCTGGCTGCCACCGCAGAACCGACCCTCTCCATGCTATTACGCCACAAACAAGCGGTTGAATTGAACAACGATTGGTTGATTACAAGAACTCCTAATTTCTAAACTACCAATCTCTGTTTTCTATGTATGTATGTGTATGTGTGTGTGTGTGTGTGTGCAGGGTGCGAGTATGGTGACAGAGAGGCGGGTTGGTGTTGTAGTGACGGCAGCTAGTCTAGCACTGGCAGCAGTTAGCAGTGAGAGGACTGGTCGCTACACATGTCTAGCAACCAACAGTGTCGGGTCTCGGCGCAGCACCCCGCTCTATCTGCAAGTGCTACGTGAGACACACACATACACAGTGTTGTCATATAAATAAGTCAATGCTCGGCTAAGAAAGTTTCACCTCGTCATTCATTTGAGCTGTCACTCGATAAATCCCCTGGCCGCGGGCGTGTCAGCATTTGTCACGTGTTTCTTGCCTTCTTGTTGTGACACGGATTATTTCTTGTGATTTATGTTGTTTACCGATTGTACGAGCGGTAGAGCGGTGGAAGGTGATTAGTCGACGACCCAGAGGAAAAATGGATGCTTGAGTAAAAACAGTTTTTGAAAGAGGAGCCGTCCACAGTAATGCTCGACACAATTTTCTGTTTATGAAGCGCATATAAAAATGATGCATTATCTTAATCCTAAGCTTAAGCACAAGAAAATTATCGGTTGAATAATGGCAGTGGTATATTAGCTAGGTTTGGCCAAACTAATCCGTCATATTTGAATAAGTTCAGTACAAATACATCCGCTATATATCATGAGAATGATCAGACAAGTATCTTATCAGAGTGTAGTTGGTAATATTTCCTGATATATTATACGAGAGATTAGCTAAAAACGAAATTTTTGTCTTTTAGATTTTTATTTAAAATTTATTTAATTATTGATTTATTTAATTTTTGTCTTTTAGATTTTAATTTTTGTCTTTTGAGTTATCGTCAGCATCAAGTTGTCGTTCCAAATGTATTTAACGTTTTTATAGACAGGTATTTTAACAGATCTTGACGAACACATAATCGTAAGAAAATACTTACATCCATTAACCTAATAACGTTTTGAGTATACCAAAAAATGGTTGTTACTTGAAAATTGCATCAAATATTAACAAGTTTTGAAGCATTGAAAATCATTCACGCTTTCACTAGACAATTTTTCATGTAGTCAGTCTAGTTCACTTATGTTGATTGCTCTGAAAGGCATGAGATCAACATGATCCCATGCTTCAAAGTGAACATTTTTCGTCATTTTTTGATAAATTTCACTATTTCCATTTCAATAAATTCGGTGTGATCGGAAAATGATACATTTTTCTGTGGTTAATACGACACCATGTCACCTGTGCGTTGATCTCAACATCCGTGTTTGTTATTTTGCTTTTGATAATATTTATAATATATTATTTCAGGCTTGTTTTCATCAGAGTGACATTTTAAGCTTGTATTTATGCGTATTATTGCGTTTCATTATTCGGATAATTTTGCTTTTGCGAGAAAATTTCAGTTTTTTTGCTGGTAATCGTCTTCTATTTTCTCTTATCAGTAGAAAATTAAAGATATATAAAGCGATTTTTCAAATATGGCAGTGTTTGTCATCTGTTCTCTGTCTACACCAGGCTTTCCATAAACATTCTCCTCTCTTTCCATTGATCTTTTCTTTTCTTTCCCCGTGTGTGTATGTATGCGTGTATGTATGTTTGTCAGTCGTGCATGTGAGGGATTATTTCACACTTGATTGGGTTATAATTACACACACAGAGACAGAGAGTGTGTGCGTGTGTGTTGCACTGTCATTGCTTCGATTATCACCATTCTCACGCATTCATCAGCTGCCCATCATCTCACGTGCTCAACCCCTCTCTCCTGTCATTTGTCTTTCAGCTCTCATGCTCTGTTTTTGTGCGAGTGTATGTCTGGTTGCGGGCCGGGTCAATATAGTGTCGAATAGAAGGCCTGTCACAGATCACCAGCCACTGTCCATTGTCATTCAGCTCGTGTGTGCCTGTCGATACTGTTATTACTCGCGACACCACTGACATCACTGACACCACTGACACCACTGACACCACTGACACCATTGATACGACATCACTGACACGACACCACTGACACGACATCACTGACACGACACCACTGACACGACATCACTGACACGACTGACACGACATCACTGACACCACTGAAACCACTGACACGACATTACTGTCACGACATCACTGACACGACATCACTGATACGACATCACTGACACCACTGACACGACATCACTGACACCACTGAAACCACTGACACGACATTACTGTCACGACATTACTGACACCACTGACACCACTGACACGACATCACTGACACCACTTACACGACATCACTGACACCACTGATACGACATCACTGACACCACTGACACGACATCACTGACACCACTGAAACCACTGACACGACATCACTGTCACGACATCACTGGCACCACTGACACTGTTACCACTGACATGACACCACTGGCACCACTGACACTGCCACCACTGACATGACACCAATGCCACCATCATTGCTGTTATTTATATGTATGATCGGCTTACAAATAGTGTCGGCTAGTGCTCATATCTTGCATGCATCCAGCTTGGCTCACTGGTCCATCTGTGTGGAATGCGTGTATGTGTGTGTGTGTGTGTGTATGTGTCAGTGTGTGTGTGTGTGTATGTGTATGTGTGTGTATGTGCGTGTATGTGTATGTGTGTGTATGTGTCAGTGTGTATGGGTGTGTATGTGCGTGTATGTGCGTGTATGTGTCAGTGTGTGTGTGAGGGTAATATTGTCATACATTGGCTATCATAAGTCTCATATTGAGTCAGGCAATCTCATGCTCGTGCACCAGCAGATTCGTGATGTCTAGAATCTAGACATCTAGACTCTAGATGAGCATGTAGTGATTGTTGTTGCATCACATATATGCCAGCATTTTGCCATTATTATCCGGTTACACTTGGTCGTGCTTCTGGTAACCACGCAGTGCAATATAACCAGATTAATGGGCGAGTTGTCGGCGAATAAACCGGCTCTCCCATTGTTCTGCAGTGATCAGGGTGACTAGACGTTCTCCAGGGTTGAGAGCTAGTATCTATGTATGTGTTTGTATGTGTTTGTGTGTGTTTGTGTGTGTATGTGTGTGTATGTGTGTGTGTGTAGATGCTCCGCGGTGTGCGAATACAAACACGACCCGGACGATTCGTTTTGTGGTGGGTCGCGCGGTCACAATAGACTGTCATTTAATGGCCAGACCGGCCAATGTTCACTTCAAGTGGGACGTGAACGTGACGGAGCGTGTGCTAGTGCCAGACACTAGCAGACACACTGCCAGACACCTCAGCACTACCACCATTGCACGCACTCCAATAACTGGGTAACAGCCAGATGCCTCGCTGTTAACTGGAAAAATGATATGATATAGCACAAGTGATGCATGCGGTGATGCGCCAATTATTTCTTAATCAGAGATGTTTTGTGCTGAATTAACAGCCACACCATCAAAACAGGCACTTTAACAATTATCTGTCGATCTTTCGAACACATAATCAGTGTACAGTGTGACACGCTTGACATAACATGATCGCTAACTGAATCCAACCTGATAAACAACCAGCTCGATGATCTGTCTGTCTGTATGTGTGCATGGTGTCTTGCAGGTTTGTGGTCAGTGGATCAACGAGTCGTCTGCGCTACACGGCCACTTCTTCTGCACCTCGCCAACTGCGCTGCTGGGCCAGTAACAGTGTGGGACTGCAGCGACAAGCCTGCACCTTCTTTCTACTGGAAGCAGGTCACCCACCAGCACACCAGCACACATACACACTAATTTAATAGTGTATCGGATAGCCGCGAGAGACGGCCTGGCTCCGGAAACATATCATACATACATATTATCGTATATGTACATACTCATATCATACATACATATTATACTGGCCCATATTTGCGACAGCGATACCTACATTGAGTTATAGTGATATCTATATGTGCACCTGCTAGTAAATATACGTGTGTACTCTTAATAAAAACCCAACACACACACACACACACACCAACAAACACACCATCACTAGTACACTGCAGCTTTGAAGAACACTACTGTAATTAATAATGATAATTAGTGGCTTCTGCGATAATTTTTTCAAACTTGCGATACCGATAAAACGATAAATTTTTTCCACAACCTGCGATAAACGATAAACGATCGAAAATTTCAAAACCCAACCTGCGGTAAGCGATACACGATAAAACGATATTGATACACATGTAACTTGCGATAACAAAAGCGATAAATGATAATTACCTTTATTTAGTTGAAATATTAAAAAAAACATACAAACCATTTTTCCACAGTGAAAATTAACTTAACTAGACAAACACTTTTACTGCAACCAGTCACTTGAGCCTACAAGTTCTATTCCACATTATTATCTCTGACTCAGACTCTCCCTCCCTCCTCTCCCACCTCTAGACAACATCCAGGAGCTGCATGTTTCAATTGGTGAAGACTAGCTTCTCAAACCTGTCGCTGGCCATGCATGCACGCTTGGACCATACGCTTGGACGTAATCAGCAGTGCTGAACATGCGCTCCACGGCAGCAGAGCTGGGCAAGGCCGTGTTGTACTTGATGAACAGCGATATCCACTTCTCCCTGTACATGCTGGGGATTACCCAGGCTTTACCTCTGCCACCTTGCTCCTGCCCCAGGTGTTCACCTCCTTGATGAGCTCCTCAATGCTGGGCCCATCATCCTCCATGACAGTGGAGCTCTCCAGGAAGGCAAATGGGTCGTGGCTGGATGCTTTTGGCTTTTCTGTCAATCATGTCCTGGTTCTAGCTGGAGGGGAGAGGGTGAGGGGTGGATGTGATGGGGTGACAATCTTCCTGATGAACCTCTGCTTGATGTCTTCTTGAAGAGCAGGGACCACATGCTTCAACATGAAGGAGTCATGTTTGGGGTGTGTCAATGCACATGGGAGAGAGCGGCACACACCCTCCTAACTCGAGGACTACAGCGAGACTGGCGCACTGCAGCTGTGAATAATGATGTGATTGGCCGACTACACACACACACACACGCACACACACACACACACACACACACACACACACACATACACACACACACACACACACACACTTGGCAGCTCTTATATGAGGGTTTCAGGATTCACTTGCGAGCCAGTGTTGGTCCCTCTAGTGACTAGAGGGACCAACAGGTATATAGGGTAGAGACTAGAGTCTAGTCTCTACCCTATATACACTCTCAGCTTGGACTGGTCTGGAAAAGTCAGGCGGGCTGTTGTGGCTATTGCCGACGTGCACATTTTGTAATAAAAAAAAAGTATTTTGAACTTATCGTTTATCGTTGCTCATTTTTTGTACTAGCGATATATAAGTGAATGAGCGATAATTGTAGAAAACTTTGCGATAAACTACAAAATGTTTGACCTCAGCGATAATTATCGTTGATCCATTACACAGGGGAATAAATTATTGCGGTATTTATATCAAACTGTGAATATTGTACAATTTTTCACGCTGATTCCATATCTGGAGTTAGTTTTTTTCTCAATGCTCTAGTTTTGTTGCAATACACGTATTTAAAGATCACACAACTTTGTCATCATAGCTGTTGACGTTGTATTGTATTATGAAATATATGCTTTAAAAATATTATAAAACTATTTAATATAGTTGGGCAAAAACAATACTAAGTGCAAGATAACAAAAATGTATTTAAAATATCACAATTTGAAGGAATTCCCCAAATGAACAGTGGTTATAATCTATATTATACTGGCAATATACTCTATATTATGACACTTGCCTATATGAGGAGGCAAAGCCCGATTGCTATTTAACTGGCATGAATTTGCGCTTGTAACTTCTGGATCTGTGAATATTCTCAGGAAATTCGCGTTTGATACTGCAGAAGTAACCTGTCATCATATGTCTGTCCCATCTCCCTTGGTAACACTCTTCCATGGTCTTGAGGTCCGGATGGAAGCGCTCACCTTGCTCGTCACTTACAGCTCCTAGATTGTGAGAGAATCTATCAAGATGACTGTTCAAGTAATGGAGTTTGTCATTCAGGCTTTATACAATGTCACGAAAAGCTAAAAACATACTCGCTACAAGGGTTTCATAGCTGAGATCTTTTTTGTTACCGAGACACTTTGCAATCAATAAGCGGGAGGTCCGTGGTAAGAATATCGGTGGAAAAGAATTTCATTGGGCAAATTCTATAATCCAACAGCTCCTGTCCACCCAAAAATAAATGGATACCAGATATCAGTCATGTGTTGTGCCATGCATTCTGGGAGGTGGCCCACTCTAATACGTCTTCCGTCCTTGGCGCCATAGCGTGGAGAGGGCTGGTTCTGCGGTTGCATTGAGCTGCACGGGACACAACTGAGCTCATAAGCTCCGGCTTCTTCCCGTGTAGCAGCTGTCATTTAGGCCTTTAATCTTTAACAGACATGCAAATGCAAAACATGCATTTATTTTCTTGTCATTCATCTTTCTGACAAATTCTTGATCACGCACAAGTGCACGAATCTGCGGTTCATCAAGCATCCCTTCCTTGATCTTCTCGAAGCACCAACTAGGGAGCACAGAAAATTTGTGCTCGAAACATTCACCTTCAGGATTCAACGCCTTCACAAATTGTTTCATCAATCCAGCTTGATATTAATGGAAAGTATATTTTATCCACTGACAATTGGATCGTGGATAATATTTGCCATATCTGCTTTCATAGTCTCACGCATGGATTAGTTCTTCTGGACCCAGTTATTGTCTCGAGCTCTACTGTCTCACATGCACTGATAGCAGGGGTACTTCGCGAATCCTTTTAGTTGACCTAGAAGGAAATTGACATTTTTGAGGTCCACACAAATTGTCCAGTTTTGCTTGTGGTATCACAAGTAATTGAACTGTGATTGACCTTTAGTAGGTCAATCACAGTTTTAAATCACATAGACCGACCCATGTTTCGTCACAGTTATATAAGTATAGGTATATAGGTTGTAACTATACATATAACTATACTCATAATATTTAACTCAAAGTATATTAGCTCTTTAGCGGAATCACAAATTTAGTCAACTCAATCTCAATTTCCTGCTCAACACTGGAATTAGTCAAAAACAGCACCGCCTGAGCCGTATCACGAGTGTGAACAATTCGACCACATACACCAAGTTTGAAAACCACTGAGTGTGGAACAAAACGACCGTGACTCATCACGCACGCATCAGCCACGCCACTTGAACGCGGCCACTGTGGCGCGCGTAGAAAGAGTGTGAGAGCGGCAGAATTGTGTGGCAGTTTTCATCTGTGGACGAAACATGGGTCGGTCCCACAAACATAAGCACACAAAATGTTCACTTACTCACTGACACACACACGCACACCGTGGCAGGACATGTACAATTTGCAGACACACAATCGTACACACAATCGTAGCCAAATCGTAACCTAACCCCGCAAAAACACAAGCACACTAAAATGTTCATAGACTTCTTCTGTTCGAAGGCTTCGATACTGCTTGCCAGTGTGGGGAGGCTGCGGCAAGACGCTGCATCACAAACTAAACAGTGTTTTTCGCTTTGCAGCCAGAGTGCTTGATTGTCTCAATCAGTTCGATCATGTCTCACCGACTTTGAGGCGACTAAATTGGCCTACCAGCGAACACATGCTGGCGACCCGCGATCTGAAGGCCGTAAATCGCGCGCTACACGAGCCACTAGCGTCGCGCATCCTCGCCGATATGTTCACCTTTCGCAACTCGGTCTCATGGAAGTTCACGAGAGCAACGAATCGGGGGAGTCTGGAAATACCGCGAAACAGACTTGAGCGCACATCATCGCTTTTCCGCACAAGAGCAGCAAAAACCTATAACAAACAGCTTTAATTTCGTCACAATATCCAGTCACTTCAAACTATTCCGGCTTCTTGTTTGTTAGCTAGACTAGTCTTACCTGAGAACTGTTGTTTTATTGTACAGTTTTCGATTTTTTTAAACAAATTTTCGATAGATTTTATCTGAAAAACTATAAAACGATGATGCTAAATTGCTTCTAACTTATGCCATTTTTACACGTGATTTCGACCATGTTCACAAATGTAAATGCTTGCACGAAAATCAGATGTGGATTGCAAATATATTGTTTAAAAAAATAACATACTCACTGACACAAATTATTTCACTCTCTCTCACCTTACACCATCGCACAATATCTTAAAACATTTCAGCAACCAAGCACTTGCGGGTTAGCCAGTATAAGCATCGCAGGTAATATTCCAAAGTGAAAACAACGGAAAAACCGGGGTGTGCCACTGAATGGAAAACTCCAAATTGCATTAAAACTGGAGTTTGCAGAGCTAAACCGAGTCCAGATTCGGATTCAGCAGACCAAAATACGTAAGAATGTGTGAAAAAATCTTATGCAGCAGAAAATTCGAATGAATTTGTTCCCTTGTGTTATCGCTCATATTTATGGCACGCGGCAACCACTGATCATAATAATAACACATTGAGATACTCCATATGAATGATATATCAAAATTAAACTATATATAATAAAGTTTTATGATATAACTTCATGAAATTTATATGGATAAATTAAATATGTTAGATTATGATTTACTCAAAGTAAAAATATAAGCAGTATATTAATAATTAGATTATTGTAATTATTTGAGTAATTAATAATATAGCATGTATTGATACATTTGATATTAGATGGGAAATTCTGCTAATATATAATACAAGGGCAAATTACCAATGCAATGACGTATAAACAGTATATTATTATATGATAATAAATCGTCATATATTATTATATGATAATATGTCGTCACGAGTAAGAGATGTCCGCTTACTTGTCAAGTTATTCAGTAATTATCATACTCAGCGAGAACAGCATTTGATTGTGATTAACAAAGCTTTGATGGCTATTGTGTGTGTGTGCGTGTGAGTGTGCGTTTGTGTGTGTGTGAGTGTGTGCGTGTGTGTGTGTGCCAGTGTTTGCTATTGTTTGTGCCCAACAGTGTATAATTTGCAGAATAACCTTACAGAGATTAACGTCGACATAATCCGCACTAGAGGATTTAGTTCGAGTGATGTGCGTGCTAATTCAGTCACATTGTGCAAATATTTCTCATTCATTTTACCTGCAATTTTCACTCACAATGACAGTCGATTTTGGTAAATTATTCAAAACAGCGCATTTTCATTTGCTTGTGAACGCAGTTCAAATATACTTTATTTCCGTATATTGTGGCTATATTGTTGCAGTCATTTTCTCATCAATTTTCTCATCTTAATTATTTTTAATCACCAACTGATACTTGTATATTGACAAACGCTTGGCCTGATTTCTGTCACTCGTTTCAACTGCGGTTCTGATATTCTAACTCATAACAAACCATGCACTGCTCAATGCTCATAAATAATATATAATTATTCGCAATAATTAATATTCTTTGGATGATAATTATTTGAACCGTTCACAACAATTCAATGCTTGATGGCTCATGTTTTATTGTATTTTGTATGTCAAATCAAGTCATACCAAATCAACTCCTACAGCACCAGACCACAGTAAATAATTATCAAAACGCAAATTTATATGTTTGTTATGGATATTAAATGTTACTCGTACATTCGCGGTACGTTGTGGACTTAATAGAACTGTATATTGTTGACAATTTTATCACATACAATTTGAGCAAGCAATCATTAAAGACTGGTCATATTTGTGAGTGTAAGTTAGTTAACTTGCTATTCAGAAGTTTATTGTAACTACATTGAGCGTGTTAATATTGTGAACGATTATTGGTGGCAAAAAAACCTGCAATCATTGGTTCATTGCTGGTGCAAACATGCAACACACAACACACACACGCACACAAACACACACACACACATACACACACACACACACACACACATACACACATACATCACTGCCAAAATGAGCTTCTAATTGTCGCAAATAACATACCTGGACATGCATGAAAGTGGCAATATGCACTTACATGTGTACACACACACACACTCACACATACACTCACACACATTCGCTCACACACACACACACACACACACACACACATACACACACACTCACACACATACACACACACTCACACACACACACACACACACACACACACACACACACACACACACACAAACTATGGGTATGTTTGTGTGATTGTGTTTATATAATTGTTCTTGTGCGTGTGTGTGTTATTTAATGAATATCATTATTCTAATTGCTCATGCTTAGCTCATGGTTAGCTCATGCTAAATTACAATGTTCTTCAGTCGTGTGAAAGTGGAATATTTCCAGTCGCTTGCATGTTGTGTGTGCAGTATGACATGCTGCAGGACAAATGATTGTCAACAGCAGTACATGTCACAATGAACTTATGTACACCATGTGTTGATATTAGCTCGCAGTAATAACACGCTAATAATAATGCTTGCTAGCTAGCTGACTCATTTATTGTTTCCCGACGTATTGCCTCTGTGTTATTGTCACTGTTTTCCCGACGTATTGTCACTGTGTTTGTTTATTGCGCCAACTTTCTGTTGAGTATTGTTGTTATTGCTGTTATAATCGTACACCGACTTACTCAGCACTTTATGCTACATCTACAACGGTGACTTCAGTTTAACTGAAGCCGAGATGTTGATGAGCGAACCCGGGCCAGAATTATAACTGGCAGCCTTGTACAGACGAGAGTTCAGCACTCAAATCATTGAGATAGTCTGAACTGCGTGATGTTTAGGTGGCAATTCAGCTGACAACTGAGGTTTTCTTGTAGACCGCGTTGTATAATGTGCCCAATATTGATGAAGTACTGACTGTGTTCACTCAATGACACACAGGTATACGAGTGCCAATGATATCAACCACTCAATGAGAGAAGTTTGTGTCTGTGTGTGTGTATGTATGTGCAAATTATGCTCTTACAGTGAAATATATGATTGACTGCGTTGATGTGGTCATCATATTTTAACGTTATTGGAGTTATAACATGCTGCAATTACAACGTGTATTGTTTATGATTTATTGTTGTGTGAAGGTCGACCCTCGGGGCCTAGTGAGTGTGTCGTCGATAATGTGACTGCCACCTCGCTGTGGTTACATTGTAGTGCTGGCGATGATGGCGGAGTTGCGCAGATGTTTCGCTTGAGTGTTCGTCCTGGTTCAGTGTCAACTGCAGCCTCCTCTTCTGATGTCAGTCAAATATTTATCACAACATGATAAAGCACTGGCAAACACGTACTGACAATTCACTATGCTACTGCACTGATCAGTGATCACTGATCACTGATCACTGATCACTCATCGACCAGAAATAACTCGATTGCTGCACTCGCTCAGTCAATAATCATTAATCTAATAATAATCATTATGAATAATAATAATAAATCCACCTAAAAGTAGATACTGGCTGTGTCAAGGTGAATTTAGCGACTTTTTCTACAATATACCCGATGTTTAACACATACAATATAGTAGTAGAGTGCACCACTATGTGACATTTATTTATAATAGTTTTACATCACATTATATATTACATTAGTGCAAATACACAAACCTGTAACAAACTCAGTAAGAGAATACCTTATAATAGTAATGAGCAAAATAATATAATAAATAAGTAAATAGAACTCGAGACAATTCGATCAAAACAGAACATACATAGAAGCCGTAGCGTTTGCAAATATGAAAGTATTTTGTGTACTAACTTGTTGTGTACGTGACATGCCAGGTTGTTCGAGTGATGACGAGTAGACGAGCTCGTTTTCACGTGGATCGCCTGAGACCAGGCGTTTATTACTTGTTGCAAGTAAGTGCCAGCAATGCACAAGGTTCCAGCGAGGTGCAACATCTCACTGTGTCCACCCTGACCACGCTGCCGCATCGCACCGGTGAATATTGAATCAAGACCACACTCAAGTCGTGCAGAACAGCAATAATGCTCATTATAACACAATTATCAGTACAGGAGCGTGAACACTGTGAAGAAACAACCAAAAGAAAGAAAGAAAGCTTAAGAATTGGCGGTGACTAAAATATATAATAACTTCTAGGTGAGTTAATAATTTTTTATTGACATTTACAATCAAGTTTTTCATATCATTGTATAACTGAAACAAAGGTTGCACATTGGACGAGTTGTAAATTTCTAGCTATCATAAGATTTACTTGCATGTTGACCTTGCTGATTTGATGTTTGACTGTGTGTTCACTCAGTAGATTAGCGTTGTGGTGAGTGGCAGTGTGTTGGATTTCATATTCTGCATTGTAATTCGATAATGATTAAAAGTTGCTTGCTAAGTTCTGGTATGGAATTGTTTGAACTGAAAATCAGGAATTTCCGCCGAGCTATGTCATTTCTATACTTAGTGCTTGGTTGAAATTTTGCCAGTTGAAATACTACTAGCTCATCCACAAATTAATGGGCGTAAATCCTGGGGGTATGGGGGGTATATATACCCCCGACAAATTGGCTGGGGGTATGAATATGCTATTATACTCGCCGAGAATTCTGCTGAGCTGAGTTCATTGGGTATATCATCATCAAAATCAGCATAGAAGGCAAATGACAATAGACCAAAAACCTAAGAAGTTATTAATAGGTGAAGAATTATATTACGCAATACACTTTTCATTGACATATGTGTGTTGTAGTTGAATAGGCTGAAAATAGTTGAGGGTACCACGCAATTGACCAACTGGGCGAACTTTGAACACTAATGCATGATGACTGTCATCCCCCCGAGCCTCGATACAAATCTACGCCGATGCACAAATTGCTCCAAGAACGTTCTGTCATTTCACGCTGCCTGCTTTTCATCCACTTCATCTACTATATCTTTTCAAGCAAAAACGACACACACACACACACACTTGCGTAGGTACTGAGCAAAAACGGCAGCGGATATCTCGCGTGTGCAGACGATCAATTGATAGTTTATTCGCTTTCTTCTGCATGGCCGTCAGATCTCGGCTTTGATCGGTCTCGGGCGTATATTGTTTAGCCGCTGGTATCGGCTCGCGAGCTGTTTTATTTGGCACGATACTGTCAGAGCAGTCTGATTTATAGACAACAAAGCAGCGAGAGAGAATTGTGAAAGATCGGTGCAGAATAACATCAGATAAATGAATAATAAACAACCGCTTGTTTGCAACTAAACTAATTTAGTTGAAAAATGAAACTATTTTATCATTAGTTGATGTGCTGCTGTACTACACTCGCTTCACTAATCAACTCGTTGCTTCACTCAATTATTCTCTTCTGTGCTCTTAATTCTGTATAATATCTATTTTTCTGCTTTGTCGTTTAATTATTCATTGTATCAGGTTCATTGTATCAGGTTCATTATATGAGGTTCATTGTATCAGGTTCATTGTATCAGGTTCATTATATGAGGTTCATTGTATCAGGTTCATTGTATCAGGTTCATTGTATCAGGTTCATTGTATCAGGTTCATTGTATCAGGTTCATTGTATCAGGTTCGCTGCTCTAGCGCGCTATAGCAGGCACACGTGGTGCGTGCTGGTGTTTGTCAATGTGTGTTTGTGTGTGTGTGTGTGTGTGTGTTTGTGTGTTTGCGTGGCAGCTTTCAGCACATCTGCATCAGCAGGCAAGTTAGCAGCCGTGGTTTGTGCAGCTGTCATCACACTGGCAACTCTGCTAGTGTGGCTGGCAGCTTTGTGGCGGAGGCGACATCGACATTTGCCGGATAGAAGCTCGTCTACTGCAGGAACCAACTCGGGAACCTCCCCGGCCGATCTCCAGACAGCCACCACTGAACGGCTGCAGTTGAAGAGACACGAGGACAGAGAGAATGAGAGACAGAGCAGAACTGTCAGTCCTGATCTGCTGTTTGCCGCCGGTCAGTCATGACGTTGTGTCAGTGTTGAGCTTGACATTAATTCAGTGGCTCCATTTCATTATATATTTTGCTGGAAAACAGTGCGTAGAGAACGGCACGATTAATTGGTCATTTCCAAACACACACACACGCATACACATTGCTTTTGTTCAAACGATTTTAGATAATTAATTACATGAGTGTTTGATTGAAATTTCTTCATAGTTATAGTGATTGTGTGAATTATTAATCCACAATATCTGTGCTGCTTTACTGTTGTACTTTGATTGTTCCAGTGCTCGTGTATTGACTTAGTCACTGTTGACTTAGTCTTAGTTGTCACTGTTTTTGTGTTCTTGTTGTGTCACGATTCATAGTAGAGGTTCATTATTGTTGCTTCTATTAATGAAACCACAATAAAACAATTAAAAACACTGACCATACATGTAGCACTAACTGCAGTGTTGTTTGGAGCGTGGGGAGGAGTTAATGTAGATAAAATGAACTACACGTAGTTCTGGATACTCCAATCATAGTCATGGACTACATGTAGTTCTGGACACTTGAATCATAGTTCTGAACACTTGAATCTCAATTCTGGACACTTGAATCATAGTTCTGAACACTTGAATCGTAGTTATGGACTACACGTAGTTCTGAACACTTGAATCACAGTTCTGGACTACACGTAGTTCTGGACTCTTGAATCATAATTTTGCAATATCATTCACGCTATGCTGCTTTTATGCGTTGTTATAGAGGCACCAATATACGGTGTTATTGCGTGAGACTCAATGATATCAATGAATAAACTAACTATTAGCACTGGGCGAGCTGAAATAATACATTTCGACCGTGCATATTAGAAGTGGCGTATTAATTTTGCTCTCCTGTGATCACTGACCCAGATTCCAGTTACACTCACTGCAGTGAGGATTTTAATAATTTCCGATGTGTGGGCAAAGTCGGTCGGTTCAATTATCAATCCAACTTCTTGTTGAGAATTATTGGATTTTCGGTGCAAATGCAAATTGGTCGCGACGTCTTCAAGAGGACGAGCACGGTCTACATTCAGCCGACGGTTACTATGCAAATTGCTGTGATGGAATCGAAGCAAAGCGGACAGATCAAAGTTGACAATCAATTGAGGTTGATTCAATGTCGCCTTGGCTTTGATTTGACACTCGAACTCTGCTTGAAAGAGTTCAGCCGCTCTTATCCAATCTGCCCAAACTCTTATAAACATAAAAACATAAAATGCCATTTTCACTGAGAAATATTGTCCAAATATATAATTTTATAGGTTGCGCCTGGAATTAATCTATTGTGTTAGTAATTGTAAATACACAGATCACGAATTCAACATGTTATGATAAACTCAAAAACTGCATAAATGTACAATATTAACGCCAGCAATGTTAACAATGGAAATATAGCAACGTTCCTGATAGCTCCTTAAGTCCATACCCCTACCCCTAGTTAACTATGGGTACAACTACATGTATTATACCCCTAGCTAACTATAATATGATTTGTGGATGTGGTTCAAGTGACGTGACAGCGTGGCAGCGGTATTCAGAAGGTCTTCAATAACTCGCTATGTAGACCAAATTACTGCAAGCTAGGCATACGTACCATTGGTTTTTTTGGGAAGGTAGGATCATGCATATATCTACTTCGGATTTACATTTTCGGAAACTATTCAACACAAATGGCGTCTGTATTGTCACGCTCAAAGTGATTGAAGGAATTCAATATGAAGTCGAATTTCCCAGAAAAACGTGTCCGACAGGAATTTCATTACATGTGAGAAAAACGTGTCCGCTGGTCACAAATCGCAGCTCGATCAACACAACAAATCGGCTCCTCATTCCAATAATATCGAATGTACATGCAGGATCGAATCATAGGATCATTGCGCCTCGAAACATAACTCCAAAGTGGCACCACTACAGTGGCAGCACCATGGGGGCTTGCAGGGGTTGAAGCACTCTCTCCCCGAAATGTGCCAAGCCCTTCTGAACCCCCTACCCCCAAAAAATCCTGACCATTAACATTTCGATTCTAGTTCTTAGTGTTTCGCCAAGTCCCCGCATCTTTTTCCTTAGCCCCCTACCGGAAAATCCTGGCGCCGCCACTGCACCCTTCTTTATCGGATGGGGTGAATCAAGGTGAAACTTTCGCCATGTACCAGGAAAAATTTGGCTAAGAGTGGTTTCCCAATGGAATGTCGCTAGAAACATGCTTAAAATGCGAATAACCCATGAAAGAGTAAACGTTCACGTATTATATATAAAATAAATAACATATTTGGGTGATTTCGACAACATATTTTTGCATTTTTTATCACACAATAAAAACATAAAGCGGCAAAAATTATCACATAAAGTTCGAAACTCTAGTAATTATAATTGTTCACATTCATTAACTGGAATTGATATTATAGATTATCAAATATATTGTATTATGATAATTATAATAAACGCATTATAATATTGCATTATAATTGTGTTCAGTATCAGGTTATTAATACTACGGTAAACACTGTCGATATTTAGACTCATACAGTCAACGTACACTGCACGTTATTCAATCATTATATCAACACTGTGATAAAGTTCAGCTTGTGTGTTTGACACAGTCAGCGACAATATGTGTTCACACGACGCCGCCCAATCAGCACAGCAGAATTCTCCTCACTGGTTTAATTCATCAGCAACAACGGCAGATCATTTTGTCGATGCATCGCATGCAGCAGATATTCACACATCTCGCACTCAGATTGATTCGCAGGTGAGTGTTATTACCTGTATTGATACCTGTTGATCAGGTTGTGGCAGTCGTTTATTAAGTCAAGCGCTTTTTGATAATACGTTCGGCCCGCCAAATAGCGGAATTCAAGGCAGCTAGAGATGTTTCCGCTGTTTGTAATTTTCTGCCATTTGGAGGTGTGCGCTGTAAAATGATTATCAACTTATTAACTGTGAATTGTTCATTTTCACAAAATATCATCTCAATATTTACCACTTCTAATCTTTCTTATATGGTTCTACCAATATTTTCATAACCCAGAACATTATTCAGCTGTGCGACGTTCTCCTCTGATGTCATGGTTTTGGTTTGCTACAGTGTGCAGGAGAGACCCGTTTCCTCAATTTTGAACACATCATTAGTCTACGATGCAATACTAAATCGGTATTGTTAATGTTATGCGAAGATATAATTTCCTTTGTGATTCCTGTGCAAAACCCTCACCAATCTGCGGTTCTAGACGACCGCCTAGTTTGCTTATACCTAATAATATGCCTGTGCATATGTCTATAGCACGCCCTAATGAGTCACTCGTTTACACCAATCAGCTTGCGATAGTCAACTTTTGTCGGTCGACAAGCTGGAGTCAATATATTCTATACTTCCTTTATCCTTTTTCATCTCACAAAATTGGCCAAATTTCTCAACTTCTCTCGCACATCGCTGCCTGGGTGTCCTCAAGTAACCTCCTTTTGAAGCCTGAAGAAACTGAATATTTCTTATTTCACCCTCCCAGTATTGCTCCTTGCTCTCTCAATTTTCCAATTTTCTGAATTTTCTTTCATCTCATATCCGTAATCTGGGGGTCGTTTTCGAGCCCTCTGTAACATTCTCTCAACATCTGTCAAAAATCACTCGCTTCTGTCGTTTCACTTTGCGCCAATTTTACCCGATCCGCTCTCATATTGATGTTGCGTCTGCTCTCCTCCTAGTTATTTTCTCCTCCTAGCTATTATTTTTTCTCGTCTCGATTATTGTAATTCCTTATTCTTTCATGTTTCAAAGAAGTCCATTCGTTCTCTTTAAGCTATCATTAATCTTTCTTGTCGTTTCGTTCTTCGACTTCCTCCTAAGACACCCACCTCCGCTCATATCCTAGAAGTCGACTGGCTGCCAACTCTTTCAAGGATACAATATAAGCTGTGTTGTATTGTATATAAACTCCTCCACACATCTTATCCTCCCTCGTACTTGCTCTCACCTCTTACCTTCCCGGATCGTCCCTTCAGTCGCCGTTCTGAACCTCTTCATTGCCCCTCCCCCCCGCCGACCACTTATCAAATTAGTCCGCGAATTCTTTCTATTCTTATGCCCCTCGATGATACAACTCTCTTCCTCCTCATATCCTTCGTCATAAATCATATTCTCCTTTTTCCTCTGTGCTGCATAAGTACCTGCTTTCTCTTTCATCGCCGCTTAAACCTCCTTTCAGGCTGCATTGCTTATCTACTTCTGTGTAGCTCTCCATATTCTCGCCATGTTTGTACTCTTACTAATACTACTGGACTTTGGGGTTTGTTTTCTTTTGTTTTATACATTTGATTCCGCTCGCAGCCCGATCTTTTCTTTACTTTTGTGCTAATTGTGCTTGTGTGTGACGTGTGCCAGTGTTTGTATTTGTATGTTCATGTCTTAGTGGATGATTTTTTTCAATATCATAATATGTCGGTGCTGATCCTCCGTGTTATATTTTGTCCTTGCTGGCTCTTGTTTTTCTTCTTTTTGAGCTCCTGTGTTAACGCTGTTATTACTTTTGTATCAATTTATCACATGTTTATTGTGCCTTTGCGATTAGTGCGCTATATCAAATATACGGTTTGTTTTTTTGTTTGTTTGTATATTTAAGAATATCACATTTTCCGCTATTTTAGGTGTGCTACATGAGTGCGGTAAATAGATCATTCCGCTATTCGGAGGTTTCTGCTATTTGAACTCCGCTATTTGGAGGGTTCACTGTATATGCTATCAATACGTTTCAGTTAGTTTAGAGAAATAATTGGTGATATTTTTCACCATATACTGGTAATATACTGCGTAATATTCTGGTAATATACTGCATCATAGTACAGTGGTACACAGTAGTACAGTGGTACACAGTAGTACAGCGGTACACAGTAGTACACTGGTACACAGTAGTACAGTGGTACACAGTAGTACAGTGGTACACAGTAGTACAGTGGTACACAGTAGTACAGTGGTACACAGTAGTACAGTGGTACACAGTAGTACAGTGGTACACGGTAGTACAGTGGTACACGGTAGTACAGTGGTACACAGTAGTACAGTGGTACACAGTAGTACAGTGGTACACAGTAGTACAGTGGTACACAGTAGTACAGTGGTACACAGTAGTACAGTGGTACACAGTAGTACAGTGGTACACAGTAGTACAGTGGTACACAGTAGTACAGTGGTACACAGTAGTACAGTGGTACACAGTAGTACAGCGGTACACAGTAGTACAGTGGTCCACAGTAGTACAGTGGTACACAGTAGTACAGTGGTACACGGTAGTACAGTGGTACACGGTAGTACACTGGTACACAGTAGTACAGTGGTACACAGTAGTACAGTGGTACACAGTAGTACAGTGGTACATAGTAGTACAGCGGTACACGGTAGTACAGTGGTACACGGTAGTACAGTGGTACACAGTAGTACAGCGGTACACGGTAGTACAGTGGTCCACAGTAGTACAGTGGTACACAGTAGTACAGTGGTACACAGTAGTACAGTGGTACAGAGTAGTACAGTGGTACATAGTAGTACAGTGGTACACAGTAGTACAGTGGTACATAGTAGTACAGTGGTACACAGTAGTACAGCGGTACACAGTAGTACAGTGGTACACAGTAGTACAGCGGTACACAGTAGTACAGTGGTACACGGTAGTACAGTGGTACACGGTAGTACACTGGTACACAGTAGTACAGTGGTACACAGTAGTACAGTGATACACATTAGTACAGTGGTACATAGTAGTACAGTGGTACACAGTAGTACAGTGGTACATAGTAGTACAGTGGTACACAGTAGTACAGCGGTACACGGTAGTACAGTGGTACACAGTAGTACAATGGTACACAGTAGTACAGTGGTAAACAGTAGTACAGTGGTACACAGTAGTACAGTGGTACATAGTAGTACAGTGGTACACGGTAGTACAGTGGTACACGGTAGTACAGCGGTACACGGTAGTACAGTGGTCCACAGTAGTACAGTGGTACACAGTACACAATAGTACACTGGTACACAGTGGTACACAGTAGTACAGTGGTACACAGTAGTACAGTGGTACACTGTAGTACAGTGGTACACGGTAGTACAGTGGTACACGGTAGTACAGTGGTACACGGTAGTACAGTGGTACACGGTAGTACAGTGGTACACAGTAGTACAGTGGTACACGGTAGTACAGTGGTACACAGTAGTACAGTGGTACACAGTAGTACAGTGGTACACTGTTGTACAATACTAACTGAGCCAGCTCACACGTGGGTATGTTTTTATTCGCAGAAAATGTGGTGTTTTCGGGAGAGCGGAGAGGACGGGCTAGACTTAGCAGACAACTTGACGAATTCCTATCATAATCTGGCAGCGAGGATTGACGCGGCGACACCTGGCAACTCTGGTGTTCGTGGTCCGAGCGTGTCGCAGCAGATAATTCCCCGGCACGCTCACATCTCCCCACTGCCAGGCTGCTATGTTTACTCGTGTTCGCTCGGCGCCAAACACAGCGTTGTTTGACTCTGCGACGCAATTTGCATGAGAACACAGTCGATTTTCAGCCGTGCTAGGCCGTAATTCCAGCTCGTGGATTACAGCCAAATGTACCGCTGATATAGCACGTTTGCCTGCACAAACAGGCATGAAAGCGTTGCAGAACGCAACTCCACACGAGCTAAATTGATAATGCACTCACTGATGTCGTGTTGAAAATGTGTTGTCACAAGTTTCGCTTCCAAATGTCCCATCTCAGTGTGTTTGTGTCATGCGAATGTGTTGTGTTGTTTGACGTCAGTTGAAATAAACACATCTGTTATATGATGCAATAATCTGCCGCCAGATTCACAATACCAATATAACCCTATTCTTATAGACACAACAATGACAAACAACAGCGTATATTTGCAGTAGTGCACGTGAATAAACTAGATAAGCTAGGTAAACTAGAAATTTACTAGATACATATTTTCCACTACTCAATACATATCAGTCTATGCATAATAATTATTCACGCAGTATATGGCGGCTATATGAGGCCAAAATTGACTGACTTTTCTCGTAATGTTTCTAATACTAATTGTTTATACGTCTCTCAAGTTATATCTAGATAATGCAGCGCTTTCATTGCAACTCACTTTGCCAGCATTGACTGGTGTGTTGCGCGTGCAGGCAAGTGCATGAAAGTAACATCAGAGATAATTTTGCAGTCGAGGCATCGTGTGGCTATTAAACTAGTTGACTGCGCTGCTGGAGGCGCTGGCTTGCCTCGTGAATACTGCTCAACATCATCGCGTGAAAGTCGCAGCAGAACGTTAATGTACTGGCAGTCAGGTGTGCCGCACACTATTTCCAACACACACCGACACACAGACATTTAGGCATTGGTAAACTAGCGTGTTGCTTGGTGCAGCAGGGAAGATGTTTTATTAGGCCGTGGGGAGCAGTTGGCTGAGTCTACATGTGTTGACTGCACTGGTCACGCGAGCTGTACGATAACGTGTGGTGCGTGTGATGGCTCGCTGTTGCTGGCTGCAATGTCGATACAGCTGTTATTGAGACGTGGCAGCTTGCCTCTTTCAACATCGTGTTAGCTGGGTGTGCGGGGGTGGAGTGCTGTCTGCAATTATGCACGTCAAAGTGCAAATCCTCCATAACACCCTTCTTTTTGAAACACAGTTTGTTCAATATAAATGTTCAGTATAAATGTTATGTTCAACGTCGAATATCTTCTTATTGGCGCCAGTCTAAATCTTGGGGATCTAGTGCAGGTGATAAAAGTTCACGTGAATGTTTCTGGGATTCTGGTTGTTGTAGAGACGCAAGCGTCGCTCTGCTTGTTACCAGAGGTGAAGTTATTCCGATGAAAATGCGCGTGCATGTGCCCAGCAGTCCAAGGTAATCCAATGCTAGCCACTTTTCTTCCAGACCTGTCTACTCCTCCAATCTGACACACTGAGGTTTTGCGTGCATTTTCACTGTCGAACAGACTGAAATCCTATTCGAAAGCGGTATGGTCCTTGCCCGTCAGTAGCTTGAATTTACTTGTGGCGCACGCTGAAATTGCAACCAATAGGTAGTGTGATTGATATGTTTTACTGAGGACGCATTGAAACTGGTGTGATTTTGTGCTATCAGCTGATTCTTGTCATTTTCTCGCACATGTCCTACAGTATCAAATCCATCAATGCTTATACTAAATAATGTGTGTGTGTATGTGTATGTGGAATCTAAGACAATTGGTATGCTGGTGTGCATATGAGAAATGTGTATGTATGCCGGTTCTATGCATGTCAATGAGAATGTATTTGTGTTCGTGTGGGAAATAAGAAGAAATTTATCAAAATAAGTGCTAGTTGCAGGAGATCAATTAGATGTGAGTCCAATAGGTCCAATAGGTCCAATAAATGCTTGCTCAATTTATACTAGTTTATCTACTCTAGTCGTTTCATTCGCGATTGTGTTTCAGTGCAGGTTCAGTCATAATCACACTTGTTCTCAGTTTCACACTGTTTCTTGCTGCTATTTTGTTGTAGGCAGTTGTTATCCTCATTGTTTTCTGCTTGTTCGTGGCTTGTTCACCAGGTGTGATGTTATTCACAGTTTTCTTCACTGGTCATATATTTGTTATACAACAGTTACAACTGTATCATTCTTTAATAATTAGCTTCGGGAAAATTCAATTAATATATTCAATTATACATGAGGTCATTCTGACTCCAGCCAGCTTCAAATATGCATAATATCATGTTCAATTTGGCAGTACATTGATTTGATGCATGCGTGAAGTTCATTGAGTGTATGTATGTGTATGTATGTGTGTGTGTGTGTGCTGGCATGCCTAATTAATATTAGACATGATTGTCTATCACCAATAGCCTGCAACGCAGTGATGCCAGTTATTGCCAGTCATGCATGTATTGCCCAAGTTCATGTAGATAACGCTAAAAATGTCATCTCCGGCGTCAGTTTAAATTACATCTCCGGCATGAACAGACCAACTGCTAACAAGTTGATAAAAACATTATAATTATTAGACATACAAATTAATAGAAATTATATATATACGCACATATACATACATACATAATTAATGCCTATCAATTTGTATGTCTAATAATTATAATGTTTTTATCAGCTTGTTGGCAGTTGGTTTGGTCATGTGGGAGATGTATTGAGTACGGGCAGTGTTGTGCACGTTGAGACACCGCCGGGTTCAGTTGTAGCAATAGCAGCTTCTATTAGAATAATTAGCAGCCGAGTCGTGACAGTGGCAATTAGCATGACCAGTGCAGGTTGACAGTGACAGATATTAGTGCAAGTCAAGAAACAGTGATGCATCACCTACTTATCTCAATGAGATCCAATCAGTTTTTATAATTGCAATAGTTAGCCGAATGATACATAGCACTATTTACTCAAGCTGCTCTACATCTATCAATGCTACTTTTAACTTTTCATATTAAAACCCGCATTAATGCTGATACCGACGAGATTTTTCAAACACACAAACTCAACATGGTAGTAATGTGCTAATTTATACAGCACAAAAGCATTAAAGTTGCTTATAAATTGCATTAAATTGGCTTATAAATTAATAATGCTTTAAAATTGATTGACAAGCTATTTTGACATATGATTGAAACAAGTTTAATATATTGTGCGTAGTTGATCATTATCACCGTAAAACATACTTCAAGTGAAAGGAAAACTTTACACTAGTAAACAACAACACTTGTGAACAACAACACTAGTAAACAACATCAAAAAGTATATAAGTGAAACATATATCCAAACATGTAAATTAAATGAAACAATACATGCAAGGTGATTGGGATAAGATAAATAAAAACTATCGCACATTGGATCAAATGGAAATAAAACCCAGTTGGTCGCTGGTGCCAAGTGCAACGAGCAGGTACATGATGTAAGTTGAATGACATATAAAACATTGAGAATTAAGAACAAAAATGGCGTATAATAAATGTATATGGTGCCTTATTAATGGATCAGTCAGTTCAGCGAAATATAATCAGGTTAATAAGAAACATAATCAGGTTAATAAGATTGTGAACAGTGTAGAAGGTGAACAGTCTTGGAAAAGACCACGCAACAAGACATCACACCTACACACGAGTTGTCTGCACCGATGCTGTATTTGTACACACAGACACAACAAGACAGGACGACCAGACACAACAAGACAGGACGACCAGACACAACAAGACAGGACGACCAGACACAACAAGACAGGACGACCAGACACAACAAGACAAGACGACCAGACACAACAAGACAGGACGACCAGACACAACAAGACAGGACGACCAGACACAACAAGACAGGACGACCAGACACAACAAGACAGGACGACCAGACACAACAAGACAGGACGACCAGACACAGCAAGACAGGACGACCAGACACAACAAGACAGGACGACCAGACACAACAAGACAGGACGACCAGACACAACAAGACAGGACGACCAGACACAACAAGACAGGACGACCAGACACAACAAGACAGGACGACCAGACACAACAAGACAGGACGACCAGACACAACAAGACAGGACGACCAGACACAACAAGACAGGACGACCAGACACAACAAGACAGGACGACCAGACACAACAAGACAGGACGACCAGATACAACAAGACAGGACGACCAGACACAACAAGACAGGACGACCAGACACAACAAGACAGGACGACCAGACACAACAAGACAGGACGACCAGACACAACAAGACAGGACGACCAGACACAACAAGACAGGACGACCACACACAACAAGACAGGACGACCAGACACAACAAGACAGGACGACCAGACACAACAAGACAGGACGACCAGACACAACAAGACAGGATGACCAGACACAACAAGACAGGACGACCAGACACAACAAGACAGGACGACCAGACACAACAAGACAGGACGACCAGACACAACAAGACAGGACGACCAGACACAACAAGACAGGACGACCAGACACAGCAAGACAGGACGACCAGACACAACAAGACAGGACGACCAGACACAACAAGACAGGACGACCAGACACAACAAGACAGGACGACCAGACACAACAAGACAAGACGACCAGACACAACAAGACAGGACGACCAGACACAACAAGACAGGACGACCAGACACAACAAGACAGGACGACCAGACACAACAAGACAGGACGACCAGACACAACAAGACAGGACGACCAGACACAGCAAGACAGGACGACCAGACACAACAAGACAGGACGACCAGACACAACAAGACAGGACGACCAGATACAACAAGACAGGACGACCAGACACAACAAGACAGGACGACCAGACACAACAAGACAGGACGACCAGACACAACAAGACAGGACGACCAGACACAACAAGACAGGACGACCAGATACAACAAGACAGGACGACCAGACACAACAAGACAGGACGACCAGATACAACAAGACAGGACGACCAGACACAACAAGACAGGACGACCAGACACAACAAGACAGGACGACCAGACACAACAAGACAGGACGACCAGACACAACAAGACAGGACGACCAGACACAACAAGACAGGACGACCAGACACAACAAGACAGGACGACCAGACACAACAAGACAGGACGACCAGACACAACAAGACAGGACGACCAGACACAACAAGACAGGACGACCAGACACAACAAGACAGGACGACCAGACACAACAAGACAGGACGACCAGACACAACAAGACAGGACGACCAGACACAACAAGACAGGACGACCAGACACAACAAGAAAGGACGACCAGACACAACAAGACAGGACGACCAGACACAACAAGACAGGACGACCAGATACAACAAGACAGGACGACCAGACACAACAAGACAGGACGACCAGACACAACAAGACAGGACGACCAGACACAACAAGATAGGACACCAGACACAACAAGACAGGACGACCAGACACAACAAGACAGGACGACGAGGACACATGTAGTAGCAAGTCCACGCACACATGGTCTAACAACTGGAGATGCAAACAACGAATTTTTGGGTGTTTTTTTGGAAAAACATGTTTTTTAGTTGTTTTGTTTTTATGTTTTTTAGGATGAGGCCAATTGTCCTAGAATGTTGGATTTTAGTATATAGAAATTAGTGTAATTGATGTTTGTACCTTTTTATATGTTTAATTTCAAAAATAATTTAATAATAGTATAAAAACAGAAATATGTTAAAGGTTAAAAGGTTAAATGCCTAAGCGGCAGCTGCTACACGGGAAGAAGCCGAAGCTTATGAACACACAGGCGTGCCCCGTGCAGCTCGCTGCCACCGCAGAACCGACCCTCTCCACGCTATGGCGCCACAAGGACGTAAGACGTATTAGAGAGGGCCACATCCCCAGAATGCATGGCACAACTCACGACTGATATCTGGTACCATCATTTTCTGCTGGGTGGACAGGGGCTGTGGGATTGTGGAATTCGCCCAATGAAATTCTGCTCCGCCGGGTTGTATCAATAAATATCCCAGGAGACGTGCATCCCGGTTCGGCGGCTTAGCTTTCATTTGAAATATTTGATATTAGCATATATTTGAATATTTGATAACTTATATTTGATGTGGATACTTGAAATAATTTGTCAGCAGAACAAAACAAATTAATTGATTGATCAAGTGTTTTTAAAAAACAACATATTTTTTCATGAAAAGAAGTCATGATGTTTATAAAACTGGGTATATATTCGTTTTATTAATGTACAGATTCAGAAAATGTTGTCAGCAGAACAAGACAAGGTTAATTGGTTTTCAAGGTTAATTGGTAATACGTTAATTGGTTGATCAAGTGTTTTAAAAAAAAGTTTTTTAGGCCAATGTTTTATTAATATAACAATGTATTTTTTAAAACAGGCTCTATGGAAGATAGATTTGATTGATGTACGTTCAAATGCCTTTTGTATATGAAATAGCCTGCTGGTATAAGCGGCTGGTTAAACCACTTGATGTAAACTGATTTTTAAACCATTGCTTTTTTCAAAATAATTTTTTTTGAGAGACGGTTTTCGTAGATGTAGAGATTTTGAAAACAATTGTCAGCTGAACAAGGCAGTGGCTGATCCAGAAAGCAATTTTAGGAGGGGCTGAATTAATTTGGGGGGGGGGGCTGAAACTTGGGGACGATCAGTCATGTACATGCATCACTATGCAACGTCTTTGCGATAATGATTATATCAACAAATTCCACATACAATTTTTTTTATATCTATTTTAGTGAATCTCTTGGTTATGAGGAGTTGATGGAGACATTTTGGGGAGTCCCCTGAGCCCCCCTGGATCCGCCAGTGGAACAATGCAAGTTGAAACAAATTGTACCCAGTGATTTTTCATTATCAACCTGTTTTTAGAACTGGTTTTATGGATGATAATTTGTTTGATGTATTTATTTGTGTTCAAATACTTTTTTGTACATTAAATAGATTTCGTCAGTCGTTATTTTCCTACACGGCAAGAATGCCCGTTTTTCTGGTCAGGATTGCTACTCTGTATAATGTGATTCACATTTATTCGTGGTCTCATTAGAGGCACTAAGTTTGTGTGTATATTTCTAGTTTTTGTGTAAATATTTGCAATGTTTGTACTTTTATACTTGCAAATAATGGATACGTTGGAAGAAATGATGCTTAGGGTGAAATTTTAAGTATCATAGTACGTAACGTTATCATCATCAACGTAGTTTTTTTTCTGGTGAAAAGGTTTTGAGTGAAAAAATCGTTAAAATTATGCCACTTGTTTTTTAAATTGTTCAAGTTTTTTAACAGATATGGTCTCCGCGCCACCATTGTATTTGTGTATTTATTTGTATGTGTGTTGCTTCATTTGTGGTTTCCGATGTACGTCTTTAGTCAGTCGGTCAATACACATTTGCGTGTTATTATCTTTTGTAGGCGTTTCTACAAGTGGTGACCCCGAACGTTCGTTGTAAAATATTGTTCTGTATTTTTTCGCCTGTGCGAAATAACACAATGTCAATTGAGCCAGCAGACGCTCTTTCAGCAGCAGTCCGGGTGGAGCTGCCGGTGTTTGATGATACTGATGTCGACACGTGGCTACTGATGTGTGATAATCTCTTGGAAGATGGAGGAGTGAAGACAAAGCTGACCAAATTTCGCAAAGTTTTGGCAAAACTTCCCCCCGCGGAGTTTCGCATTAACAAGGACCTCGCGAGTCAATCACCGCTGGCAGCCGACTGCTACCATCGACTTCAAAACAGACTGCGTACCAGGCTCCAACTGTCTCCAGCTGAGATACTACAGCGTTTGGAGAGCCATCCTCGGCGGCTGGACTCCATGAAGCCATCCGAGCTCTATGACACCATGCACGCGCTTAACCCAAATGATATGGATCACGAGATCTTGCGCGAGGTCTATTTGCTCAGGCTTCCCACAGAGATGCAGCTTCTGTGCAGAGAATTGCTGAAGACAGTAACTCTTCGAGAGGCTGCCTCCAAATCGACTTCCACTATCGTGCACACTCTCATGAGACACCAGCGTCAACTCTTGTGGTCAGCCAGAGAATCAGTGACGACGACGAATGTGCTGTTGCTGTCCCGCGCCATGCTGCCGCACGTGCCCCAACAGACCCGGTTAAGCGCTGTCAAAACAGCTCGCAGCAACCAACTGCAGGCTCAAGTTTCGTCGAACGCTGTCGGTGTCGCCTCCACCGCAAATACGGTCCCGCCGCACGGCATTGTGCTGGACCGTGCACGTACCACGCTGACCTGCCACAGTTCCAGCGGCCGGGAAACGGGCACGGCAATCAACGGTGATGGCCACGCCCGGTTGCCTCAAACGTGAGTGCCACCTGTTGTTTGTGACCGACATCTCTGGCCGCAAGTACCTTGTTGACAGTGGTTCAGAGGTGTCATTGTTACCCGTCGGTCAGAAATACCTCAGCGAGTTGCCTCAACTGAACCTTCGAGCGGCCAACGACTCTTCCATACCCGTTTACGATGTTGGTCGCCTAGTCAGCGTCGATCTGGGCCTGGGTAGATTCCATTCTTTCAAATTCATCGTCGCAGCTGTACCCACACCGATAATCGGCGCAAACTTCCTGAGGGAATATGGTCCCTGAGGGAATATGGATTGATATGCAAGGCCGGCGACTCGTCGACAGTGCAAGATTTTTGTCCACCAATTAATCACGTCATGTTGACCATCCGGACCTCACGTGCATAAATGCCGTTCAGAGTTCCAAGATGGTGATTTGTTCCGCGATATCCGCCAGTCTAGCGCGTTCGAGAAACTAGCAGTCCCGCCATCTGGTTTTCCGGTGGTTACCGTTTCAGGCGTGACGCATCGTATCGTCACACGCGGCAACCCAGTGTTCGCGCGTCCTCGTCGCCTGGTGCCTGCCAAACTCGCCGCCGCCAAACGTGAGCTCGGCGAGCTGATCGCACGTGGTATTCTGGTGCCGTCGTCGTCTCCTTGGTCAAGCCCTATACACTTGGTCGAGAAGGACGGCGGTACTTCCTTCAGAATGGTGGGATGTTATGAGCGTCTGAACGATATAACTGTACCTGACAGGTACCCCGTACCACATATGCAAACGTTTGCCGACCAACTGGCTGGAGCCAAAATCTTCAGCACAATTGACCTACCTCGTGCATTTGCCCAAGTACCATTGACCTACCTCGTGCATTTGCCCAAGTACCGGTGCATGAAGACGACCAAGAAAAGACAGCCATCATAATCCCATTTGGACTTTTCCATTACACGAGGATGCCATTTGGTCTCTGCAACGCTGCTCAGACGTTCCAGAGGCTAATGCACACCGTACTTCGAGGCATGCCACGGGTTTACTGCTACCTGGACGACATTCTCGTTTTCTCGCCAGACGCTGGGACCCATCTCGAGGACCTGCAGGAACTTTTACGCCGCCTGCTGCGGGTTGGTCTGGCTGTGAAGCCAGAGAAGTGCGTTTTCGGTGCATCCAGTGGTCTATTCGTAGCACTCGAGGTGTCAGCCTGCGGCATAGAAATTCTCCCAGACAAAGTGGCCGACTTGCTGGCCATGCAGCCCCCTCGCGACGCCACGCAATGCAGGCGCTATCTGGGAATGGTCAACCATTTCCATCGGTTCCTACCCGACCTGGTAGCCACCCTCGAACCGCTCCATCCAGCAGCAAAGCTCAAACGCGAATTCGTCTGAGGACCCCAGCAAACAGCAGCTTCTGAGAGCACCAAGTCAGCGTTAGCGGCCGTATGCCGTCTTGCGTATCCTCTGCACGACACGCTAACCAAGGTCGTAGCTGACGCATCGGTGCAGTGATCCTGCAGCTGCAGAATCACAAGTGGGTACCACTTGCGTATCACTCACGCATACTGACGGGTTCACAGCTAAAGTGGTGTACAGTGGACAAATAATTGCTTGCCTTGTTCAGCGCCGTGAAACGGTTCAGACACCTTCTAGAAAGCCGTCCGAATTTACAACTGTGGACTGACCACAAACCGCTGATACATGCATTCACCAGCTCGCGTTCAGCGCCAACTGGCGTACCTCGGCGAATTCTCGACTGACGTCAGGCACATCAAGGGCCGTGACAATCCCGTCTCAGACTGTCTCAGCCGTCCACCAGACGCTGCTCTGCGTTCAGTGTCTGAGATACATGCCGAAGCTCAGCAAGGCTTAGATCTTAAAAGGCTTGCCTTAGCATAACAAGGAACTTCATATGTCGCCGCTCTCGCCGCCTCTTCCTCGCTTCGTATTGAGCGCCGTGATGTTGAAGGCGTCCCGACTGGTCTTCTGGTGGACGTCTCCACCGGTGTTGACCGCCCACTTGCACCTGAGGCATTGCAGTACGAGATCTATCTGCTATTCTTCGATCTATCCGGCGCCTGATCTCGGAACGCTTTGTGTTTAGTCGCATAAGCTCGAAAGTGTCAGCTTTGGTGAGAAATTGCACCCTCTGTCAACGATGCAATGTCGGCCGTCACCAACATACTTCGCTGCGCCGCCCTGCAACACCATCTGGACGTTTCGAGGCGCTTCACGTTGACGTCGTCGGACCACTTCCGAAAGACAGTGGTCATCGCTATTTGTTCACAATAGTGGATAGGTACACGCGATACCCGAGGCAATATCAATGCCAGAGGCTTCTGCTGTGTCTTGTGCTCGCGCATTACTTGACTGGACGTCTCGGCTTGGTATGTGCCTGTGCATTACGCTCGATCGTGGTCGACAGTTTGTGTCCGACCTGTGGACCGAGTTTTGATCCATCCTCGGTTTTCAGCTGAAGACAACGTGCGCCTATTCTCCTCAGCAGAATGGGTTAGTAGAGCGTATTCATCGCCAGCTGATATCCTCTCTCACTGTTGCTCTAGAGAGCAATGTCAACTGGATGGCGGCGCTGCCCTTGGTCCTGATGGGCATGCGGGCGGCGTACAAGCCGGACATCAATTCCTCATCAGCTAAGATGATGTTTGGCGAAAAAATGTGCCTCCCGGACCAATATTTCTCACAGACTCAGTTGTCACCAGCGAATGAGACAGCTCGACAGCTCGTAACCTCCATGTCCAGACTCCGGCCAACACCGACCGCTTGGCACCAGCGCTACGACGCCGAACGTCCGTTTGTGTCGCAGCCGCTGATGACGGCGAAACATGTGTTTGGTCGTGTGAATGCTGTGCGTCCACCACTGACTCCCCCTTACCGCGGACCGTATGCCGTGCTTCAGCGCGGTGACAAAGCATTTGTTTTGGACTTCAACGGACGCCCCAACACAGTCGCCATCGACCATTTGAAGCCGGCATTCTCCGAGAGGATCTAAGCCTGCAGGTCACCACTGCCGCCTTCAGCCCAAACTTATCAAGGTGCCGCCGATGCAGCTGCGGTTCCCTCGTCGGTAACGGAGTCGCCTGTTCCTGCTGACACTTCACCCACACTCCGGCCTCTCAGAATCGTTTGGTCCTGGCGTGCCAGGCCAATTCGCGCCCCGGTTCGTTTTTAGTAGTCGGTGCTCCGCACTTGGGAGGGAACTGTGGCTTCCGCGCCACCATTGTATTTTTATATTTATTTGTATGTATGTTGTTTCATTTGTGGTTTCCGATGTACGTTTTAGTCAGTCGATAAATACACAATTGCGTGGTATTATCTTTTGTAGGCGTTCCTACACAGAAAAAAGCAGTTTTCAAACCCTGTTTTCTTACACAATGATTAACTCAATAATTGAATGCAAAGCTGTACTGTACATAGAAGTGCCGCACAGTACCGTGCGAACCATGATATTAGGACTTTGAGAAACATTATACCAATTTTATTGTGCATATTTAATAATTATACAATTTGATAGGAACACTAATAGCATGAATAACTTATATGATGACAGAAATAATTCATTTAACATCCAAAAATATATCATTTCTATAATTCAATTTTTTGCATGACTTAAAAAAACCCAAAGAGAACGTGTTTTTTTGGTGGAGGTTTTTTTGGCAAAAAAACTTTTTTGAAAAAAACTCGTTTTTTTAGGTCGCATCTCAACTAACATCACGCACCCACAATGACACGAACGTACACCACACACAGACATACATACGAATAGGACCGCCTTGGCGATGTAGCACTGTTGCATTGTACCCCGTACCTTCACACTTTTATGGGTGTGATATAAAACAACATTACCAGTTGGTACGTGAGCTGCACGAGGCTGCAATTTTACACCTCAATTGGCGTCCAATGTTGCAAATTGTCAACTGAGCAACATTGAGTCACGGAACAACAGCGGCTGTTGTATATAAACTCTTGTATATAAACTTCTTGACACATCTTCTCCTCCTGCCTACCTGTCTTCGCTACTAACCTGTAACACCAAGCTTTCTAGCCGTCGTCCTGTTCCCCTCGTTTACCCTCCTGCTCTCCATGCTGGTCCGCTAAATCATTCTTCTTCTCTGCTCCTCGTGTATATAATTCTCTACCTCCTCACATATTGGATAATAAATCTTACATGTCCTTTTCTACCTCACTGCACAAATATTTACTATCCTTGCCGTCCCCTCTTACTCCTCCGTTTCGACGCCACTAGCCCTCATATTGCCACTTGCTTGTTTGTGCTCTCACTTACTTTCAATTATTTGATAATTTTGTTCACTAACTCTATATTTACATATATTTATTCATATTCATGTATCTACTCTATATTTACTCCAATATTACCATGTATATTGACTTTCTTCGACTGCTCATAGTGACTCTCCCCCGCCGAGCTACTTAATTCTATTATATTTTCTTTCGTCCATTTATTTGTTATGTTTCGCGCCTCTGATTACTGTGTGCGCTATAGAAAATACATTTGTTGTTGTTGTTGTTGTTGCTGTGTCAGTGCAACACAGGCTGCAGTCCCTTTACAACATCAGATCGTCACACACAAGCACACACACACACACACAGACACACAGAGTACTGCGACAGACAGACAGCCAGACAGCATCTGGCGGGAATGATCGATTTAAACCACAACTCTCGATCATGATTCAATCACTCGCCACTCACCATGACGCAGTATATAAGCGCAAATCGTTCTGATATGCAGCAAGTATATTTTGTTCTCCAAGCTTCCGATGTTGACTATGCGAGTATTATACTTGAGTTGTCATTTTCTTCTAGGTTTGTGAGTCTGGCTAGGTTCTTGAGCAGCCCCTGTATTTGTTTAGCTTCATCAGGACGTTCAAGAAGTATATATGTTTCAGCGCTATTCGAATTATTCTAGAATGTATTCCTAAAATCACTTGAGCTAAAAAAATCACAAGTAATAAACAGTAGGAACGTTTTAATAAACACATCAATTTTGGCGTAAATATTATTTGGTGATATATTTTGTACTTGTTGCGCAATTTACGTAGCAATCTCAGATTGCATAAATGGCCTTCGGTTTTCAATTGTGCACTTGTTGGTTTTCCGAGTCATTTAACGGGGCGTGATTTTCACAGTGCGTCGTGAGGCTATTCAATTCGACCTCTGTAAGCCTTATTAGTCCCATTCGCATTGTTTCTGCTGGATATATGCCAGTCAGCTTGCTTATACTGCTGACGTTGGTGAGCTATTTTTAGACCTGTCTGGATAGTTATTTTTAGCCATGAGTGTACACTGGTTTTCAAATCACATACATTGGGCCAAGGCATGGTGGTCAAGCATGGCTGAGCAGCTTGACGATTTGATATGTAGCTACGACGTGCCAGTGCCTGAAGGACTTGATCCATTGTCGGTTTTGCTTCTGGGATGGATGACGTTTTCTGTTTTGTCATTCCTCATTTACAAGTCATACAAGCGTATCAGGAAAAAAGGCGAGACCGATTCAGATCCATTACGAGCACGACAAACGAGTGATTTTCAACCAACTACAGGAACCACCAAAAAGCGGCGATCGGAAAATGCGGTTGAATGTGACGATGTCGAAGGGGTTGATGAAGCCTTTATCTCCAAAGTACGTTCTTCAGTGCCTCTCAAGGAAGCCGTTTCTCAAAGAGCCTCTCAGTTGTTGAAGAACGGTTCTCGCGACTCAAGAGCGGGTCATCCAGTGGCCACTGGCAGCGACAATGCGCAAGTACGCTGGGTCAACAACGTTATCGACTACATTTTCCAGCGACCCGATGTGATTGACAGTATAGCTCAGGCTTGGATCGCAGCCCTGAACGACTGTGCGCTGAAGCAATCTACTGAGGTAAGCGAAATTTTCCGCTATATTCTCGTGCTGTTGCTGTTTAACACACTTTCACTTTGGTTTTAGCTTCGTGAACGATTTCGATTATAATTTGTTGCAGAAATAAATATATATATATTTATTGCTAAATTATATGGTAAGGTGCACACTACTCATGTTTTCAATGATTATATTGCGTATATTACCCAAGGGGCACTTTTTGAATTCACTGAATAAAGCAGATTGACGTGATAAATACAACTTGAAGATTATGTATATTCAAATGAATGGAATTATACGTGAAATGCAGTTGATAACAGTTCATAACACGCTCGATTGGACCAATTGAGCGACCCGCTGTGAGTCCAATCACTGTGCTTATCTTCATAGTGATGCGGATGTAACTAGTATGCAACGGACTTAAACAGGATTTGATCACGTGCAGTGTCATGAATCTGCATGATTTTGTGTTGATGCCAGTATTCTCTCATAATGCCTGTATATAGATATATCTGGCACACGGAACACCCGCGTTTTCTACGAGAATACAGGTGCAATGAATCGTTCATTTTCACAGGGGCTCACTAGCTAATACTTTCACTTCTCGCGTCGTCAGACATTAACGGTTCAAATCCTGACTCGGGTTCGTTCATCAACACCTTGCTTCATTCTCCCGCAGTTACCGTTGTAGGTTGGACTCACGGCGGGGTGTCATATAGTCTCAACAGGCTGCCTTGCGCACTTGAAATGTTAATAACAATAATACGTGTATTCACTCGGGGACCATGTTTAGGGAAAACCAGTGTCAGTTGCTGTGACAGCGCGCTCGTGCTAACTCGCTGACCGCACCTTTGCCTGTTCAAAAACAAGCTGCTTGTAAGCAAGTGCGCTCGCAGGTCACGTGACCTCAGTGACCACGTGACACGGCCAATGTTTGTATGTTTGTATGTATGTACGTTACGAGAGTGTGCGTGTAAGTGGCATTATGTATCAGTGTGATTTTAGCTGTGTGTATGTGTGTATTGGTGTATTGTGTGTATAGCTGTGTGTATGTGTGTATAGCTGTGTGTATGGTGTACTGGTGTGTTGGTGTGTTGGTGTGTTGTTGTGTTGTTGTGTTGTTGTGTTGTTGTGTTAGTGTGTTGTTGTGTTGTTGTGCTGGTGTGCTGGCGTGTTGTTGTGTTGTTGTGTTGTTGTGTTGTTGTGTTGTTGTGTTGTTGTGTTGTTGTGTTGTTGTGTTGTTGTGTTGTTGTGTTGTTGTGTTGTTGTGTTGTTGTGTTGTTGTGTTGTTGTGTTGTTGTGTTGTTGTGTTGTTGTGTTGTTGTGTTGTTGTGTTAGTGTGTTGTTGTGTTGGTGTGTTGTTGTGTTGTTGTGTTGTTATGTTGTTGTGTTGTTGTGTTGTTGTGTTAGTGTGTTGTTGTGTTAGTGTGTTAGTGTGTTGTGTTGTTGTGTTGATGTGTTGGTGTGTTGTTGTGTTGTTGTGTTAGTGTGTTGTTGTGTTAGTGTGTTGTTGTGTTAGTGTGTTAGTGTGTTAGTGTGTTGTGTTGATGTGTTGGTGTGTTGTTGTGTTGTTGTGTTAGTGTGTTGTTGTGTTAGTGTGTTAGTGTGTTAGTGTGTTAGTGTGTTAGTGTGTTGTTGTGTTAGCGTGTTAGTGTGTTAGTGTGTTGTTGTGTTAGTGTGTTAGTGTGTTGGTGGGAGGCAGCCCCTTTCACTGGCTGTGTGGCTTTATTATTCTACGTGTGCACATATTGCTGTTATTTATTGTTCTAGATGTGTATATATTGTTTGCTCAATAATTTCGAACCAAAGCCGAAGCAAGGTCTTGTGGGTCGCCCGAATAATTGGGCCCCCATCATTAATAGAACACAATTATAATAGATGGCCGACTTTGGAAAGATGCAGTTACCAGCAGCCTCTCGGTCTCTTGGGGACTCCATGTACTTGTATGCGCTAGTTTATGATATATTTTATTATAATGTGTAGGGCAACGGGGTGCTTCAACACTCGGCGTCTTCCGGCCGGGTTGCGGGGCTATAAATCGCACCAAGTTATGAGATCAGTCAAGGCAAGTGGTCTAGGTTCATGAATAACACGCATTATAATGCTCATAAATTGACGCAAAATTATTGCATAGTTCAGATTGGAGCTAAGGATATTACACATATGGACCATTACGCCTACGCTTAAGTCTGTTCTCTTTCGCTGTCCTAAATAAGCAAACCTAACCCAACCTTACATAACCAGAAAGGGAGCAAATGTGCCTACGAACCATCACGCCTACCCCAGTCCCAGCTCTCTTAGCCTTTCTATGAGTCGAGGCGCAACTGCATCGAGACGGCAGCCAGGATATTACGTCTACGGACCATTACGTCTACGGACCATTACGCCTACGGACCATTACGTCTACGGACCATTACGCCTACAATTCAGTACCGGCTCTCTTTCCTTTTATTGTTAGACTAGGTTAGTTAGGAAAGAGAAAGAGAGCCGGGACTGAAGCGTAGACGTAATGGTTCGTAGACGTAAAGGTCGGTAGGCGTAATATCGTGGTTCCCTTCACATTTTGCTCAACACGTTGGCTATTACTGTAATTGCTGTTCAGTTTGGCGCTGAAAAAATACAAACAGAATGTTCTAGTAAATATAGATATTTTAAGTGAGCGTTGTATTGCAGCAATACGTTGGTGATTGAATCAGTGTCATCTGATAAGTATCAGGGTATTGTGAGTGTAATGAGATGGTCGCACACATTGTTCTTATTGTTATTATTTCAAACGCGTGCCTGTTGAGACCATATGTAATGGCCCGCTGTGAGCTAATCTACAGTGTTTACTGTCAGTATACTAATCGCAGGTGCTGTTCAACGAATCAGGGCTGGAATCTACTTCGATTTCATCTTAAAATCATTTTAAAATCTACTTCGATTATATCTTATAAGACTTGTGTGGTTGTGTTTGTGTACATATGAACATTGTTTATGTCTTGTTTCTTGTGTTGTGTCGGATCTCGGCAGATTGAGACAGCACGCTTTTTCCTTACGTCTTCCGGGTCCCACACATCATCTCGATATACAATTATGATAGTGTTCATGTGATTATATAATTTTGTTTTTTGGAAGAAAAAATAAGATACTCAGAGTTCAGCTGCTAAGTCACGTGGAAGTTGCATAATCATTCTGCAAGTGAACTAGCTGAATCCAGTGATTACTGCTGACTCACTGCTCTTGTTCAACTTGTCATTCACTAATTGCTCACCATATAACTGTGCTGGAGTATGGTGTTTGTGTGTTATGTGGTGAATACTTGCTAATTATATATATATATATATATATATATATATATATATATATATATATGTGTGTGTGTGTGTGTTATATATATATATATATATATATATATATATATATATATATATGTGTGTGTGTGTGTGTGTGTGTGTGTGTGCAGGACGGTGTGAACTTGCAGTTTATCGGGTTATCACGCAGCGACACGGATCACTGTGATTTAACTAACATTGTGGTCGATACCAGCCTCACTGATCACCTGGTAATATTGCCACTCATTGACACACGCTAAAACATTGATACATACTGACACATTGATACATACTGACACATTGACACAATGGTACATACTGACACATTCACATACTGTCACATTGTTACATATTGACGCATTGATACACACTGCCACATACTGACAAACTGACACATTGGTACACATTGACACATTGATACACATTGACACATTGATACACACTGATACACATTGACACATTGCTACACTTGCACATTGATACACAAACATACAACACATGAACACACACACACACACACATACACACACACACACACACATACACACACACACACACACACACATACACACACACACACACACACACACACATACAAATGGATATACGCACGCAGAAAGATATACTGACATTTTTGTTCACAGAGTATAACGTGTTGGTTGGTGGTAAGTTTTATCACTGTAATCTTGTGTGTGTGTGTGTGTGTGTGTGTGTGTGTGTGTGTGTGTTCGTTTGTGTATTCATTAATTGGCTAGTTTAGCTAGTCTCAATGAAAGTCCAGCTGAGCTCACACTGTTCTGTCTCAGATTCTCATTTCTTGCAGTGTATTTTTCAACATCATTGTATTGTTTGACATCGCAATTTTCCCCGGGCAGATTATTTCAATAATGTGCTCATGGTTCTGGACTCATGGTTGTGTTCAAACACAAATATACAAGTTTACTAGACGTGTTATTCAGGTCTTGTAGCCAAACATCGGTCTCTCCTCTCGGTCAATGTTAGTCTGATTTAGTCAGATTTATTTGTCCTCATGCGGGACACACTCATCCTACTCACAGACATCAAGTCTTTTAGACGATCAGTCCTTTTTGTGTTCAGTCACTTGACATCTTGAGAATGCCTTCTGTTGTAGAATACATTTCTCATACAGCCAAAAAACAAATAAAACTAATGATCAGGAGAACTTTGTTGTGTTTTTACAAGTTCTACAGCAATTTGACAAATAAATGACAGCTTGTTTTCTTATTTCTGGCATAATGTATAAGATGTATCACTTATGGTACCCCCGACATTCACGCTATATAACCGGTTGAGGTTGTGCATCACTACTATATGTTCATACACGATGACTCCACACAACCGCCAGTCTACTTGTTTCACGCTCGTGTATTGTGCAAGCGTGGTCTATCATTGTTCTATCATGACTGCAACTGTGCACGTGCTCATGTGTGTGTGTGTTGCTGGTATTTCCGGTGATATTTTCACGCGCGGTCTGTTTGATATCGTGTTGATAACACGGTGTGGATAATATGCTACCTTTTAGCGACTGCTTTCTCACAGAGTGTATTTTTCATCATGATAGAATGATGGGAAATTGCTAAGGTTATTCATGTAATGTGTTTTATAAAGGACAATGGCTATTTGATCATTGTAATGCAGTTTATGATGTATCATCGTGGGCGCAGATCCTGGGGGTATATATACCCTCGATCAATTGAATATGAAATTATACCCCCGAACATTCTGCTGAGTTCAGTTCATTGGGTATATTATCATCAAAATCAGCATAGCAAAAAATAATAATACACGAAAATTGTACAAAATTATAAATATGTGAAAAAGTATACTTTACGCAATATACTTTTTTATTGAGGTATGTGTGTTGTGATTGACTAGGTATAAAATAGTTGAGGGTCCCATACAATTGACCAACTGAGTCAACTTTGAACACACTAATGCATGATGACTGTCATCCCCCGAGCCTCGACACAAATCTACACGTCTGGTTATGAGGCCGAGATATTGAAGCATCTCATGGAAACATAGCAGCCATCAAGTGCGTCATTCCTTACTTGGTGCGCTTCAGGGGGAGATAGTATTTTATTATGACGACTCATCAGGTATTGACGACTAGTAAGTGGTATATTAGCAGGTTGACAACACTTGTGTGTGTGTGTGTGTGTGTGTGTGTGTGTGTGTGTGTGTGTGTGTGTCAGTGTGTGAGTGCTGATTGTCGCGCCTGTGTGCGGGTGAAGACGTGTTTGACGTTTGAGCGCTCGGCGGGGGGAGGCGGCCTGGCACAGTATGTGGCGCACGTGAGACAGTTGCAAGGACGGTTGCACGTGACCGTGTTGCAACACCAGTGCATGGCCATTGTCAAGTGGAACGGCTGGCCCGAGGTGGGTGAGCGACACTGAACATTATTGTGTATTATCACTCGTAACTGCTGGATCACGACCAAAGCTGGGTCGCTAGGCGCTCACAGAAAATCACTATTTTCCGACTAAACTATATAATAAATATGTATTGCAATAATTAAAACATATGCCTAGTATTAGTATTGCAATCGTACCATGATTGTAATGATGACTTTATCGAGGCAGATCATGAATATATTAAACTATGATTAATACATAATAATTGCACATATAAGCACAATTCGTATATTTATGTAGGCTTGGGTGGCGATGCTTGATTTGTACAGAATTTTGATTTGTTGCCAAAAAAGGTTGAGAACCACTGCAATTGTACTGCGTGTCATTACGGCTCATAATTGTTTATATATCGCACCACCAGGTGGCGTTCAACCATTACAAAACTTATTATATCTTCACTGCTTGTGTACAGTGCTATGCGACATCATCCTCAGCCGTGTATCATTGGATCATGCTCTTGTTATCAGTTTTAATTTTCATTTATATATTGCCTTGTTTCCTTGGAAATACATCTATGGAGGCATTGACTCAGATATTCACAATAGGCTCTAAGAAACACAGTATTGACTGCGTATGTGAATTATCTCGATACCAACATAGCAGACCCTGCGGTCAGAGGATAAGAATATTGCCGCCGTACCCGCTGCGTGTCGTGTAAGAGGCGACTAAAAGCGGACTCTCTGCTTCTTCCTGTGTGTAATATTTACTGCTGTGCAATATTGCTAGTGATGGAGATATTGAACTTAAAAAATACCAATGTGTATTCATTGCATGCATGATGCCTGTGCTAACTATATGGGGAAGGGAATATGAACGTTTTAGCCGGATTTTAGGAGTATTAAAAACTATCAAGGATATTTTAGTTATTCAGTTATCATTCAGTTCAGTTATTATTTTATTATGTGTTTGATTTATTATGTATATTGTGACGACTGATTGGGATTTGATAGGTTTACAAAATTGTTCTCACGATCCAAGCAATATGGCGACGAAGTAATTAGACTTACGTAGTGCATGTCTTCTAGCGACAATATTTCAAATATTGTAGTGATATTGACCGAGGTTTGTGGCTGGTTTTATTTGTAAGGTTCGTGTGTGTGTGTGTGTGTTGTGGAGGTTGCGTGGGTGTATTTCCAGTGATTTCATGTTTAATTCATGTCACGTGCTGACTCCACGCTCACATGCAAGCATATATATATATATATATATATATATATATATATATATATATATATATATATATATATATGGGCTGGAATGGGGCGCGTGCACACACGAATTTGCCTGAGCTCTCACTAATTATGCAAATAGTGTTTGTGAACGTACACACACACACACACACACACGCAGAGAGACTGTAGTCACACTGGTCTTGTTCACGTTTCTTCAGAGGTTGGTTTTTGCATAAACAGCGAATTGTGTTATTGAAAGGCTGGGACGGTGGTGTGCGTGCGTGCGAGACTGTGTGACACTGGCCAGCTTTGTCACAAGTTTGACAACGGCTTGTTGGCGGATATTGTTCCAAATGACATCTGTTGGTGCGGCTTGATTGCGTGTTGTTTGGGCAAGGTGATGTGTGAGGTGTGTGTCGTTTGATGTTGTCTTGACCGCTAGCACAATGAAATGGCGGACATGTTATTGCAATAACAACACCGAACTGAGATGAGATGCAGGTGCACGGCTCATCTAGCTATTCCTCTAGTCAAGACTGCAACTGACATTGTACACTGTTGCACCAATTGTTCTATGCATTCCAATTACTCGGCGTACAGCTGTGTGTGCGTGTGTGAATGAAGTGTTGTTTTGTGCCGCGGTGTACATTCAGTGCAGATTCAATCAGGTTCAACACAGACGTCATCTGCAAGTAATCATTGCAGAATGCTAGCGTGTTTGTCTTTCTGCCGCTATCCTTTGTTTCGTCTTATTCTCTTTCTCGGCTTGTGTTTGTGTGTACTAGTCATGGCTATGGTGTGGTTGTTTCACTAGATTCATCCCCCACTGCTGGCCGTGGAGTCGTCTCACTCTGCCTTCTTATTGTGCTCTCTTCTCTGTTATCCCCTCTGTGTCTGCCGTGTTGTTGTGCCTCTGTGTTTGCGCTCGGAGACGTGAGAGTGTTGCGGTTGTCACTGTCGTGTTGCATGTTTTTGGTTCGTTGTGAATGCACGTCCACATACTAGTAGCGCAATCAATCTTGGTTGGCTGCAACTCGTGGTCTTATTGTCACCGACTTCAAGCTTGTCTGATTGAGAGCCAACGTCAATGAGTGCAACGTGCAATGTTGATTTTATTTGAGTTTGACTCGACGTTGTTGCATCATCGTTGTTTCTACATTTGTCGTCCGTTTAAATATGTTGCTCGTATGCTCGTATGTTGCTCGCTCGTATTTCATCTCGACTGGTTCTTTCTTTTTGGGTATTTGCGTCTTAGCGATGTGCAAAATTGCATGAAGTATCACAAGTATTCATTTGAATATTTCTAGGCCGTCCGATAGATCAGATTTGTGATTTTATCCGATGCAAGCATGTTTAGTCAGGAAGACTATTGTGAAGTGTTCATTAATTGTTTAATGCTAATTGTTCAGCCGTCTATTAATTGAGCATTGTCCTGCTAACAACGTCGTTTGTTGTCTCTGCTGTTACGTGGCGTGGGAATGCAGAGCTGGTCTCAAATGATCGGGGCCGTAGGCAAAGTGATTTCGGTGGGTCCAGAGGGAATGAAAAATTACAACTCGTTTGTGTGTGTGTCGTATGATCGTTGATAATGTGGTGTGGCATGTGTGTGTGTGTGTGTATGTCTGTCTTTCTGTGTGCGTGTGCATGTACGTGTATGTGTGTCTGTCAGCCCCTGCTTGAGTATGTGTGTCTGTCTGTGTGTGCGTGTATCTGTCTTTCTGTCTGTGTGTCTGTGTGTCTGTGTGTGTGTGTGTGTGTATATATATAACTGTCTGTCTGTCTGTGTGCGTGTCTGTGTGGGTTTTCTCTCTCTGGATCTGTTTTTCTGTCTGTATGTGTATGTGAAGTCACATGTTTCATTCATACCTGTATTTTTGTTTGATATATTGTTGATTTATTTATTCATGTTTGATATATTTCATATATTGTTTAATCGGAGCGATGTACATATCCGTCTGCTTGTCTTTGTGTCTGTCTGTGTGTGTCTGTCTATCTCTGTGTGTGTGTGTGTGCGTGTGTGTGTGCATTAGACCTGCCCAAACAACTATTTTTTTCTATTTTTATACCCTCCTGCACGGTTTGCCATGCTTTTTGACCTGAAAAGCCGAAAATCACAAGCATTTGTGTCCAATATGTATCTATACCCTGCCGCATTGGACATGAAGTTTTCGCGCCCGATACAGCAGCAAGTAGGCAATTTTGCCTTGCACCGCGCAGTTGTTTCACTTGTAACTTGTGTTGCAATCGTAATTGGGGGATAAATTGGGTATCGAATTGAAGCATTTGCTCCTGTAAGAAATATTTCGAGTAATTATCGAATACAAACGTATTATATCGAATAAAAATTCAAATTTAAATGAAAAATCATGATTTCTACAAGATGAACACTTTACAGTCACTGATATGTCAAATATACAAGCATGCCCAAACAACTATTTTTTTCTATTTGTATACCCTCCTGCACGATTTCCCATGCTTTTCAAGGTTTCAAGATTTATCGACTAAAACTATTCTAAACTACTTTCGGTTGAAATTAACACATTACAGTAGATATTGTCATTGAAGATGATTTGTAGTATTAATATTGACGTAATCCGCCATCATCTTGACTTCACGCTCATCAACTTCATTAACTACTTTAATATTTTTCACAAACAACACTCCCTTTATGCAGTCATTACTCTATGACCAGGTTTATGCACTTTTTTCTCTTAAGCTAACCATGTACGTGCGTTATACAGTGTTGTGGCATTTCCAGTATTAAGACTTGCCAATTGCTCGTGACGTGTTTAAACAAAGGATTATCTGCGCTCTTGATATTTCCACATAGACTCATCCATAAGGCGCCAATCAGCAATGCTAGGATACAGTGCCCACAAGCGAGGTAGAACACTTGTTTACCCCGCTGCTTCTCAAGTAGCTTGGTAGCTCCCCGATGTACTCCGATTTCCCATGTCCCCGATGTACTAGCTTGGTAGCTCCCCGACCACTGTTGCTGGATGCTGTGTCAAGCACAATGGCTGTAATTACTTCAGCAATATCATTGATGCCTCTGTCTGAACTATTCCTATTGAGCTGTCTCCCTTGACATCCTTTGCATCTTCCCATCACGGTGGGGAGCAGCATACCTGGGAGGATCCTTAATGAATTCTGCCTTGTAGTTCTGTATGACGTAATACATCACCTGCATTCTGTTCCGTCCTGTTTTTGAGCGTGAAAATATGAAATCGTTAAGTTCAGTCCCTCCAACATTCAAAGAAGCAAATACTATCGCCGTCACTTGATTTTCGGACAATACAAGACGATAAGCGGTATTACATATATTCGCATACTCCATGATTCCCGGGGAATGTGATAGTCACATCACTTTGTAAATGTATGGATCCAAGACGACGCTAATAGTAATCCATATCATCTCTAGTTTTATTGTCGCTTGCACAAATCCACGAGACAGCAGAATCAGTGATTTTCTGTGCGGCAACTAAATAACTGACACCATTTTCCATTCACACCACATATTGCTTGCTCTTTTTTTTGCTGTAGTCTGGCAGTCCTCTTTACCTGTAGTCTGGACCGTGACTCAAATACATTGTCATAGCCAGACATGTGCAGCGTTGTACTTAATCCCAGCCATCTGCCAAAGTGGAATGACGGCCTACACTGTTTCACTGACGATATCTTATAGCGAATACGTTTCTTAATTTTCTGCTAACGTTTGGAGGATGTACTGCAACGCCTGTCTGTTGTTCGGTGGCAACCAAGTATGTTGTATGAAGAGGCCTAACCATGACCGCTCCTGTAGAAAATCTAGTAGTAAACTGGCGTGATGCTTGTGTCTGAACTGCAGGTGGGGCTTCTGATGTATATACATGTCGTTCTCGCAGATCTGTGTATAACGCTATTATAACTATCTTCTGAGGTGCTTATATACCATTTGCAATTTGATTTGATCCAAATGAAATTTGATTTGATCCAAATGAATTCTGATTTGATCCAAACGAAATCTGATTTGATCCAAATGAAATTTTATTTGATCCAAATGAAATACGATTGATAAAATCGAACCTTAATTGAAAAACTAAAAACAAATAGTAACTAAATCTAAGGATTGGCTGTTAATTATCCAATAAAGGTTTAGTATTTGTATATAATAATGTATTTCTTCATAATTTCTTTTATTTCATATTTGCATTTCACATTTCATTTTACTACTTTAAACATCATAAGTTTCTAGGGGAATTAATTATTGATTAATTAAAAGTGGGTAAAATATTGAATATGATGTAATTTAATGATATATAATTTAGTATAATACATGATGATGATATCGTGGCCTAGTTATGAAAACCTTTACACAACATAGAAAATCCCAATATTTCAGATGTGATATTGTGATGTAATTTGTTTATACGAATCTTTGTTATATTAATTTTTGATGATATCAATGACTACTAAATAGTATTTAGTCCTTAATGTATATACAGTCGACCCTCCAAATAACGGACTCGAACAGACCACGAAAAAATTCCGCTATTTGGAAGTCCGTTATTTGGAGGGCCTACTGTATATATATATGATACACAGTCCTGATTTTCACTCCTAAAGTATTCGCAACATGTTTCCAGTCACTCTCATTGTGGTATGCTTCCTTGATTATTTTTTCTATGATTTTCACTGAATTTATTATACTTTATTATTAGTTTTGCGCTATTAACACTAGCGAACTGATGAGTCGTATAAAGTGCTATTGTGAAATAAAGCATGGCCCCAGAAAATTTCTGCTCAATCGACAAAGTCGCCAAATATTCATATTTTATTATAAATACGCTTGCTTTTAGATATTTTTTTATAAGAAACCTTCATTTTTCATTTTCTTCAATTAAAGTTCAATTTTTTTCCTTATATTTCATTGGGATCAAATCAGATTTCGTTTGGATCAAATCAAATTTCATTTGGATCAAATCAAATTTCATTTGGATCAAATCAAATTTCATTTGGATCAAATCAAATTGCAAATGGTATAGATTGGGCTCAAACAGATATGGAAAGCAGCGCAAACAAGCACTATTGTGTATTGATCTGGCTAACGTGAAAAATGAAGGTTCATGTATGTGCGAGAGTATGTACATTGTGACATCTTCTGTGTGTTTGTGTTTCAATGTTCGTAAATATTGTTTGCATATGTGCGCAAGCTGTTTGCATGCGTATCTTGTGCTCAACTGGTTAGATAGAGTTAGAAGAGATGTTGTGTTTTTATCTGGTCATAGTTTGTTGTCCAACATGGAAGGGGGGGAGTGCGGATTATCTTTCGGTCTGTATTGTTTGGGCCGATATGACGCTTAGCTTTCGTCCATCCTTGGGGAAGACAGTGTTAATGAGGGGGAAGACAGTGTTTTGTGGCTGTTTCGGTTCAGTTAGAATGGTTTTAACTAGACTGATAATAACTTCACATTTACAATAATTTCAGATCAAGAGTGCAAAAATTGTAGAAATCATGATTTTTCATTTAAATTTGAATTTTTCTTCGATATAATACGTTTGCATTCGATAATTACTCGAAATATTTCTTACAGGAGCAAATGCTTCAATTCGATACCCAATTTATCCCCCAATTTCGATTGCAACACAAGTTACAAGTGAAACAACTGCGCGGTGCAAAGCAAAATTTCCTACTTGCTGCTGTATCGGGCGCGATAACTTCATGTCCAAGGCGGCAGGGTATAGATACATATTGGACACAAATGCTTGTAATTTTCGGCTTTTCAGGTCAAAATGCATGGCAAACCGTGCAGGAGGGTATAAAAATAGAAAACATTGTTTCTGTGGTGCGTGTGTGTATCTCTCTCTCTCTCTGTGTGTGTGTGTGTGTGTGTGTGTGTGTGTGTGTGTGTATCTGTGGTGTGTGTGTATATCTGTGTGTATCTGTGTGTGACTATCTGCCTAATTTAATGCAATGGCCCTGTGTCTATCTGTGTGCAAATACGTGGAACATTTTGTGTGTATGTGGAAAAACTCGTTGTCTGCGATGTATAGTAATCGTAATTGCCAATGTTATAATATGAAATGGTAATTGTCAATGTTATATTCGTATGTGGTTCGTGTGTGAGCCTCCAGCGATGGCAGGTCCAGTATACTGGCTCTGGTGAATCACGAGATATTTGCATATTGTGTAGCTTGCATTTTTCCTTGCATATAGCGATCAATCATGGTGCCTACTGTGTACCCATTGATAAAAACTACGCTGCTCTGTGCAATCAACGGATGTGCAATTTTTCACCGAATTCAACGTGCGGAAGGCGGTTGCATGTGTTGCATGTGCACACTTGTTATCACTGGTGTGTGTGCTATTTGTAGTAACGGTGCATTTCCGGCAGGTTACACCGGCATGATTCGCTGATTCGATATGAAGCACGCAATTCAGCGAGTTATTTGCCAAACGAACGTTGTTTTTCGGGATGATGCATGAACACGGCTGGCGTGTGTTGTGACTTGCTTGGTCGAGCTGTGCTGATTGCACTGATGTAGGCTAATTGTGTTGATTACACTGTGAATACGGGTCGGATTGCATGAATATGCCGGTGAAAGCACAAAGCAAGTTTCGCAAATACATGCGCACTTTGACATGCAACAATTATGCAATGATTATACAAGTTTTTCTCCGTAGATTTTCATCTGCAAAAAATCCTGGACGATGCAGGATTTGTTGTATTGATGGTATGATTGTATGATTGCAATCACCTTCATCATCAATACAGATACAAAGAGAAGACGTTAACGTTAAACAAAAACGTTAGACATTGAAAAACATCGAACACGAAATAAAATGAAACGGAATCAAAATTAAAAAAACACTCACGCTCATACATATATACATATATATTTTCACTTATATTCACACATACACACACATACACGTACACACACATACACATACACACCCATACACATACACACACATACACGTACACACACATACACATACACATACACTCCCATACACATACACATACACACACACACACGTACGCACACACACACATGACTGACATGACATGACACACACACAGTACGCGGGTGATCAATGTTCAGTGACGAGCCTGCAATGACACAGTAGCAACATCATTTGTCGTGCGCTGTTTGCGAATCCACAAACGGAGTGCGACAAACGCACAATGATGTGACTCTCTGCAGAGCGTGTGCCATTTTCTGGCGGCGACACCAGGACAGCGGGAGAGACAGTGCGACCGCGGGGGCAGCTACAGTCTCACTCCGCACGACAGATCGTGTGCGCCATGCCGTCTAGCCCGTTGCCAAGCTGTCGGAATCCAGGCCGAGCGGGCCCCCAGCTCAGACACAGGATCCGACCCCGCGCAGGCGTGTCATCATTGCGGCACTGTCAACAGCAGAAGGCGGGTTATTTCCTGCGCGCAACGTGAGCGGGTTTTCCATCTCACTTGCGTGGGAATCACCCGGGCACAAGCCGATGTCTTGCCGGTGTGGCGTTGCGGGGCCTGCATGCAGAGCCGCGGTGCGGATGGCGACGTGGACCCGCCAGATGGTAACAACCTCACCACTCCGACAGATCTGGCAGCAACGCCGAGTGCGTCAACAGGTCCCACGTGCGCTGCGTCATCGGGTGGCAGCCGACCTCGCACAACACATCACGGCGGCACTGGAACAGCGCTCCCTCTCGGACTAGTGGAAGCTGCTGTCATATGCTCGATGGAAGCCACCAGAGACTTGATCTGTCTCGTTAACCAGCGCTCAAGCGGTGACAGACCTTGTTCTCTGGTCGCAGCCATCGAGGAGTTCGTGGTGAGCATGTGCCCGGACTTCAGCTCGAGCGTGCCACTGAATCAGCGCCACTTAGACGACCGATCGTCCTCCGTCCGACAGCAGCATCTGCTCAGTCGCGCTGACCAGCTGTGCCGAGCCCGTCTCCTGGCCGCGGCCGCTTCTCACAGCGGCGCTTAGCTGTCAGTGCTGCTTGCCGCCAGCCTCGGCCTGCTGCTGCCAGGCGAAGCCGTCCGAGTCGGCGTGGCGTTGCGACTTGGTGCCACAGTACAAGAGCCGCACATGTGTCGCTGCGGTGCCACAACTGACAGGTGGGGCCACCATAGCCTTTCCTGCAGTCGCAATGCCGGCCGCCTTCCACGCCACACAGCGCTGAACAGCATCATTCGCCGCAGTTTGGCGTCGGCAGGAATCGCCGCGGTGCTGGAGCCGCGAGGCCTGGACCGCGGCGACGGACGGCGCAGTCACTCCCGGGGCAGCAGCACAGGCAGCAGAGGACCGAAAGAGGCGGCGCTACGCGCAACTGTGTCAGCGGTACGATTTCGTGCCGCTGGCTATCGAGACCACCGGCGTGATGGGGGCATCCCTGGACGACTTCATCAAGCTCTTGGGCGGGAGAATAAGTGAGCGTTCAGGGGAGCCGCGAGAGACGGCCTGGCTTCGGCAGCGAATAAGCATGGCCATCATTTGTGGGAACGCCACCTCCATTTCATTGTAGTGTTGTTAATATGTGTACACGTTTGTAAATATATTTGTTTGTCTAAAAAAACACACACACACACATGCAGCAGCAGTTTTTAGTGTGCGGACTGGTGTCGCTGTTGTGATGACTTGATGGCAATGTTTGTCATTGACGCTGTTCCATGGTGCTTGTGTTGTGTGTGTTTGAGTGGCCAGTGTGGGTCGGGCTGCAATGACTAATTCAGCAACATTTGCATGTTATTGGCGCGAATGTCGATACGTCTCGCATTCATATATCACTGGTTATGAGCACATTCGTCTTGCTTGCGTGTTCTACATGCGTGTTTGCTTGCTTGCATGTGTGTGTGTGTGTTGAGTTTGTGTCGGTGTATATTTGACATGCACTGTGTGGTGTTAGGGTGTTTTGCTAGATTCCTGCGTTGCAATTTGCAGCGTATTTTTGTGTGTAGATTATGCGGAATAATGTTGTTTGGCAATTCAATAATATACTCACTGCTTGTGGTGTGCTTGATTGTTCAAACAGTGTTCTTGATTTAAGTGAACCTTGTTATTGAAGTATGACTTTCTGCGACTTTCTGCCTTTTCATTTCTTGCGGATACATGGAAATATGCACAATATTCTACTGTGTGTTTATGAATCTTAATCTGATTTGTCTCATCCAAGCCAACTTGCTTGCCTTCTCGGCAATTATTTATATTAATCTGAATTTGACGCTTTTGATCATCTTATCAGCTGGCTGCATGCGTTTGTTTTGAAGTCAATTGAGAGTTCATCACATGGTTTGAGAGGTTGGCGGCTCAAAAACATTAGCAATTGCTGTAATGTAATGTTGTAAGGATTACTCGTATTTCCAATTGGAATGATTCTGTATGACACGAGCAGTAGAGTGGAAGTGCTTTAGCCTCTCACTGCATTTGTGAGTGGTTGTCGTTTGGAAAAATAACGATTAATAATGACCAATAGTGCTTGAATACCGGCTGCTACGAGACTCAGTTTGATGTGGGAGCCTAGTAATGTTTGATTATATCGCACCATCACACTGAAATGCTGCTGCGTAATTAATACTGCCGGTAATTGCGTCATAATATCATAATGCTGTTGTTTTGCGCAGCTGACAGTCGACTGTGAGTTGGTCAGTGATGGTTCAGCGAGCAATGAGAACAACTCGGTCGCTGGCGATCATGCGGGTTCGCTGGAGCGACGCATCAGAGACCAATGTGCTCGCGACACAGTCACTGCCTGTCTCCGTTCTGCCGTGTTCGACGTCTATTACTCGACGTTTGACGGCTTTCCCTCACCTGTGCTCTCCACCTCGTGCAGCAAGGGCGAGGTGGCGGACGGTGGTGCCACAGCTCGCTTCAAGTGCGTGGTCAGTAAGAACACGACCATTTGCTGTCTCAAATGACACTCGTGTCACCGCAAGTACGCCACTCCTTGACACAGCTCTGCTTCATTATCTACTGGTTTATTAACCATTAAAACAATATGTACATACTACATATTAAACTCCAGGTGTTAATTGCGTGCTTTTATTGCGTGGTATTTGATATTGAAATGGTAGTTTGTTATTGATTGATAATTTGACTGTGCTAAAAAATTATGCTACTATCGGAGCGGTCGTATATTGGCAAAAATATAAAATAACTTTAAGAAACTACTGCGCAATGCTTCAATTTCGATGTTTGATTTTGATGTTTCCATTATGCTCGATTTTTTTCTGATCAAAATTATTGTTAAAACTTGCCAGTCTTGTCAACAAGTTGGAAGCGAATTATCACCGTGTGCTGACAATATCACAAGCCTGGTTATTTTGACCGTCTTTTTGAGAGAGCTTTTGAGTATGAGAAATACTATGTTATGGTTGGTTTTTTGTGTGCACAGTGGATTGTTTGTGTGTGTGTGTGTGTGTGTTTTAACATATTATCTGTTTTATCATTTTCTGGCCATTTGTTCGTGTATGCAAATGCCAAGTGTCGCAAGTCGACTATATTTTCAAATTTAAACATTTCTGTGAAGTTGGTGGATATTTGTTGTAATAACAAACGTTTATAATTTTCTTGCTTATGTCTGCAATCATCTTTATCTTTGTCGTGTCTTGAATTCGTCTGTCTTCTGTTGAATTCGATGAAGAAGCGGCTGAGTTTGGCAGTGACTTGTTCACTTGCCAATGCAGCTTCCATTTGACGTGCTGTTGCTTGCACGAGACTGAATGACCTCTTGTGTGTCAGTGTGAGCTGCTGTTTGTCTGGTCTCTCTATCACTGACACTCGACACTTTCCAGTATTGTTGACGGCTTGCGATCATATCAATTGCGGTGTCAAAGTCAGCTTGGTGTCGTGGATAATGTCGAGTGTTTTCACCACTGGCGCTCTTTTTACTGCCGCTGTTTGCTTTGCACTCAAAATTCAACCTGTTTTGTTTGTTTCGTCTAGTACAAACAGACACACAGACAGAATGACAACCGATACGTCATGACAGACTTTCAAACATTCTCACCAGATATATTCTGTTTGATTACAATATATATATATATATATATATATATATATATATATATATATATATATATATATATATATATATATAAAATTTATATATATATATATATATATATATATATATATAAAATTTATATATATATATATATATATATATATATATATATATATATAATAATTTTGTCTCATAATTTTTATGGTATATTTTCATCCTTGTTTTCTATAATAGAAAAATGTGGAAACAATTCCTTGATATTTTGCTAACAAATTGTCCTGTTATCAAATTTGCTTGCTCAGGTATTAGGCTCAGGTGTTCACGTGCTCCTTGATAAATGCATTTAGGACACGCACTCGTTCGTACCAATTACATCGTGTTTTGAATATTATTGTTCGTATAATTCAATATGCTTAGTAGATGTGTCTGAAAATATGACATGATAAAATATAGATTTTTAATGGAAATTTTCATAAGTCAGTCAGTTCTTATTTTTGTTTACTAAATATGGTGTTCAGCAGGAATAGTATGCATGATACGCAGCACTAAAATGAGATAATAATTATGAGTCATAATCAGAGGTGGGCGCGCGAACCTTTTTTTGGGTTCCGAATCCGAACTCGAATCTTCGCTGGTTTTGGGTTTCGAACCTCCGAATAGCGAACCCTATTTTCAAAGTTTCGGTGCGAACATTTATTCCGAACACTGGGAGGATAAAGGTTAGCCTTTATGGGAACAAACATCCTATGGGATATTTTCTCCCGACATGCTTAACCGATTATATAAGACCACTCTCGGATAGAGCATGAGACAGGCTCTTAGGGGATATACTTGAATTATATATTTTTTTTAATATGCACAACACAGCACTTATACAAATTTGAGCGTTTTTCCACAAAATGTAGTGCGTCGTTCAGGGGCTGCAAAAAGTTAGTATATATTTATTAGTTTTACTTTTTAAAATTAGCAGTTTTACTTAACTCCTAAGGAATAAATGAATATGAATAGCAATTAAATTCAAATATTAATAAGACAGTGATGGAGCGCAAAGTAAAATTCCTCCCACATGGGAACACTATGAGCTTGGGTGCAGAAATTTTCCCAAAATGTATTTCTTCCACGCAAACTAACACACGCGCACACAAACACGTCTATATTAACTCGCACGTATCACGCACATTGTATAATTCCCATACAGATGCACAAATGTTATATTTGAGGCAGTGCCGGAGCCAGGATTTTCCCGGTGGGGGGGGCTGAAGGGGAGGGGGCTAAAGTAAAATATGCAGAGGATTGGCGAAATATAAGCAACTATACTAAAATGTTCTTGGTAATGATTTTTGGGGGGTTCAGGGGGATCACGTTTTTCGTGGAAGCATTAGTCCCCTCCCCCTTGCATTAGTCCCCTCCCCCTTGCCGCCGCTACTGATTTGAGTTCAATTCATGTCAACAGAATGTGATGAAAAACAAGAATCATGCGTGAAAAAGAGAATAATTGGCTAAAATTGAGTCTGTCTGTATTATATTGAGTGAATAACTGAAAATCCATTTTATTTTCCATAAGTACGAACATGGTACTGATAAATCAATGGTGGCATTCTATATGTGACATTCAGCAAAGATGTGCACTCGTGACAAGCCAATGTTTGTATATTTGGAAACAATATATGACTGATGTACGACAATGATGATTGCCCACATCATATGCTGACGCTGAGCAGAGGGATAGAACAAGATAATGCCTAGTTGCAATGTACATAATGGTGTAAGATCATAAGCACCATTATTCGCTCTTGTTCTGCAGTCGTCAGATATGAAGTGTATTGTGAAAACTTCTGTCGTCGTATGCTCCATTGAAGCCACTTGCCGAGCACAACATAAAATCTACTAGAATTCAAGAGCGCAGAACTGCTGGTGCAGCCAGACTGGTAAAATCAATTTCAGCTTTTAAAAAGATGAGAGAGGAAAATATCACTTTGATGTCCGCTGTGATGAAGAAATACATATTTGTATACATAGGCCCATATCCTAACTTAATAGAGTTGTTATTCCATATACACAAATGTATTTCTTCATCACAGCGGGCATCAAAGTGATCTTTTCCTCTCATCTTTTTAAAAGCTGAAATTGATTTTACCAGCCTGGCTGCAGCAGCAGTTCTGCGCTCTTGAATTCTAGTAGATTTGATGTTGTGCTCGATAAGTTAGGTTGCCAGGGCGTCTTATCACAAGCTCTACCTGCTGAATTTCCCGAACTCGCTTTTTGTCTCGAACGGGTAGTTTCAGCGACCGGAGACTACCCCATTTGAGACAATGTCTATTTGAAACAAACCTCACGGCCGCTCTCAACCTCTACATAATCCGACCCGTGCCATGGGTAGTGATGCAAAAAAACGTTTTTTTGGCTGCGGTTTTTTGCAAAAAAACATGTTTTTTTTTTTTTAGAATTAGCCCCAGTTGTCATAGGATGTTGGATTTTAGTACATAGAAACGAGTTTAATTGACGTTTTGTACATCTTTAAGTGCCTTATTTCAAAAATAATTTGATAATAGTATAAAAAACACAAATATTTATCAATAAATACCTCAGGAGACTGTTTGAAAGTGCATCCGGGTCCGGTGGTTTGGGTTTTTTCAATGGGAAAACCCACGTTTTCAAAGATGGTTTTTAATTATGTGGATATTTGAAATAATTTGTCAGCAGAACAGAAGAAAATCATTGACTAATCATGTGCTTTTTATAAAAGAAACCATGTTTTTTATGAAAAAATGCAATGATGTTTTTCAAATTGGTTTTAAATTTGTTTTATTTATGTACAGATTCAGAAAATGTTGACAACAGAACAAGACAAGTTAATTAGTTGGTCAAGTGTTTTTTTGACAAATTTTTATGCAAACTAACGCTTTATTAATGAAACAATGTTTTCTAGAACAGTATCTATGTAAAATAGATTTGATTGATGTACGTTCAAATACCTTTTGTATAACAAGTAGCCTGATGGTACGTATAAGCGGCTGGTTAAACCACTTGATTTAAACTGTTTTTTTCAAAATATTTTTTTTAAAAAGGTTTTCGTAGATGTAGAGATTTACAAAAAAATTGGCGGCAGATCAAGGAAAGTTGAACCAAATTAATTGGTTTTTATTAGTAACCTGTTTTTGGAACTGGTTTTATGGATAATGGTTTCTTTGATGTAGTTATTTGTGTTCAAATACCTTTTTTTACATTAAATATATTTCCTCAGTCGTTTTTTTCCTACACGAAAATATTGCCCCTTTTTCTGGTCAGGATTGCCACTCTGAATAATGCGACCCGATTTATTCGTGGTCTCATTAGGGACACTAAGTTTGTGTGTATATTTGTAGTATTTGTGTAAATATTTGCAGTGTTTGTACATTTATATTTGCAAATAATTGATCTGGTGAATGAAATGATGAAACTTATTATAATCAACGTAGTTCATTTCTGGTAGGAAAAAGGTAATGTGTAAAAATTATAAAAAATTATGCCACCTGTTGTTTTTTTTAAAACAGTCTCAGATTTTAGCATAAAAAACGGTTCTCAAACTCTGCTTTCTTACACAATGATTAACTCAATAATTGAATGCAAAATTTTACTGTACATAGAAGTGCCGCACAGTACCGTGCAAACTGATATTAGGGCTTTCAGACACATTATAACAATTTTATTGTGCATATTTAATGATAATTCAATTTGATAGGGTCACTAATAGCATGAATAACTCATGTGTTAAAAAAAATCATTCAACATCCAAAATATATAATTTCCATAATTTGAATTCTTTGCATGACTCTTTAAAAAACGTGTTTTTTTGGTCGAGGTTTTTTGGCAAAAAAAAATGTTTTAAAAAAAACCGTCGGTTTTTTTAGGTCGCATCTCTAGCCATGGGCGCGGCAAGACCCTACCGGAGTTAAAAATGCCCGTTTGAGACAATCCGCTAGAGGGCGCTGAAACTGGCCGTTTGAGACAAAAAGCGAGAGTGCGGGAAATTCGCTAATCAGAGCCTGTGATAATAAGCCGATCAGGGAACTTCCGTTGTTAACGAACACTTGACGCAGTCGAGTCTAGATATACGCCGTCAAAATTAACCGACTGCATCCGACTAAACGGATACTGAATATGTCTACTTACTAATTTGTATGTTTACGGTAACAATACTTTGTATACGTAAATAGTAATTTGTACCGATGCTGAATATGCTTACTGATTAATTTATATGTATATTTGTATCACCAACTTCAAGTTTCCCCTCATGAAGGTCAGGTCCTCAAAATTCAGATTGGTTAGAGAGGCTCGCTTTGGCCTCAAAATGTCCGGGCCGAAGCTGAAGAGTCGTTCAGCAGAGGCAGGCGAGGGCAGAGGAGTGTTATACTTTTTTTTTTTTTTTTTTTTTTTTTTTTTTTTGAAGAAGAAGAAAGAAGTTTATTTCACACTCGAACCAGAACAAGAAGAACATCACACACAAAAAACAGTTGCAAAAATGATATTTTCAGGGTGTAAGGAAGAATCCTGTCTCAACCACTGAATTAATTTATAATAATTCTAAATCATGCAACTAGGAAACAATTGTGAAGTAAAGAAAAGAAAAAGTCGTCGTTTCAATTTTTGGTCAACCAAAACAAAAGTAGATCAATACAGATCAAATTAATAAAAATTAATAACAAAAAATAATAAAAATAAGGAGATGATGAGCCGAGGAAATGAACCGAGCCAAGTACACGTGATATTTTCACAATCAACTATCAACATTGGTGCTATCAGCTATCATTACCATCAACATTGTCAAAATTGTCACCATCAACCAGATCACTGAGTCACTAATCAGTAATTGTCCATAATCAGCTTGTTCGTAACTTGTTTGAGTTTACGTTTAGAAGGAGGAACATTCACGAGAGACGGAATATTTTTGGCAACTATCTGATTCCAGTACTTGGGTGCCTTGATAAACATGCAATGTTCTTCATAATTGTTATTTACTCTTAGCTCCTCAAAATGATGTTTTTCTCTTAGGTTTCTTGTATTGAGTTTCAAAATAAAATTGTGAGAAATACATGGGGGAAGTGAATTGGTTAAAAAACTATGCATTAAAACCATACAGTTTGATTTGACGAGATCACGAAATTTTTGTACCTTATATTTTTTAAAAATTGGGCTTGTATGTGAACCATATGGAGCCATGTCGATAATCCTCATGATTCTCTTTTGCGCAACAATTAAGGGATTGTAATGGGAAATGTAATAACTTGATGAAACAGTTCACCCAGTCTTGCTTGTGCTACTTGGGGAAGTTTGCCGAGGAGATCTTCATGATGCTTGTGCCAAAAATGGCGCCCCAGCTGTCTACTTCCTTGCCACCCTCCTCCTCCTGGTTGGCCAGCACCCTAGACTCCTCCTCGTCTCCAAGAATGAAGGCAAAATCGTCGTGCTCCCTGCTGTGGCTGGCCACAGACTGTGGCCTGAAGGTCGGCTGGCTGGAGGCGGAGACCTTGGACCTGATTTGGGCCACAATGCCCGACACATCTTGTCCCTCACCAGGTTGTACAAGTCAGGATTTGTCCTGCATATATACTTGACCATCTTTAGACGGAACCTGGGGTGGAAGGCAGTCGCAATGAGCTTCTCCTGGTCCTCAAATATGTGTTGAAACATTAAGATATTATGATTAGGAAAGATTAAGATATGAATTAATTTAATTAATTATTTATATAATTATAATAATATTATTATTATATTACAATATTTAAAATATCTACTTTCCAGTGATGCCATTTTTGACTCTGCCATGGTGCTCCTGTGTCCCCAGGAGGTAGGTGACGAGGGGCTTGGCATGCTTGATGCTGTTGTCGTCCCTAAGCAGGTTCAAGTCCCTCTAGAGCACCATCAAGTTGAGAAGGAGTTTCCCCATGTATGCATGCTGGTCTGACTGCATTTTGTTCAAAGCATTGGCAACTTTGGCCATAACTTTGACTTACTCGGCGATGACTTCGCTGTCCTCGCCAACAAAGGCGGGGATTGGGTTGGGGCGCATGCTGGTACATATATCATTGCTCTTTTTACGGGTGTCCAGGTCCTGTAGCAGGCCAGAAAGCATCTTATAAGTTTCACAGCTGGAGTTCCAGAAACAGAAGTAGAGAGAAGCGATAAATTAAAACACAACACTAATGGTGATAGGGGTCTCTAGTTGTTAAGTAAACACAGACGTCACTACATCTGTATGCCACGGAAAAGTTTTTTCGAATTTTTCCCGGGATACGTAAGTTCGGATTCGCGAAAAAAAGACGTTCCGAACAAAGAAGTCCGAATCTTTTTTGACGTCGGTCCGAATCCGAACTTCCGAACCCAGATCCGGGAGTTTGCTGGTCCGAACAAATCCGCGGATAAAGGTTCGCGAACATTTGTTCGGAATGCCCACCTCACTCAATTAATACTAATAATTGAGTGAAATGAGCCTTCTTGTCAATGACAATTTGGGAGAATTAGATTGTGTGTCAGCATTGGTCTTTGATCTCTCATCATTACCAGAACAAACAGTTGTAATCATAATATGATTACAAGTGTTTTGTTCTTCCCGATGTACGATTCATCGCTTAAACGTCTCGTTGGTATGTGTGTATGTGTGCGGTTGTTACAGTCTTATGATCCTAGTTCTGCTGGTGAAAATGATGATTCTGGCTCGCGACGTCTGGTAGTCAAGATCATCAAGGCTGCTGGACTTGGCAACAAAACGTCTCCAGGTAATAATCCAGTATTATCTGGATCACAATAATCCAGTATTATCTGGATCACAATAATCCAGTGTTATCTGAATCATAGTGATCCAGTGCGATCTGGATCACAGTGAATGCCATTCATAATTGGATCACATTAATTTCAGGATCATTAGTTTAAGGCTGAGCTATGCTACATTTATCAGTGAATTTTGCTTGGTTTCAATTTCCAGTTTTTTCAGTTTGGCTATTGTTGACTATTGATACCTACACTGTTAGCTGTCCCTGTCTCATGATGTTGTTGATTGGTCAGCACTGGCCGATAATTGTGATGTTTGTTAGCCGAATATTAGCCAAATTTATCATGCATTCGCCTCTCTGTATGTGAGCATGCTTCATTGATTCATTGAAACACGGTCATCAATAGGGCTGTCAAAAGTTAATTAAGTTACTTTAACCTAAAGGTCACTTTTTCATAAGCTACCTAAAACTTCAAGAAAAAGCTGTGTACGATAATTTTTAAGAATGTTATTAGGTTACGAAAAGTTACTTTTTCATCGTTAGGTTACTTCTTAATTTAAGTTACTTTTATATCTTTAGGTTACTTGTTATTTTTTTTATTCGGTCACTTTTCCACCGAGTTTGGTAACCTTTTGCAGATAACAGGCACAAAGCGGTATAAATGAGGATAAAATAGAAAAGCTACAAGCTATTTCGGCACCATGGCAAGTGACAATGATACTATGGGAGCACCAGTGATGCCTGACGTGTTAGCGAATATGGTGTAGTTCGACACGCGTTTGATCCCAGAATTTGACGGGCATAATTTGCCTGTGATTGATTAGTTGGAGAAGGCTGAGCTTGTTTGTTGACTACGGGGAGTGAATCGTTTGCAAGATGTTCCGCCTCTCAGGTTGTCTGGTGGTGCAATTAGTGTTTATCAGCAGTCAAGTTATGTAGACAAAAAAGACGTCGAAAAAATCAAGCGAGCATTGCTGACGGCTTTTGCGGTAGATAATTTTCAGCCTACGAGCAGTTCATCAGCAGAAAACTTCGGCGAGGAGAATCAGTGGACGCATTCCTAGCCGAATGGCGAAATGGCTACGTTGCTTGGTGGAGTCAGCTACAGTGCTATGATTTGCGCTTTTGTCGCAGGCTTACCTGAAGAGACGCGCCACGGTATAAGAGCCTCATCTCGCGCCGATATTCTGGATCTTGTTGAAGTGGTGTCCCGCGCACGGTCTTTGTTGGTTTAGGAGAATGTTGGTATGGCAGCCGCTGCGCGTCACGCAAATCGTGAGTATTAGGAGTATTAGGTAAATATTTGGTCGGCTAAGTGTTATCGGTGCGGTGCGGCTGGTCATATTGGTCGTGCATGCTCTACCAATAGGAGCAACGTCATCTGTTATATCTGCCACAAACCCGGACACGTAGCGAAATATTGCTCGGGAAACGGCGGGGGAGAGAGGTGATGTGAGCGCCAGTATCCTCTCCACGAAGCCTGCAATGAACGCTCTACCCATTACGAATTTGTTAGTTGATGGTATTACGTGCAGCGCGCTGGTAGATACAGGCTGTACTAGCACGCTAGTTTATAGTGATTTCTGCGCTCAGTGGAAGCGTAGTGGGATGAGTATGCTAACCATTTGTGGCCAGCGCTTCACGTGCAGCGGTGTTGCTAAGGTCAGAATTGCAGTTCCTGACATTAATGTTTATCCCGTGAATTTGAACGTTGTCGTGATGAAGCGCAGGCCGTTAGGTGTAGATGTTGTTCCTGGTATGTACGCCATTAGAGCATTGGGAGGAGTGACGGTCCGTGCACCTAATAGGTTAAGTTTTGGTGACTGTTCTGTGTTAGTTCCAGAACGTATTTACGGAGTGGTAGGGCGCATCGAGGTAGGAGGTACGGCTGTTCATATAGACAGACCTGATTTCGAGGTGCCTTACGATGCATAAAACCGATTCTGGACGGCTTGACAGAAGTGGACGGGTGGCATTCAAGCTGTTTTGAGAAATTCAGTAGCAGAGTACATAATATCTGATTATGCGCGTGAATATTATGAAGCTGAGATCGACCGTTGGATTGAAGCCGGCTAGTTGTTGAAATACGACGAAAAAACTGGGCTCAGTAATTGTCACTATACCGTTCGTGGCTGTAGTGCAGTCAAACAAAAGAAAGTGCGCCCTGTAATGGACTTCCGAGAAATGAACGGATACGTCTCGGCATTGACAGCGGAAGCAGATATATGTGCGACTAAACTACGAGAGTGGCGTAGATTGGGCTGGAAAGTGGCACTGGAGAAAGCTTACATACAGGTGCACGTGTGCAGACAGTTATGGCCGTACCAAACTGTTATGAAGGGTGTACGTTACTGTTTGACTCGTCTTGAATTTGGCTTAAACGTTTCGCCTCTCACTATGAAGACAGTGACAAATGCAGCATTGAAGCAGGACGCCCGAATCGCTCGCGCTGCGTCAGCATACATCGATGATATCATCGTGAACGAGACTGTCGCGTCCGCTGAAGAAGTGAGGAATCATTTGTGGATACATGGACTTCAGTGCAGGCCTGCATGGATGGTTATGAAGTAGGAGTGCGTGTGCTGGGTGTGCGTGTTTACCCGACAGATGAAGATGTCCAATGGCGACGAGACCCAGGTGACGTTCCGAGCAGGTGACCCAGGTGACGTTCCCTCGCCCAGGTGACGTTCCGAGCAAGCTCACGAGGCATTCGATTTTTCGATTTTTTCAACTCCCTGTATGCGGTTCATTGAGAGTAGCCGCCACTTACCTCATAAAAAGCGAATGCAGTGTCATCATCCTGAGACTCCAAGATTGACGACGAAGAGGTAGCCAGTATGGCCGTAGAGCTCATGCACAGAGTGCGCCAGAATGACCCTGCTGGAGGTCGATGAGATGTGAGCGGGACTACTGCCGATGTGTGGGTCGACGCCAACTATCTGGTATTGGGGGCATTGATAGAGGTAGACGGTTGTGTCATAGAAGATGCGAGCTATTGAGAAAAGACGCAGCGATCCATACCAATATGGCAGAGGTGGACGCGGTCCAGAAAGGTACCAATCTGGTTCTACTGTAGGGAATGAAGAAGGTGAGGTTAAAGACGGATTCAAAGGTAGTTTTCGGGTGATTGACGGATATTCTCTCCGGCAAATGCAGAATAAAAACCAAAGCCGCGTCCGAGATGTTGATCAGGCGGATATTATCTGTTATCCAGGCAACGGTGGAAGAGTGTGGTGTGCAACTGGAGGTGTGCTTTGTCAGCTCGACGGAGAATAAAGCAGATACTGAATAATAAATGAAAAATACTACGCAGAATAAAGCAGATACTACGCGTGTGCTACGGTTGATTCCGCTCACGATGACGATGTGCGCCGCCTACATGAAACATGTGGGCATCCAGGAGTGAATCACACTCTATTTTGCGAGGAAACGGTGGTCGTTTGTCACTCGGAGACAAGTGCGTCGTGTGGTTTCCAGTTGTGAGGCTTATCAGTCTGTGGATTCTGCACCTGTGCGTTTGACTCAAGGTCAATTGGAGATTGTACAGACGTGGTCGAGGTTGTCAATGGACGTAACGCACGTGAATCAGAACCATTATTTACCCTGGTTGATTGCGGCCCATCTTGGTCATTTCGATGTGGAGTCGTCTACAAAGACAAGACAGTTTTGCGGTCATACAAGTATTGGAAAAGATGTTGTGTGAGCGTGGTGCTCTTAACGAGTTACAGACAATGATACCGCCTTCAGAAGTTCTGCGTTTGAACAATTTACCGAGCGCTCGAATGTTGCTATCAGATTCCACTGCGCTCACTATCCTCAAGGCAACGGGATCGAGGAGCGTTCGCACAGGACGGTAAGCGTATTGCAGCGCGAAGCCGATGCTAGATAGAAGAGGCCGTGTACTGGCTCAACGTGTCGCCACGTGACGATGTTCAATTCAGTAGTACACCGGCTAGTCAAGTGTACAGCTACGAGTCGCGCTTGAGAGGTGTCGAGTTTGTCGGCAAGCGAGATGGCTCGGCAGTTGCCTGTCGTTTCTTGATCGGAGACCAGGTGGGCGTGCATGATCATTCCAGGCGATGTGATAAATAGTTAACTAGGTTTTATCACTCGAATAAACTCTTCGTACAATGTGGAGGTGGATGGATCACCGCGACATGTGCGTGGCCTGCGTCCAGCGACGGCGGCTGTTCAGGTGGAAACAGCCAACACGCAAGTTAAAGATAACGCGTACGAGGATGATACTAGTATCACTGTACTCAATCGCTGTGTTGAATCAAGTGGTGTGGTGACGCAATCGCCGGTTGAGGACAGTGATCGTTCAGAGGCTTTATCTGAATCGTGGTCGGAGGTGGATCATCCGCCTCTTCGACGTAGTTCAAGACATCGCGGGCGACACGTATATCCGTGTGAATGTGAGTCATGAGTTGAACATATTTACTATGAATGTGTTGCAGTATTTTCTATAGATGTGTTTCTTCTTGATTATCGAATTTGTATTTGCGAAAATTTCACGTGTAGTTGTTAATAGTAGAAGGCTCATTTTGTGATCTTGATGATCAGGGGGTGATGTATGATGACGCGCGAGCGGAGTAGTGGGCGTCATCGCTGTGTCGGGCATGATGTACGGGGCGAATGTAGCGCAGTGAGTCGTTTGACTGATCTCGTCGGGTGCATGTTTGTCAGGGGGTGACGGCAGTTTGAAAAGTGACGAGTGTCTCGGGTTGATAGGTGCGTGGGAGAGCGGTGACGGTTTTAGTGTGCGTGTTGCGCTGTTTAGTGTTCGTGTTGCGCTGCTTGTTTAGTGACTGTGTTGTGTTCTTTATTGAATTCAAGTGTTGTCTAATTTGCGTAATTTTTTTGTGCGAGACCAATCGTGTTTAAGCTTAACTGCACCAGTTCCTCTTTGCGATGTTAGCCTAATAATGTTAAGTAACGTTGGGTGGTTTGTTGTAAAAATGGTACCGAATCGGAGAGGATGGGAAAATGGTACTAAATCAGAGGGAGGATGGGAAAATGGTGTCAAAATGGGGAGAGGGTGGAAAAGAGGGACTGGTATTTTCTTCCTTTAGAACTGTAAAACGAAATTGACCTTTTTAAGGCATCATGTTATTTTTAGGCTACTTTTTCTCGAAAATATAGTTAGTTTTTCTGATTTTTAGGTTGCTTTTTTGACAGCCCTAGTAATCACACTTGCACACACACACACACATACACACACGCTCGCACATACATACAATAACATTTGGCTTGCTTCCACCTGGAGTAATTTCAGCGTCGTGTTTACATACCATCGCAATTGTTGGTCGTGTATGCGTCTGCATACTTGAATGTGTATAAGTATATTGTTGGGTGTATGCGCTTACCTATGTATGTAGGTGTGTGACGAAGTATATACCGGAGTAGTTATTTCAGAATACAGTTTCTTGTATATGTTTGTATATCACAGTGCGTTTATTTATCTATGTCTTTTAATTTGTCTTTATGAATGCAATCTGTCTTGCATGCAATACATTATTCGCTTGGTGTGATCCCCACTTCTCTGGCTCACTTAATTTACAAGTGACATATTTCGTTGTCAATGTCATTTTCCATGCATTCAGCACATGATTTAACATGCCATGTTATTTGTCCTGTTCTTCGTCATGCTATTTTCTGTCATGTTGTTGATCTTGTTATTCAGTTGATATGCTTCATGCACTATACACGGCACCAATATCATTATAATTACTCAATCTACTGGCTTCGTTGACCAATTGTATTGCTGGTTCATAAACAGCAGCGTATTATCAGTAATTGATAGTTTATTCATTTATTAGATCTCACTACAATCTCTTCTCATTCTGTTCTTGCTCAATCTTTCCATGTTTTTCACATGTTTTGTGTTCGATTATTGGTTAGTTATTGTTTTGGGTTCATTTGTGTAGTTTTGCTTCGGCGATTACCGAATCATTCGGATATTTTTCTATTGTTTTGTGAAATATTCATTGTGCTACATCAATATTTGCCAGGTTCTTTTTCATCCGATTTTGGTCTACGCTTCGCTAGTGTATAGTGTATAGTGTATAATATATCATTTCATCTTTTTATATTCAGTTTAGCATTTTCAATCTTGTTGCCTCTCATTCTGTTATTGGCTCGTTTTTATTGCCAGACTTGTTGTTTATTTTTCATGCTTTACTCCCTGATTATGTTATATTCTTTCTTGCTTCTGTTTTATTCACTGTGTGCAAAGGCATTTTTGTTTACAATCCGATGCTACTTCACGTTTCCATCTCCTTCCTTTATTCTCATCCCTCATGTATTCTACGTTTTGTTTCAACTTGTTTTCAGTTAACGTTCACTTTTTAACTTGACTTTCAACTGCACCAGCGAATTATGCCTGGATGCATTATGTCTGGATGTGTGAATAATGTTCAGTCATTCGTGTATTCGCCTCCACTTCTTGTTTACATTGCACTGTGTGTGTGAGAGAGAGTGTTTGTGTGTGTGTGTGTGTTTGTGTGTGTGTGTGTGTGTGTGTGTGTGTGTGTGTTGTGTGTTGTGTTGATTGCTCCACTGACAACTACATTGTGGATTTACAACTTTCACACAAATCCAGTTTGATCTGCTAGTCTTATTCTCGCAATCACACACACACACACACAAACACACACACACGCACACATACACACACACACATAGACACAAACAAACACACACACATACACACACACACACACATTACATTACATTACATTAAGACATTTATATCGCGCTTTTCACCCGAGGGTCTCAAAAGCGCTCACACACACACACACACACTCAAGCACAAGAGCCATACACATACACAATCACGAACACACACACTCACCTACATACACACACACAAAACAGACAAGTACATATACGCACAAACACAGACACACTCACGTTTACATACTCAAAAACGCAAAAATACACACGCACATACATATTGAATAAGATAGCACAGCAGACATACAGCACATAATACAACACAAAATACAACACATTAAGACAACACAGCAGGCATACAACGACATACACTCAGATTGACAAATCACAACACAATAGACACACAAATACAGACCAGAAAACACAACATAACAGACATACAATGACATACACTGAAACACATAGACAGAGAACACAACTCAACAGACACACAAACACAGATAACAGAGCTCAACACAACAACACATAGACAGCATACAATGGAGAAACATACATACACAAGAAGGGAAAACACACGCATGAAGCACATACACATAGAAGACAGAATTAGGAAACAATCAGACCTTATATTCAGTACTAATATATACAATATTATTAAGACAGTAATAAGACTTAGTGATAAAGAATTTTTTTCTATGTTTTTTGAAAAGAGATATAGATTTGATTGAGCGTATAGAGGGAGAAAGCCCATTGTAGATACGAGGTCCTAAGATAGAGAAACAACGATTGTAGTGAGAATGCCTAGAAGGAAAGGAAGGTTCAACTAGTAGAAAAGGATCGTTAGAAGACCTAAGAGAAAGAGATGAGGATTTATGAGACAGAAGGTCAAATATATACGCAGGCTTACGAAGATGAAGAGCTGAATGAATAATTAAACAAATACGATACTCAATAAGAGCCTTAATGGGAAGTAACCTAAGTTTTTGTAAAGAAGAAGAGACATGAGAACCCGAAGGAAGATTTAATATCATACGACAGGCCTTATTAATTATAGATTGAAGTTTCCTAAGCTGGCGGTGGTTGAGAGATAGTAGAAGAGAACAGCAATACTGAATTTTACTGAAGATAAATGAGTTAGCTAACTTGAAAGCAGCAGAAATAGTTATATATCTACGAATGGAATAGATACGCCTAAGTTGAAAGTTACAGCACCTAATAATGTCAGAGATGTGTGAATCAAAAGAAAGAGAGCTATCGAGAATGATACCAAGACTACGTACAGAGCAGGATAGAGGTATACTAAGAGAAGTAGTACTATTAGAAGATGGAAAGATAATATACTTAGTCTTATCAGGATTAAGTTTGAGATGACGAGTGAACGCCCAACTTTCAATATCAGATATAATAGAACTGACTGAAGAGAGAGAAATAGACACGGATGAGAGAAGGATCTGAATGTCATCAGCGAATATTTGAAACGACACATCGTGACGTCGAAGCACTTTCCCTACAGAGGTTAGATAGATATTGAAGAGGAGAGGGCCTAAGACAGAGCCTTGAGGGACACCGCAAGTTAGTGGGCAAGCCTCACTACAAGAATCGGAAGAGGTAGAGACGTATTGAGATCTATCAGAGAGATAAGAGCGAAAGAAAGAGAGAGCTGTGTCGCTAATGCCTAAGTCTAACAGAGTATCAATAAGAAGCAGATGATTTACAGTGTCAAATGCAGCAGAAAAGTCTAGTTGTATAAGTAGAACATCCTTGCCAGAGAGAGTAGATTTGAGAATAGAATCATAGAGATATATTAGAGAAGTTTCTGTGGAGTGAAAGTGACGGAAGCCAGACTGCTCAGGAAGAAACAAATTGTCAGACTCAAGGTAGTCAGATAGCTGTATATAGGCAGCCATTTCAAGAACTTTGGACAGCCAAGGAATTCTAGAGATAGGTCTATAGTTACAAAGCGTGTTAGCATCCAGATCGGATTTCTTAAGTATAGGGAGAATACTGGCAGTTTTACACACACACACACACACACACACACACACACACACACACACACACACACACACACACACACACACACACACACACACACACAATACATACAAACGTAATTCCGGGATTGTATTGGAGAATAGCCCGAATATATTCTTCATGTTCAAGTATGTATATGTTCATGTTCAAATGTATGTATGCGTGTATATATGTATAAATGTACGTGTGCTTGTGTTTCACTTGTCTTGTATGTGTCTGTGTGTGTGTGTGTGTGTGTGTGTGTGTGTGTGTGTGTGTGTGTGTGTGTGTGTGTGTGTGTCTGTGTGTGTGTGTGCTTCTTTGCAGTGTATGAGGAAAATGTGAGTGTATGTGAGTGCGTGTATGAGGAAATGTGAATTGTCCCTGCTCATGTTGAATTGTGTAAAAAGCCTGGATATTTTTGTATATTGTATTGACAGGTGTGTGTGTGTGTGTGTGTGTGTGTGTGTGTTCGTGTATGTATGTGTGTATATCTGTATGTTGGTGTATGTGTGTGAGTTGGTGTATGTGTATATGTGTGTGTGTATGTGTGCGCGTGTGTGTGTGAGAGTTAGTATAATCAGTGTATACCCTTGTACTCATGCATATTATCATATATATGTGTAGTTTGCTATATCACTATCCATCATAATAAATGTCAACTATATTCATTCTATATAATTCACATCAAGTCTGCTAAGGAGCGATGCTCGGCGGACATTGTCTTGTTTGTCTTTTGACTTTGTTTTGTTTCTGTAGTGTTTTATTTGTGTACTCGATGTTGAATGACAATACATGCAAACAAACAAACAAACAAAACACACACACACACACATTCACTCTCAACTTCAATTTCGCTGTTTCCGCTTGATTGAAACAAAGTTCTCCTGCTTGTACACTTTCACTCGCACATTTATTGCATCTTTCATAGACGACATAGTGCAATTTTCGCAGCCAACTCCAGCTTGTGGTGTTTCAACACTATTTTTCCAGCTTTTTCGGCATCTACTTTTGTTTCTAATATGATATTTAACAGTGAGGTGCTCAACGTTGTGTCATTTGCCAAACACGGTATTATTTGACTGTCAGCTAGCGGTGGCGGCTGCTTGTATGAAATGACCAGTTACCTGCTGATATGAGCGGCTGCAGCGGGATTCGACGGCATCATACGATTCTCAACTGCTCTCCAGATGCGCTTATTGTGTTGTGTTATTGCCGCGTGTAATCATGTGTCGGCCTGTGTGTTGTGCCTCTGGCCATACACACTGACACACACACACACACACACACTGACGCACAAGCGATGGCGTGGTGGTTGTTAGTGGGATATTTGAGAGGTTGCTCGCTTCTATGTGCTTGTGTCTGCCGTGCGGCCACTCAACACTTTCATACCGTCGCTTGTTCACTGCTATTATAGCGTTGTGGTCTTCAGGGAGTTCGTTATATCTGCCAGCGAAGAGGCAGTGATAACATAGCGAGATATTACTGACTTTTCAACTCATGTAGGCTGATTGCGGTGGTTGATTTTGGTGAAGTCAAGTAGCACCGTTTACTCAACACACACTAGCACTTGTATTCATTCATTCTATCTGATATACAAGTTATTTGAACGCCGCAACATACAGAAATGTGTTTGTGTGTGTGTGTGTGTGTGTGTGAGTGTGTGTCTTCTGCCCGCCGTCATCATCATCTTCTTTGTGATTCCGCCAAAAAATCTGACTATAATTCTAAAATTTCTTCCTGTCTCAATTCTAAGAAACTTTGGAAGCTTTTTGACAGTATTTTAGGTAATTCCCGTAGTCTTGTTCTCCCAGATTCTGCTTCTGATCAGTTACCTTCCATATTTATGAATTTCTTCCAGTCTAAAATCGATAAGATTCGCTGCTTGTTCCCTGCTGCTCTACCATTATACTCTCCGCCCTTACCCTCCTCTGTTATTCACTCTTTTACTTTAGTTACCCTTTCTGACTGTAGAACTATTTTAATGCATGTTAAAATCCATTCTTCATCTCTCGACCCCATTGATCTCTCCAGGATTCCTCACTCCATTGAATTGCTCCTTCCTTTCTTAGCTAATTTCATCAATGCTTCTTTCACTCTTGGGGAATTTCTTGCATCTAAAACTGCCAATATTCTCCCTATACTTAAGAAATCTGGTCTGGATGCTAACACGCTTTCTAACTATCGACCAATCTCTAGAATTCCTTGGCTGTCTAAGGTTCTTGAAATGGCTGCCTACATACAGATATCTGAATATCTTGAATCTAACAATTTGTTTCTTCCTGAGCAGTCTGGCTTCCGGCACTTTCACTCTACTGAAACTTCTCTAATTTTTCTCTATGATTCTATTCTCAAATCTACTCTCTCTGGTAATGATGTTCTACTTATACAACTAGACTTCTCTGCTGCATTTGACACTGTTAATCATCTGCTTCTTATTGATACTCTGTTAGATTTAGGCATTAGCGGCACAGCTCTCTCTTTCTTTCGCTCTTATCTTTTTGATAGAATTCAGTTTGTTTCTACCTCTGCTGATTCTTGTAGTGAGGCTTGCCCACTAACTTGTGGTGTACCTCAAGGCTCTGTCTTAGGCCCTCTCCTCTTCAATATGTATCTTACCTCTGTAGGGAAAGTTCTTCGTCGTCACGATGTGTCCTTCCAAATATTCGCTGACGACATTCAAATCCTTCTCTCGTCTGAGTCTATTTCTCACTCTTCAGTCAGTACCATCCTATCTGATATAGAAAGATGGGCGTTCACTCGTCATCTCAAACTTAATCCTGATAAGACTAAGCATATTCTCTTTCCATCTTCTAAAAGTACTACTTCTCTTAGTATACCTCTATCCTGCTCTGTACGTAGTCTTGGTATCATACTCGATAACTCTCTTTCTTTTGATCCACACATATCTGACATTATCAGGTGCCGTAACTATCAACTTAGGCGTATATATTCCATTCGTAGATATATAACCATCTCTGCTGCCTTTAAGTTAGCTAACTCATTCATCTTTAGTAAAACTCAGTACTGCTGTTCTCTTCTACTATCTCTCAACCACCGCCAGCTTAGGAAACTTCAATCTATTATTAATAAAGCTTGTCGTATGATATTTATTCTTCCTTCGGGTTCTCATGTATCTTCTTCTTTACAAAAACTTTTTGCTCTTTGAAGGCTCTTTTTGAGTATCGTATTTGTTTAATTATTCATTCAGCTCTTCATCTTCGTAAGCCTGCGTATCTGTTTGACCTCCTCTCTTATAAAACCTCATCTCTTTCTCTTAGGTCTTCTAACGATCCTTTTCTACTAGTTGAACCTTCCTTTCCTTCTAGGCATTCTCGCTACGATCGTTGTTTCTCTATCTTAGGACCTCGTATCTACAATAGGCTTTCTCCCTCAATACGCTCAATCAAATCTCTATCTCTTTTCGAAAAACATACTAAAAATTTCTTTCTCACTAAGTCTTATTACTGTCTTAATAATATTGTATATATTAGTACTGAATATAAGGTCTGATTGTTTCCTAATTCTGTCTTCTATGTGTATGTGCTTCATGCGTGTGTCTTCTGTTCTTGTGTCTGTATGTTTCTCCATTGTATGCTGTATGTGTGTTGTTGTGTTGAGCTCTGTTATCTGTGTTTGTGTGTGTTGTGTTGTGTTCTCTGTCTATTTGTTTGAGTGTATGTCTTTGTGTGTCTGATATGTTGTGTTTTCTGGTTTGTATTTGTGTGTCTATTGTGTTGTGATTTGTCAATCTGAGTGTATGTCGTTGTATGCCTGTTGTGTTGTCTTAATGTGTTGTATGTTGTGTTGTCTTCTGTGCTGTATGTCGGCTTTGCTATCTTATTCAATATGTATGTGTGTGTGTGCGTGTGCATTTTTGTGTTTTTGAGTATGTAAACGTGAGTGTATGTTCGTGATTGTGCGCATATGTACTTGTCTATATGTCTGTTTTATGTGTGTGTATGGGTGTGTGTATGTAGGTGAGTGTGTGTGTTCGTGATTGTGTATGTGTATGACTCTTGTGCTTGTGTGTGTGTGTGTATGTTGTGTGTGTGTGTGTGTGAGTGTATGTGTGTGAGCGCTTTTGAGACCCTCGGGTGAAAAGCGCGATATAAATGTCTTAATGTAATGTAATGTAATGAGTGTGTGTGTGTGTGTGTGTGTTTAATTAGAGTGTGTGACTGGCTACTGATGCTGTGTTGTGATTGGTCTCATTACATCAACTTTTTAGCTGGGATGATGTATTGTGTGTAAGTGTGACTGTAACCACGAAACTGTAATAGTACAGTGCCCACGGTATGACAGTCAGTATGTGTGTGAGTGTATGGGATCAGTGTGTAGCCTTGTCATCATTGTCTGTCGTGCTGGTTAACACAATGATGATATGATGTCTGACAAACGGCAAACAACGTCTGATTTATTACACGAATGCTTGTGTTTGTGCCAGCCGATTGCTGTTATAATGCAAATTGTTTGTTGCCTGGTCAATATGCGGTTGACGCTAAATGTGTAAGTATTCAAGAACATTATATTGATAAAATTTGATCTAACGAATTTCTTCCAGTTCATCGACTCCTGCGAAAGCAGCACATTACATTAGAACGCTTAACCTAACCTAACCTAAAATCTATGAATAATATATAAACGTTTTTGTGCTTTTTTTTAGCGTTTTTATATAAATTAGCGTTTTAATGTTCTTGAATCCTGACACATTTAGCCTAGACGGTCAATATGCTAGCTCGTATCAAGTTGATCGTGCTGTATTTGTTCTCCTGATCGTTGTATTGATGTTGTTTATCGATGAGGCAGTACTAAACACTATTCGAATACACTTCCAAGGTATAATTATTTGGAAGCAGTTTTCGCACTCATCACTCATTGGTTCTTCATTGTTTCATAGAACCGCTGTTAATTTCATCAAATGCAGCGTTAGGTGTGGATTATTTTCGAACACTCAACTAGTTCTAGCATAATCTGTGCATCTGGACACTGTACTAATACCACTGTGTGCGGTGGTGTACCAATACCACATGGTGTACCAATACCACTGGATACGATGGCTCTGAGCTGGTCATACTTGATCACTAGAAGTGTGCAGAATATGAAACTCGCCGACAATTCCACTATCATCCAGCCATTTCACACGCTTCACGTGCGTCATATTGGAATATCAACGCTTTTCTGCTGTTGAATCGAGCCAAGCATGTATTTTTGATTACCTCTTGCTATCAATATGCATATGTGCATTTATTTTTGATGTCAAATATTGTGTGTGCGTGCACAATAAATAAAGCAGTCATTCAATGCTTGCAAATGGTGTCATATTTCTTGTTCTCGAGTCTGTCATTCTCTCTGTATCGACTGCTTGGTATAGTGTCAGTGTATGGTGTTTACGACTACAGTGTGTGTGTGTGTATTTATGTTATGTCAGATCTATACACATATTGAGCAAACCACTACATATATGTTGCGGGTAGTCTGAGCGAGTAACATGCACGCTTTTTCGCTCACTTGCTCACAACACACACACACACACACACACACACACACACACACACACACACACACACACACACACACACACAGCAATGTAAACACGTTGTTCGACACATTGACAGGCAAATAGCTATTCTGGCGGAGATGAATACACATCATTCTTCTTCTCGCATCACGTGGCCATCATTGAATGTGTGTAAGCTTGTGTTTTTGTGTGTCAGTGTGGGTATGTGTGTATGTGTGTGTGTTAGTGCACGTGTGTGTGTTAGTGTATGTGTGTGTGTGATTGTGTGTGTGTGTGTGTGTATGAAGCAATATTGTGTGCCACCTTATTGTCAAATGATATTGCGTCGCTGTTATTCACACAGGGAATACACAGGATCACACGTTTCCATTGTGTGTGTGTGTGTGTGTGTGTGTGTGTGTGTGTGTGTGTGTGTGTGTGTGTGTGTGTGAATGTGAATGGACTGCGAACTTCAATATTGTCTCTGTGTGTGTGTGTATTTGTGTGTATGTATTTGTGTGTGTATTTGTGTGTGTGTATTTGTGTGTGTGTATTTGTGTGCGTGTATTTGTGTGTGTATTTGTGTGTGTATTTGCGTGTGTATTTGTCTCACTTTTTGAGTGGTTCCAGTCTCCCTGTCTCTCCAACTCCCCTATATTGTCACAGTCTGTTCTCGTACTAATGTCCCCTTCCCTGCCAGGGTTTCTCTGTAAATGCCTGGTTGCATAACACCTGCCATTATTCAACTCTCGCCTAGTGAGAATATTATCATCTGTTTAGTGTAAATACACGCCCTATATTAACATATCACACTTGTCAATATGTTTATACTGGCGAAATATTTTCACTGTATGGAAATCTTGGTGCGTTATTGTCGTGTTAGTGAGTGATCATGTGTTGTATGTCCTCAGAGCAACTGCTCCAGTACACCACCTCTGTTGACACGCATATATGCAGTGCACGTATTTATGTGTATGTGTATGTGTTTGTATGTGTGTGTGTGTGTGTGTGTGTTAGCTGGCGTACTGGAGCCGTTTTGCGCGGTGGAAATGGATGAGCCGTCTCAGAGGTTTCATACACAATCTCGCGCAAGTGGCGGATGTCCGGTGTGGGATGAATCTTTCGTCTTGTCAGTTCGTCTTCTCTACTCAACCAACACACACACGCACACACCAACACACACACACACACACCAACACACACACGCACACACCAACACACACACTGACACACACACACCAACACACAAACACACACATCAACATACGCACATACACACGCGTACATAATGTGTTGTGTAGGAAAATAGACAATCAGTGTATATGGACTTATTATGTGTGTAGAGTTAACTCACATACTCATACACACACACGCACACACATACACACACATACATGCAGGCTGCATATTGTGAGCGATTTGGCTGTGGCTTTTGACACTGGTGATGGTTTAATGCAGTGCAACAAGCCAGAGCCATTGTGCCGGTGCGACGGAAGTGATGTTGGCAGGGTAATAATGTTGTTAACACAATCACAATCACAATCTAGCTTAACTAGCTGTGTATCTGCTGCTTACTCTGGCCATTATTGATTCTTTCACTCAATGCACAACCGTGTTTGAAATAGTCCTACTCGAGGCAGTTATAACACTATCGGTGCATGGTCGTTGGGCAATTCCCCACTGGTGGGTAATGTAGGGGCTGCCATGTGACAGTGTGTATTACACGTTGATACAGAGAGAATGACAGTGTGTGTTACGCGATGTCGGACCGAACAGGACAAATGTGTGTGTGTATGTGTGTTTGTGTTTTTATCAACCCCAACTTGTTTATTTTCGCTTCTAGTCACTTGGTTGCATATAATTCCGTGGAATAACTGAAATGATTGGGTTAATCAGCGCTGCTGTGGAAATGATAGCGTTGGCTCATTAAGAAGTGGACAATCAGAGAAGAAATAGGCTGCGTGCCACTGATATATATGATCAGTAATTATGTGTGTATGTTTGTGTATTGTGTTACTGACAGTCACACTTCGTCCAGTACTTGCGAGCTACTTTTCGAGGTGTTTGATCGCCAGCAGCGAGATGTTGAGTGTGTACAGAGCATGGGAGCATGCCAAGTGCAGAGTATGGGAGAGGTTGACGATGGCAGAGGGTTCCTGGGACTGGGCATCGTGGCTATTGAGGAGTTGATGTTAAGTTGCGGTCAGCGGCAAATTATCCCACTACTGGGACGTCCTGGACACAACGACTCAGTCACCGGCTGTGTCACTGTAGAGGTGGGTGAGGAGGTAGCACGAGTGCACTGGCAACACATGCACCTGCTGTGTGTATGCTTGTGTGTGTGTGTGTGTGTCAGTGTTTGTGTGTGTGTGTCTGGATATGTGTGTGTGTGTATACGAGTGTATGTGTGTTTGTGTGTATCAGTGTTTGTGTGTATCAGTGCTTGTGTGTGTGTGTGTGTGTGTGTATACGAGTGTATGTGTGTGTCAGCGTTTGTGTGTGTGTGTCAGTGCTTATGTGTATGTGAGTGTGTGTGTGTCAGTGTTTGTGTGAGTGTGTGTGTGTGTGTGTGTGTGTGTCAGTGTCAGTGTGACATTGTAGTCAGCAGATGTGATTCACACTATAAGATGCCCGTGGTCCGTTATTGTTGATATATGTTTCATAGTAATTATATAGTGTATAGTGTATTGTATAGTGTATTTGAAAGATGTTTTGGACACACTGATTTTTATTTCACAAACTTGTGATATTTTTGGCAGAACATACGATATATGTATATGATTGTATATGTATTGTTTGTGTATTTGATATTATTTATTTTCCATAATTCTTCGGCTAATATAATTCGCTAGGCTCACTGATAATCAAGTGTGTGACTGGCTGGATGTTGGCAGTTCGAGTTTGTCGACTGTGTGAATGGTGGCAGTTCCTCGCCTCATCACACATCCTCCAGTCGTGTCGTGTCGGCTCGTACACTGAACTCAGGCGAACTTCTCGAAACAACCAGCACCACCTACCTGCGCTCTCGCGGTCCGTGTCGTTGCCGCTGTCTCAATATATCTGTCTGTTTCATTCAACATATCAGCCGCATGATACACGCACTTGAACGGCGAATAAGCGGGCCAGATGGACATTCAGTTGACCGCGTCCATTCGGCGAGATTATCATAATTTACATTCTCAAGTAACTTTGTTTTGGTTTTGTACATGTGTGTGTGTGTGTGTGTGATTGTAGACATGTCAGATAATGGAGTACTGGTGACAGATATGGCTCTCAATGACCTTCATGCGGTCGCCAAGTCTAGCGCCAAAAAGTCCACATTGATAATTCACAGCTCGAAGAAGGTGCGCATCATTGCCCATTACACAAACATGCTTACAATATATAACAACAACAACAAACAACACATGTATCTTCTATAGCGTGCAAAGTAATCAGAGGATTCGACATAGTCGAAGAAAGTCCACATACAACATAATAAGCAGAAGAACGATTTCGTGGAGTAAGTGGACTAGCATTATACAAGTACATGTTTATATACACAAGCATTATACAAGTACATGTTTATATACACAATCATTATACAAGTACATGTTTATATACACAATCATTATACAAGTATATGTTTATATACACATACACGTGCACGCTCTTATATACGGACAGTAATGATACAAGTAAATCAGACGAGAGCAACACTGACACATCCAGAACACAATTTTGGAGGCTGCGCATCTCAAGTGGTAATTATAGAGTTAATGAACACAATTATCGAACAAGTAACAGTAGGTGGGAGCACAAGAAAGAGCAAATAGCATTATGAGGGCTAGCGGCGTCGAAAGGTGGAGTAAGAGGGGATGTCAAGGATGGTAGATGCATTTGTGCAGTGACGTAGAAAAGGACACGTAAGATTTCCTCTCCAGTATGTGATGAGCTAGAGAATTATATACGCGAGGATCAGAGAAGAAGAATTATTTAGCGGATCAGCTGGATGCATGGAGAGCAGGAGGGGAGACGAGGGAACAGGACGACGACTAGAAAGATTGGTGTTACAGACTAGTAGCGAAGACAGGTAGGCAGGTGGAGAATACCTGTGAAGAAGTTTATATACAAGACAACATAGTTTAAAGTGGAGTCTAGAGACAGCAGGCAGCCAACCCAGATTGCGAATATGAGCGGAGGTAAGTGTTCTGGGAGCGAGACGTAACACCAATCTGCACGAGACGTTGATGATAGACTGGAGGCAGCGAATAGACTTTTGAGGTAGATGAAACAATGAAGAGTTGCAGTAGTCAATACGTGAGAAGATATAAGAATTTACAAGAAGAGCGGATGACCTCGTCAATGTATGGACGTATAGGGTAAAATTGTCGTAGGGTGAAACGGCAGGAACGATTGATGTACGAGAAATGATTGCAGAAATCGAGGGAAGGATCGAAAAATATACCCAGGTTTCGGATGTAGGACGAGAGAGTAAGAGAAAGTCAATATGAAATGAGATAAGATAAGAGCGAAGAATAGGCAAAGAGAAGAAACATAAATATTGAATAGAAGGGGACCGAGAAGAGAACAGTTTCAGTCAGCATATATGATGATAATATGATGACTGATATTATGATATAATATTATGATGACTGATATTATGATATAATATTATGATGACTGATATTATGATATACTATTATGATGACTGATATTATGATATAATATTATGATGACTGATATTATGATATACTATTATGATGACTGATATTATGATATACTATTATGATGACTGATATTATGATATAATATTATGATGAGTGATATTATGTTCATGTTGTGAATTTATCATTTTGTCCGGCTTGTATTTGTGTTTTCACCAAAACAGTTTTATCTGCAGTTAGGTAATGTTTCTCGTCGTGAAATGAATTAGTGAAGTACGACACAACTACACTGTATTTCAGTTGGACGTTCTGTGGTTTTCACCAGAATTAATGGCGAATTAGTGCACTTGTAGGGAACGTAATCTGGTACATTTTTGAAATGAACAATTTTTCTCTATGAAGCCAGTTCAGTTGTTTTAACGAGGCTCATTGGTCAGCTTGCAGTGCGAGCTTGTTGCATGATCAATGCCGGTGGTTCTGTTTGTCTGGTCGAGCGCGATGTTGAGTCGATCACAGTGACACATGTGACACACATCTGCCACTGTAGTTGGTGTGTTTGTTTGTGTGTGTGTGTATTTGTGTGTTTGTTTGTGTGTGTGTGTATTTATGTGTGTGTGCGTGTGTGTGTAATACACACTGTACACATACGCTTACACACACACACGCACAAATGTACAAACACACTCAAATACACACACACACACAGACAGTAGAATACACACGCTGTGTTTACTTGTGTGTGTGTCCGTGTGTATGTGTATGTGTGTTTGTAGTTTGAATTAATTTTCTAGTGCTTATAGCTTTGTACAGTTTATGCATCCAACATTGATGCTTACGGTGCTGAGAAACATGTTCAAACATGTATTTGTGTGCATGTGCGTGTGCCCGCGAGTTAGCAACAACGTTTTATAACTGACTTCAAACAGCATCCTTCGACCTGTTGGCTTTGTCAGAAATATACATACACACGCACACACAGTTGTTGGGATGTCGGTCAGAGTGTATGTTGTGCGCCATTTTGTGCAGCGTAGTGGATATTGCACTTGCAACTTGTTCACATACGCGGCCGGTGACTTTATTGGACCGCTGTGAAGTTAGATCGTTTGATCCGCGTCTGCTCGTTTCACTGTTCTGTGATCTCGGCATGCGGCTCGATATGCTCGTGTGTTGGTGTCTGTATGTGTGTGTGTGTGTGTGTGTGTGTGTGTGTGTGTGTGTGTGTGTGTGTGTGTCAAGTCGTTCTATCTGTGTGTCAGCAAGATAATTGTGATGCTGCTAGCAAACATCACGATTGACGGTCATTTTTATATCTCTACATTATCAGCAAACAAACTAATATATAACTTCTAACCCGTTCAGTCGTGTCAATCATGTAAAAACATAATGACATTTAGTGCAGATGCTCGTGACACTGTTAATACTGTTTTAACCACAGTTCTGTGTGAACCTCATGTAATGTTGTAACCACGGTTCTCATACTTGAGTCTACCACATAACTCTTCATTCATTCCACTTTGATTAACTTTCCTTTGATTTCCCTCTCATGCTCAATCTGTATGTATGTGAGTGTATGCGCGTGTGTTTGTTTTTGTGAGGTTTCACTAGCGTTTTGCTTGGCTAGTCCTGTCCTGTTTGCTAGTGTAATTCGTGCATTATGTGTGCATTATGTGTGCGTATATTGCATGCGTATATTGCATGCCACACTTGATCATTTCTAACAACCCTCGTGTTTATAAATGTTGTTGTGTGTGTTTGTGTGTGTATGTGTGTCGGTCTGCTGCTAGGAATGTTCTGAACCACCGATCTTGAAGGTGAGAATGCACTTTAATAAAAACATACACAAGCATACAAGCATACAAACGGCAAGCAAGTTTTCATTTTTAATATTTTTTGGCTCTTTTCTCGGTGTGTGTTTTGATGCGCTTTTCCCATACCACCTTGTTGATCGATTTTAATAATAATAATAATACTAATTATAATGGGTTGGTATTGTTGGAGAACGAGCATTATGTCTTACTGACGCATACACTGTATTCGTAGCACAGGGTACAATGAATTGTCCAGTGTTATGTTGCGGGTTAACACTGGTGTTTGTGCTATATGTTCGGCTATTTCGTGTTGATACCACTTTTGTGTGTGTGTGTGTGTGTGTGTGTGTGTGTATGTGTGTGTATTGGTCATTTTGACGCGCCGAAGAACAATTATTTTCACGATATTGATCAATTTTACGCTTTTATTCGGTAAGTTATATTGTCTGAGCTGAGTTTGCACTGCTCGATAATTTCATCACTGGCGGAACAACGGGCATTCTCAATATTCATGAACTCAGCTGACTGTGTGTGTGTTTTTGTGTGTTTGTGTGTGTGTGTGTGTGTTCTTTTGTTTGTGTGTGTGTGTGTGTATGTTTGTGTGTTTGTGTGTGTGTTTTTGTTTATGTATGTGTGTGTGTGTGTGTGTGTTCACAGGTGAAGCCCAATGGCGACGGATTATGGGTTGAAGTGTCCGTGAAGGTATGTGAATTCAAGTGGGCTCTATTGTGTAAGGCTATTATTTATATTATAATGCATGTAATTTATCATGGTCATAATCAAGCAGAAAGTTGTCCGGAACTTTTCAGATACTGCTTGTTTTACCGAGGCCTACTTGACATCCAGTAACATGTTCTATCCCGGGATATCGTGTCGAGAAAATTGTTCACCTGTGTCAACGAATTGTTCTCTCACTCGTTCTACCCCGCACATTTTGCTGATGAATTCAGTGTTGCAAGCTTCATTAGTCTTGCAGTGTGGCATATTGAGCAAGCTGCAGTAATTTGCGCATTTCCTCGGCGAGTGAAAATGCTTCTATAATATCCACCTCGTTCATCGGCAATCTGTTCTAATGCATTTTCCCAGTGCTATAATAATTGCATTCGCTGATATATTGATATTTTCTATAGCTACATCGGCCAATAAGTCAATTGTCCCATCAGAACTGGGCTTGCCACGTTCTATTGTAATTGCCATTTTGTTACCTCCGACGTTTTGTTGGTGAATGTTTTTGTGTTCTCTCAAAGACGTCGTAATCTCTCAGTTGCTCGCTATTAAGTTGTTCCACTGCTGATTGAACTTATGTTAGCATCGAGAAGTCAGCTATCACAATGAAGCGAGGTTTGTGTCGATTGTTTGAATTGCCATGATGTTGTCCTGGACACAATTAATAATTTGCTAGTTGCGGCTATTTATCACATTAAAGCTGAACGTGTTTGTGGGTGATCAAGGATGACGAGGCTGCTGTATCATCATCAGTTGTGCCAGCACGCGGTTCATCTGATCATACACCTGCCACATCTCAAGAAGCTGCCAGCTCCTGCGACGGTATGTCTTGCACCTCACTGCATCATACACTGGCTATCATTGAACAAAACATCCATGTGATCAGCCATTGCTTCACTGCTATATTTCTGTTTCAGTTCATAATCAACACGAACTCTATGCCAATAACATACCATATACAATATTTGGTCATATACGGCATTAAAAGCCACACACACACACACATACACGCTCACGCACACATACACACACATACACAATTTCATATGGAGCATGAACATTGTGTGAACATTGTGTGAACACACGACATAATTCAAGAAGCGAGCACTAGAGTTTGGTGTTGACATGTTGAACATTGCGAAGAGTGTGCAACTGTGCATGATCGCCCAATTGAATGATGCAACATTAGCATGTTTTGTCCAGCGGATCCTGAAATAGCTGGCCAGATACAACAAGCTTTCAGACAATGCTTTCTCAACTGGCAACCGAGCATTGCCAACTTTGTCTTTTAATTCGCTAATGTCACTGTCTCCATGGGCTGGCCGGTGTGGGTGTGTGTGTGTGTCAGTGTGAGTGTGAGTATGTGTGTCAGTGTGAGTGTGTGTTTGGAGCAAGTTGTGATGTTAGTTTGGCGAGTGTATTGTTGAGAAGCGGTCACCAGAACAAAAGTGGAAAATAAACTCAACTAGTTTAATTGATGTAGAGCAGTTTGTTTGTTCAGACACTCGGTTGATTCGTGACATAACTTTGAGCTGTTCAAAGTTTGGCTGTTTCCACGCTGTCCAGTGTTTCACATGCTGAATGTGATAATTAGTTGTGTCGTGTTATAACCATATGCATGTATTGTTAATTCATTGCCTATTATGCAAGTTCTCATATATCATGGTCTGCAACTGGCGCAGGCGCCACGAACTGTCTGGTTACATTCTGGCTTTGTGTGTTTCATTTCTGCGTCTCGACTCAGCGTTCATTATTCATGATTGCTGTCTGCATGCACTTTGATTATCAACGCTCAATGAGAACGGCAATGTCATAAGGGTAGAAAATCACACTCGAACTTGAATCAGGCGAAATCAGGCGAGTTATAATTGTTCATATAAACACTGACAACAACAGCATCATACGCAGACGACATCACAATCACAAGCACACACAGACACGCCGACACAGCAGTGCACACACTACAACCTTACATCAACACACTACAACAATGGTTCACCACAAACCAACTGAACATTGCACCTGCCAAATCCACAGCCACACTCATCACCAACTGGACATCCGAACACAACTACACACCACAAATCACCATCAACAACACGATCATCCCACACACGCACACACCAAAAATACTAGGCGTCACATACGACACACAACTCTCATTCAAACAACACATCACCAACATCAAAACTAAGGTCACTCCACGCCTCAACACACTGAAAGCACTCTCACACACAACTTTCGGACACAACAAAGACACCACAACCACCATATACAAACAGTACATCCGACCCGTGATAGAATATGCTAGCCCCGCATGGGCTAGCAATCTCGCAACACGCCACACAAACACACTTCAAACACTTCAAAACACCGCACTCAGAACAATCACAGGATGCACAGCCACCACACCAGTGGACCACCTTCATCACGAAACTAAAATACTCAAACTGACACACCACCTAGACATGAGAGGCACACAAACACTTGCAGCAGCAGTCACCAACACAGCACATCCACTACATCACCTCACAACACAAGACAACACAGACAGAAACATAAATACAACACCAAGCACACTTTACCACAGACAAATTCTCACATCACTTCCATCAGCTCCCCCACGCACATCAATCAAGAAACACATACATACAGAGATCGCACGGAAAGCCATACACTCACTACAACACAATACACTCCTACAAATACACCCACCGGACATACACAAATCAGAAAACACACTCACAAGGGAATACAAGGCGCATCTGGCCAGGTTGAGATGCGGTCATCATCCTGCCCTTCTGTCATATCAGAAAAGGTTGAATGACTCAATCGATGACACCTGTCCAGATTGCAATTCAGCACCACACACCATCACACACATCATGCAACACTGCACAGCACACACACAACTCAGACGCCAACACAAAATCAATACAGTCAGAGACCTGTGGAACAACCCGGTCGGTGCCGTATCTTTCCTCAGGAGCTCGAGGTTGCTCGGCCAGACAACCTGAGGAACGTCAACAACAACAACAAGTTGCAATAACAACAATGATTAAATAAATATCAAACAAAAGTGGTTTGTTGTTGACTGGTACACGTGTTTGATGATGTAATAGTGGCAGTTAACAGTGGTCGATTGCGACGGGCTGGTAGTCGGCGGGGCTCGCTGTTTGGTTCTCTGCGTCGCCGGCTGGCACGCAGTCGGTCATCTGACCACGTGGCCATGCGTTCAGTGGTGCCATCTAGCGGCGACGACCAACAACAGAAAAGTCTGACTCTCACTAGAGGGCGCCACAAGACACGTAACCGCCTGGCTGTGCCATCATCAGGTCTGTGTGTATGTGTGTTCGTGTGTGTGTGTGTGTTTATGTGTGTATACGAGTATATATATATATATATATATATATATATATATATATATATATATATATATATATATATATATATATGTGTGTGTGTGTGTGTGTTTGTATGTGCGTTTGTGTGCGTGTTTGTGTATGAACGGGTAAACATGATCTTGTGTATGTGAGGGTATGCATGTGTATGTGTTTGTGCTTGTTAGAATGTGTGTGTGTGTGTGTGTGTGTGTGTGTGTGTGTGTGTGTTTGCTGGTATGTGCTGCACGTCTCGGTTTTTGGATTTTAATTTTCACTGTATAATCATATATATGAAACATATTGAATTAGATTAAATATTGTAATCCACACTTGATTCAAATTGTAAATATATTTTTTTCATGTCGCTATAAGATTTTCTGTTTTAATTTTCTTTATCAGCTCGCTCTTATTTGCTCTCTATTTTCTCGCTGTTTTTGCGAACTACGCTTGATTTGTACTGATAGTCACTTTGATTTATACTCATAGTCACTTGTGCACGTTTTGCCTGCATTCGTTTTGTTTTGTTTGCATCGCCTGGGTCACTATGTGTGTGTGTGTGTGTGTGTGTGTGTTTGTGTGTGTGTGTGTGTGTGTGTGCATGGTGGGGTACACTGTGGTGTTGGAGCAGTGATATCTCGCACTGAGCCAGCTGCTGGTATTAGCGACACACTGGTGCCTGATAGTGGCGGTTCTGTGTGTCAGCCGGGCCGCGTTCCATCGCTGGTTATCAACGGTGCGAGTGTAGTGTAGCAATGCTGCACTTGTTGTGTTGTTTGATATGGTTAATTGTCGTGCATTATTCAATGCGTGTCCTATGTTAGTTTCTTGTAGTCGCGTGCTAATAGTAAGTAATGAGTAATAGTGAGAAATAGTGAGTAATGTGTAATAGTGAGTAATGTGTAATAGTGAGTAATAAGTAATAGTGAGTAATGTGTAATAGTGAGTAATGTGTAATAGTGAGTAATGTGTAATATTGAGTAATGATTAATAGTGAGTAATGAGTAATATTGAGTAATAAGTAATATTGAGTAATAAGTAATATTGAGTAATAAGTAATAGTGAGTAATGAGTAATATTGAGTAATGAATAATATTGAGTAATGAGTAATGCTAGTTGCTCCATGCTACACGTAGAAAACAATTCAACTTATTTCCTAGTATTCATATCAACTATATGTACTTGTATATATGCGTGGATATATGCATAATAATGATGTATTGTCTCATGTCTCACAACTAGTATATAACTAGGCTTTATTTCGAGAATATTTCAGCAAGAAAATGATGCTTCAAAGTAGCATAGATCAGAGAATGTCAAAAATGACCTTATTGACGGCTTGATCAGTACTGATGGTAATTTTAATTGCAGCACGTGGGAGATTATTGCAATTTGTTCTGCAACTTCCTCATTGAACACTTGTATCATTGTTAGCTTATTGTTGCATCGTGATAATTTGGTTGTGCACTTGATCTTATATTAGACCGCTAGTGCTAGTCGCAACGGTGTTATTCTCACTGGCGCAGTTGCAATGATTGCAATGATGCGGCGATGTTGTGTTGGTCAGACGGGGCCGGCTGTTGCGCTGATAGAGGCAGTATTAGCGAGGTGTCGGTGGGTAGTGGCGGGTCGAACCGCACGTTCACTGATGATCGCTCGGCACTGGTGCTGGAGACCAGCGAGAACGGCGTTATCAGGTGCGACTGCGACTGACATTATCACCATCTGGCTCGAACTTCTCCTCGACCAACTTCCTGCATGATATCAATGATATTGTGCAGTGCACAAACACAGTACAATACAAACATCATAGCACATGAACACAGTACAATACAAACATCACAACACATGAACACAGTAGAATACAAACATCACAACACACAAACACAGTACAATACAAACATCATAGCTCATGAACACAGTACAATACAAACATCATAGCACATGAACACAGTACAATACAAACATCATAGCACATGAACACAGTACAATACAAACATCATAGCACATGAACACAGTACAGTACAAACATCACAACACATGAACACAGTACAATACAAACATCACAACACATGAACACAGTACAATACAAACATCACAACACATGAACACAGTACAATACAAACATCATAGAACATGAACACAGTACAATACAAACATCACAACACACAAACACAGTACAATACAAACATCACAACACACAAACACAGTACAATACAAACATCACAACACACAAACACAGTACAATACAAACATCATAGCACATGAACACAGTACAGTACAAACATCATAGCACATGCACATATTCGTGTCATGTGTGAAGGGCTCATTTTCAGCGGATATAGCAGAAATATCAACCTCCACGCTAATTATTTCTGCTAGTCCTTGTTTGGTTCCAGATATAATTGGCGTTTTTTCGCTGACCAAACAAATCTGACATTAATGCGAAAATTGAGTAGTAATCTTAAAAATATCATCAACTTTACTTAATATGTCATCTTTAATTTAAGCCGGAAAAAACTGTTAAATATGGCAGAAATGAGTAGTGTTTTCTTGTTATATTCCTGATTTGAGGTGTTTGTGTTGTGTGACTGTGTATTGCGCTATGATTGTGATCAATGACTAACTCACATCTCACGCAATAATTCACCTAGCACTGTGTATGTGTATGTGTATGTGTGTGTGTATGTATGTGTGTGTGTGTGTGTGTATGTATGTGTGTGTGTGTGTGTGTGTGTGTGTGTTGATGCAGACACTTCATGATGCCCAGTAATGCGATCGGTAAACAACGAATTCGCAAAAAGTTCACCAAGCTACATGTGTTCAATGAGCACGTGTTTGTTGCAAGACATGTTGCCAGGTGGGTGTAATGCACAGTCATTTGTGGTGGTGTGATGGCGTGGGTGCGGTGAGGTGGAACTTACTGATAGTGCTGAAATGTAGCGTGAAATGTCTCGCTCACTGACTCAGTGTGTTCACGAGAACAAGCCCGCTGCCACTGCAACACGCACTCACTGAATTGTCGGCTAATTGTTGATATTGATTCGCAGATGCAATGTGTTTCAGTGTGTGCTGGTATGTACTAGACCAGGGGCTCTCAATCTCTTCATGGTTCCATACCTCCGATGGATTGTCCAATATCGTCTCATAAACTTTGAATTAACTTGACTGTTCAAATAATTATTTCCAAGTGTATTAACCGCCAGTGTGTCTTCTAGCTGCACGAGTATTTCAATCGCTTGAATTCACTGTCATTTAGATAGGGATTACTGGGAAAAATAACCAATTATATTTTTATTATTTATAAGTTATTGTTAATTTATAGCAGTATATCCAGAAATCTAGTCCCATACCCCGGCCTTTGGTTACCATACCCCAGCGGTATGATCACCCCGGTTAAGACCCCTGAACTAGACATTGTTATGGCGCTGAATTGCCATTACAAATATTATAATTGATAATTATCACGGATAACGTGGCCAGTTTGAGCGCCAGACTTGCACTAGGACAAGCAGCGCGCCGGCTGCTCAATACTTTCTTATTGCTCACACGACCTTGCAATTTCCACAGACTACTGCAGAAGGTATAATATAAGATATATCTTATCTTATATATAAGATGTATCTTATCTTATTTATGCGATATATATATGTCTCGTGTCTACATGTTCGTGGTTGGTTGTCATATATCCCACGCGTGTGTGTGTGTGTGTGTCAGTGGTGTGTGTGCGGTGTGTGAGCGCGCGCTGCCTCGCTGGCTGGGTCGTCAATGTTACCAGTGTCGCGACTGTCAGCTGATTGTTCACAAACAGTGTCACGTGCGGGTCAGCACCCACTGTCCCGACACCACTGTCCACTCCATGATCATGTCAGTCACTCACTCACACACTCATACACTCACACACTAACTCACACACACACTCATACACTCATTAGTGCTGTTCATATATGTACGTGCTTGAAAAATACTTGTGTTCAACTAAATACATACACATACACTCATTGAATCATATTTATTGTTCTTGATTGTTATTAATTACTTACTTATTAATATTTATTCTGATTTATTGTTGATTATTTCTTACTGAATCACATATTTATTGTTGATTGTTATTATTTATTGAGGAACGTGGGCGGAGTGACATTATGGAGTGTTATCGGATGATGGTTTATTATTTATTGTTATATGTTTATTATTTTCTTTTCCAGCTCTCTTTCTAGAATTTTTTTATTTTCGAACTCTCTTTCTCTCTGAATCGTTTGGGCGCTTCCGGTACATGGGGCCACCTTAGGTTGGTAATAGTGCTTGCACTCTTCCCATGCTACTGGATTTGCCTGTAATTAATGATAATAATAATAATAACATGAGCGCGCACATACATATTGGCACAATAGTGCACATACATATTGGCACAATATTGCACATACATATTGATACAATAGCGGCAATATGGCAGATATTTTCCAGAGAAGAGCAGACAAACAGAAAAGAGGCAAGTTAGCATACATGCAGCATTGTAGTCAGATTATGATTGACCGCTGAAATACAAACACTTTATCCGGTCTGGACAGGTTCCGTTTTTGATAACGATCCTCGTAGTTTTCTGTTTGTACCATTAAATCACACGTACTCAGATGTTGCAAGCATTGTGCAGCCTCTTGAAAATATCCAATGCGTTGTTGACAAAGATGTCATAAGAGTCAGGCTGGCTGGCTCGACCACTCAACTTGATGCAGCTCAAGAAAAGCTTGCAGTTTACTGTCGGATGCCAGTTTGTGTATATATTAGGCGTTTTGCAGCCTAGTTGGGCACAAGGAGCGTGACAACTGGTTGTTTCTCAGTTGAACCACACTGCCATCTTTTACACGCTAATAATACAGCCGACTTTTGCTAGGCTAGCATCAACGTGGCGCTGCTTGTGTATTATCGCTCAACCAACGGTCGTCTTGTGTGTGTTTATATATGTATATGTTTGTCTCTGTGTGTGTGTGTGTGTGTGTATATGTTTTCCTGTGTGTATGTGTTTTAGGAAGAATCATTATTGTGCCACCTTTTTTATCTGTACTTATGACTACACCTTGTCGTCGCTTTTAGGTGGTCAAAACGTGTTTTTCATGCAGCTGCATTATTCAGCGGTGTTTTCATACCGTGTGCCACAACATTGGGCTGCAATATTGATCTATCTGCGGTTTATCTAGATGTGCTTTCTCGCTTACTCGAGATTACCTAGCAAATCGCAAACAGTGTTTCTGAATGCAGTTCAACGTTAGTGATTGCCTCTCAAGTTCCTCATCATGTGGAGATTAATCCTTGGACCTTTTTTCTACCAGGTGTTTACACTGTCAGATAGCAGGGTGCTTGCAACATGTGGAGTAGAAAATCAAATATTCACTGGCGATATTCTGATCTTCTGATCTTCTTCAAGTATTCTGATGATGCGCGAGCGTGATTCACTATCAGGGATCTGCAAGCCATCAACACCTGGGCAGCCTCCAAACACTTGAAGTTAAACAAGGAAACGACCAAAATTACCGCATTAACCAGCAGTCAATCAGGCGTTTCTTCCAGCAAAGAGCTTGTTCTTGTGGAAACGACCAGACATCGCTGTGTTACTACTGATTTGGCATTCAAAGTTTCAGGCACATATCTCTGAGTTGGTGCGGAATTGTAGCTGCCACCTGTGTCGAGTGTATTTTATCAGGAAGAATTGGACTGTTAATGCTACTAAGAAACTTGTGGATTGTTTAATTATGAATACAATTAAATATTGTTCTTCCCTGTTGCTTAATATTAATCACCGAACTTCATGGAAACTCCAGAGTTTCATGAACAGGTCGTGTCGTCTTGTGTTCAATCTGCCTAGAAGCACTTCTCTGGTGAATTATTTCATCAAACTAGTCTGTAACTGGTACCCATCTACAAGACCAGCTATCTTTCAAACAATTTTCACCTGACAATGATTTTATCACAATAAATACAATTTTCTTCAATTTTCAGCCTGCAGCTCTCATTCTGTGCGTGTGTGTGTGTGTGTGTGTTCTCTTCTCTGTTCTTTTGTGGGCTCATGAAATCCCTACGGAATTCGGCCGGTCCATGTAGAGGTAGTAAGAATGCCAAAATTTTCTGTTTCGGATTGTTCAGATTGTCTGAGTTAGTCCCGTTTGTATTAGGTAAACACGCAAGTGCCTTGTGTTATAGGGACCCACCGTGTGTTATATATCTTTTTTTGAAGTGCTCATTTTCACCCAGTAGTGTTTTGGTATCAAAGGTGTTGAATGATTTCTTGCACAGGCAGTTTCGTATACTTGTCGGTTGGTGCTAGTGTTGGATGCAGTGTATCAGCACGGGAGTTGTCTTTCATGTAGTGATGTCAGTGTGGATGTGATGGATTCGGAGAGCTTCAGACGGTGCATATGCTGGTTGAGTCTGTATGTTGGTAGAGTATGTTGGCTGGTTGGGTGTGGCTTTTTGTCATTCGAGATAATGTCACTTCTGTTTTCCGTTTGAATTTTCCACGTCTTCGTCAAATATTCTGTGTATGCTGTGTGAAGTCCTCTCCATGTGTGGGTACTTGGTAAATCGCGCGATATGGACTGCTTCCTTTGCTGCTGCGTCAGTCATTTCATTTCGGCAGCCGCCGCTGTGTGCCGGGGTACACCGTAGTTGAACGTGTTGTTGATTTTAGTGTAGATTCAGTGGAACTGTGTGCGTGTGTTTTATAATTCATCTGTGTGTGCGTGTGTTTGTTTTTGAATGTTTTAGTGGACCTAGGGTGCATTTTGAGTGGGTGAAAATGACGGTTGGTGCTCAAGTATTACCCAGGTAGATGTAATGAAGAGCTTGTTGTATGGCGAACAGTTCTGCGTGTGTCATATGGACTGTCTGAATTATTATTCATTTGTGAGTCATGTCATGTTCCTGAATATGAATGACGGTTCCTGTTAAAGGTTAAATGCCTAAGTGACAGCTACTACACGGGAAGAAGCCGAAGCTTATGAACACACAGGCGTACCCCGTGCAGCTCGCTGACACCGTAGAACCGACCCTCTCCACGCTATGGCGCCACAAGGACGAACGACGTATTAGAGAGGGCCACCTCCCCAGAATGCATGTCACAAGTCATGAATGATATATGGTACCATTTTCTGCTGGGTGGACAGGGGCTGTTGGATTATAGAATTCGCCCAATGAAATTCTGCTCCGCCGGGCTGCACTCGTGGTTTGGGTCATGTGAGCTATCCGTGTATATTTCGAAATGGGTTTGGTATTTGGTGTTCTTCAGTCGATCGAAAGCCTCGAGTAGAGTATCGTTGGATTATTCTGTATTCCATGTGTATGATAATTTGGGGTAGTTTGATGGAATGTAGGAGACCAAGGAGGTATCGGCAAGACTTTTGGTGTTCTAGATTTCTAACGGTATTTGTTTGTAGTTATGATTCAATATGTGATTTCTGATCTCGTTTCTGGTCTGCGTCGCTAGAAAAAATGGAGTTGATCAAGTATATGTGTAGTTGATCAAGTATATGTGTAGTTGATCAAGTATATGTGGAGTTGATCAGGTATGTGTGTAGTTGATCAGGTATATGTATAGTTGATCAGGGGTATGTGTAGCTGATCAGGTATATGTGGTGTGGTCGTTCTTGCCATGATGGCTGGTATATTCTTCATTCGTTCTTGAAAAACAATTGCTCTGATGTCATGTAGTCGATTTTCTGCTCAAAGTATTGCAATTGATGTTGAGGGCAGTGCACCGCTTATTGTTCGCATGACTTATAATGCCGTCTAAAGACAGAGAGTGTGTATTGTTTCTCTTCCGTAAAAGAAGATACTGTTGCCGAGAATAGGAAGTATTGCTATTTCATAATAGCGGAGCAGGAGTTTCCTGGTGGCTCCCCGGTGTCTACGGGTCAACGTTTTCATCATAGATATTCTTTTATTGCACGTCACTTTCAAATGTTTGACATAATGTGACCACGTTAGTTTTGGACCGTCAATATATATACCTAAGTAGCGATACCGAGTGGTGTGTGCTGTATAAGTGGAATGAATAGTTTTGGAATATTATGGGGCAGATAGGCTATTTGGAGAACAACATCCAATTTGTCTTCTGGGTGTCAGCTTAAACCCGACAGACATCCACCAATCGTATGTGTTGTTCAGCACTGTTTGTGATTGGTTTATGACAGCACGTATGGTTTGGGCTGTGAATACGAGGGCAGTGTTATCATTGCATATAAAAATTTGAGACTTAAGCGGTAATGGTAGAACTATGTTAGTACTATGTTAAGAAGTATGGGTGTGTGTGTCAGTGGCGGCACCGGGATTTTTCCGGTGGGGAGAGACTGAAGGGGGTTGAGGAAAAAGATGCGGGGGATTGGCCAAACATTAGGAGCTGCACTAGAAATGCTCATGGTCTTGATATTTGGGGGTTCAGGGTGGGCTTGAACATTTTTTGGGGGCTTCAACCCTCCAAACCCCTCTTGGCATCACACTGATGTGTGTGTGTGTGTGTGTGGGTCTGCGCATCTGCGACAATGTGTTGATATTGCGCAATATATGTGTTTTAATAGATGAAATATAATGTGTGTTTCAGGGAATATTTGCCTAGTCTGACAAGCAAGCGGCTTCGCAACATGACTCGATAATAACACGTGGCACGCTCAACAATTGGAATCATCTGTGTGTGAGTGTGTGTGTGTGTGTGAGTGAGTGTGAGTGTGTGTGAGCGAGTGAGTGAGTGAGTGTGAGTGTGTGTGAGTGAGTGTGTGTATGTGTGTGTATATGGGTGTGTGAGTGTCTGAAAAGTGTCTGTGTTGTGATGGCATATTTTTCATGCTGGTCTTGTGAGTCTTGTGAGACGTGTGTTCATCACTTGCTCCATGCATCATTTACCAGCTGTCCACAATGAAGCTAAATCAAGATGGCTGACATGTTTGCATGTGTATATATACGTGTGTGTATGTGTGTGTGTGGATCAATAGTTGTAGTTCAAGAGCGGTACCTTTTGCCAGAGATGTGTTTGTTGTGGTCCGTTTTACCTGGTTTTATCGGCGATATTTTGTTGTTGTTTTTGCTGTGTGTTCTGCGATGTGTTGTCTGGTGTGGTAATTTGTCGTTTGATATAATTGTTTGGGCATTTGTCAAGCAGCTTCTTCAATTATACATTACAGGCATGCTATAATATTTAACTGGTGCTTCTAATAGCGGGAATGGCTTTATTACATTGCGGGCAGACGCCACTAAATTATCTAATATTAGCGTGCGATCTGTTTGTCTTGTTCGTTCACAAGCGTTTATTACCTGTGAAATATTTATTCTCATTGGCTTTGTTTTCTCGTTGTATAATTGTTTTATTCAGATTGTGTGTGTTTTGGTGTTTCTGAATTATCCGCGTTTTTTACAGTCTCAAATCATTTATGCTTTGTACTTGCAGCAATAGTAGACATTGGCTGCATTTTAAGTTCATTTGTCAATTGATCACAAGTTTTACACATAGCAATTTTGAACAATAGTCTGGTAATCAAGGTGAAATTCGCTATAATTGCGTTATATGCTTTTATTGATGGGTCTCAAATAAATGTGCTTTTTCAGCGAGTTTCGTGTTCTAGCATTTTCTGATGATAAATTTGAAATTTGTCCTGTCTACCTGAACTTGCTTGAAACATTGTCAGTCCTCCTGAAATCTAGGAGAAAGCAGGCTCAATTAGTGGCTGTTTATTACTGCTAATTACTGCTAAGTACTGGTAATTATTGTTAATTACTGTTTATTACTGCTAATTTCTTGTAATTTACCTGCATTGAGTGATAATCTGTCTTGTTGTCGTTCTCTTATGAACGCCGTTCTTGCATCGTTTACATTTTCATGTGTGTACTTGTCCGCGGGTCAGTTTAATGGATCGTCTTAAAAAACAATCCTATTACTATTAGTATTATCATAAATTACAGTCAAATTCAATGCAATTTCATTTATAAGAAATAATGATGCATCATGAGAAACAGATGGAGTGTGTCTTCATCCATCTATCCAGCTGAATGCCGCTCATTACTTATCTATATTTCACCTAGTTTTTCATTGCTTGATCTCACTTCTTTTTTCTTCACAGTCTACGCAGGTAAGAGTCAGGTAAGGGTCTTCTTGTACTTGAATCCAACAAGTTTGAACAGGCTATTGAATTCATCACAAATATGTCCATTGTGTCTTGTCACCACCAGTTATGCACAACAATAATACACACACAACATCTATTTCGATCAGTCAAAGCAACAACAATCACAGACACCGCAAAAGTAACGATAACAAGGCAGCCTGTGGCCAACGATGCAGCCAACAATGGTGGTGGACCAACGCGGGTACGCATGGACAAAGCAAGGTGGGTGAAGTAGAAACCAGCAAATAACACGCGCCACAGAGAGAAGTCCTGTCAAAACTGTCGTCTATAAAATAACATGCAGCCCATACATCAAATGATCACTGCATTTATTGGTGTGTGCGTGTGTTTCGGGCGGTTGTCACGTGAAGTGGATTCTGTAGGAGCGTACGGCATTGGCTGGCGCTTTTGACAACTTGCTCGTGTACCTGCACGAGCTAGGGAATGTGGCAAATATGCGCGTGTGCCGTGAACATGCACATCCGGTGCAGACGCCACAGGAGTCTCCTCCCTAGATTGAGGTGAACAACGTACCTCGGCCGAACCGAAATGCCTGTCACAGGCGTGACTTGAACCAGATGCCGGGTGGTGTCTGCAGGAAGACTGATAATTTACTTCTCCAGACATGCTGGTCGCATTCGGTGCACACAAATTGTGTCCTCGCCGTTGCGTTCCACTGATAAAGTGGTTGGCGTGCGTCTAAAATGACCTGATATGGGCCACTGTAGTCTGGTTGCAGATTTTGAGGATATCGGTCGTAGACGGCGTGTTCAACGAGGCCAGAAGTATTGGCAGTTGTATGGAATGAGACCGCACCGAGTCGTTCTGTGAGATGGTCGCCTGTTGCCGGCCGGCTGGTAAACTGCAAGTCAGCAATAGATTGAGGAACATCATATCTTGATATCTATGTTCTGATGCCATAGCAGAAATGTCGGACAAGATTCCGGCCACCTGGTAAATCCATCAATTATTGTCAGATCATTTTGATTCTTGCATTAAAGCAAGGCCCAACATGTGTATTTTCTGCCAGATGTTAGACTGAATTGTCCGCGAGCAGAGTTATTTTGTGGATAAATTTTGCATTTTCAACAGTGTAGACATTTTGAAACCCACTGATATGTCGCGTCACATAGAGGGCCACACGAACCGGTCAGATATGAGTTTCTGAGTGGCTTTCCTACCAGGGTGAGATAAGTTGCGAATAATATTGAACACTTGATTGCGTAATTATTTCGGCACACTGGACCGCTCTCTGCCTGTGGGATCATCACAGACTATTCTGGCGGTGACAGTGGTTTCATGACAATATGCAGCACTGTGTTGTTACCTTCTGTTAATGTTTGCACTTCATCTTTCTGATGTGTCAACATTTCTAGGAAATCGATTGGGCTGCGAATGCTAACAACTCTGGATAATGTGGTGGTATAAAAGGTTTTCTGTTTCACTAGCGTGCTGCGCGTTGGTAGTAAACTGTACAATTTAATTAAGCCGGCGGTGCTCGCGGGGTAAACAGACAACACACGCACATAAACATGCATACATACATTGGTCAACGATGTTACCAGTTATTGTGCTGTAAACGTTCATTACTGCACGCTCAATAATCAGCTTGTTCTTCCAACGCTGGTCAGGGTAGGTTCGAAGCCGTGCAGTAGGGGATAAGAATACTGCCGCCGTGTACGTGGCGTATCGTGAGAGTCGACTAAACGCGGACCTCTTTTCTCTCTTCTGTTCTTCTTTTTTTATTCGTGCCATATTCAAGCGGGTGAGCGATAATCCACCAGAGCTGGCACGTCCTTGTATTAAACTTCTTTCTCATCGGAAATAAAACGTCCAGCGTTGGCATCACATAATGTCCGGCTATACACAAGAAGTGACTGGCCGCACGAATTGCACCATGTTTTCTGCTTGTACTTGTTCGGCACTTGCTGCCAACGTGATGTGCGTGCTGTCTTCACCTGTCAAACACACACACACACACACTCACACACACATAGGTGCTGTTCAATTAGAGGGTGTCGTTCAATGTTTTAATCGTTCTTTTATTTGATTTTCAAATAGAGGTTTTACGTGTTGATTGTCATCTCATTTTTGAAGATTCAAAAAGTGTTTAGACTATAGTCACCTGTTTATAATATTGTGTTCTATCATGAATTCTGCTCCTTCTTGCTGCTGAAACCGACAATCGATCGAATGCCTCGTACCGACACCTGCCGAACAAGCCATGTATGATGACATGCCAGATGTGACAAACACTCATCTATTCAATACGTTACGCACACACTCGTATATTTTACTTCATGTATACAATTGCCTAATTTTCAGAGTTTCTGGCAATTCGGTAATATCGAGAATGCGTGACACAAGTGTGAGAAAATGTTGAGAGGAGATAAGCACTGATGAACAAATCGTGTGCAGTGACAACTCGCCTTCTTTTTAGCTCCGGCCAGGAACTCTCTGTACATCTCGGAGCGCAGGTATCGAGAGTATGAGTCGGATTTCATGAGATGAAACAAGTGCGCCTGATAACATTCAGTCACAGCGGTTCGTCATATTATGATTAAGCTTTAACATAAACCTTTCTGCACCAAAGTGTTGATTAAACATTAATTCATTATCACGCCTGTCATTGACAAGTGTCCCTGCATGTACTGGATCACATCTCTTCTTTATACAATGATACAAGCTTAATAATTTGAAATTATTATATATCTCGCCTCCTATTTGCTCTCACAATTTTTTCCCTTGTACAAAACATATTCTTTTGTAAACAAATTAGCATTGTAAATTCATGTTGAATAGTGCTTGTAGAGCCATTGAGTTCGCACAATCCGTGTTTGTGTGTGAAGCCTGGTTGATCACGATGTGTCACGGTCATAACATCGGTGTTTGGTTGTTGTGCATCACTGAACTGCTGAAGTGTATGAACACCATCGCTATGCGGATGTAACTGTCCAAGTTTAACAGTGAAATGACTCATATTGCTCAATACGGTGACACATTTCAGCCTGAACTGACCCCAGCAGCCTCGAACGTCCACCGAGTCGGAGTGTCCAGGTTCTTCTTGACGATGTCGTACGATCGAGAATCAATGTTCACAGGCACGCTAGCGTCTGGCGCCAAAAATTCGCGCCAAATTTCTTCAACTCGTTGCTTGACAGCACTCTGTTGCACATTGCGCAGGTCTTGCAAAGCCAAATAGAATCTGTAGCAAATCATGGATAACACTTGATGAACAATCAAACTGCAATAAGCCAACTACAGTGCTGAGCAAATTAGTTCGGACAGTGGTGAATTTTGCACAATATTTCGCATCAATCAAACTTTTTGGCTATTCTGCTTACGGTTTTATAGTTTTCCAGATATATTACTGTTGTAGTGGTGTTTGGCAACTGTTATATGTCGTGAAGATAAACTATGTTGCTACGGACGTCCTGAGTCATATTTGATTATGACGGATTATTCACCTCCTTTTCGTGATGGATACCACTCCTGCGAAGCGTGCATGCATTGTAGCACTTAGAGAACACAGTGGTTTCACTATTAGACAGATTTCTGACAAGATGAAGGTGGCTAAGTCAACTGTTGGTGATATTTTGAAGAGACAAAAAGACACTGGTGAATCTTCAACACAACGGCAAGGAAGATGCGGAAGAAAACTCAAGACAACGCCTCACGATGACAAAATTATCATCAGAAATAGTGTGAAGGATCCTAAGAAAACCAGTGCAGACCTTCAGAGAGATTTGTCTACTGCAGACGTGAATATATTTCCTTCGACTGTCCGACGAAGGCTTCTTGAGGTTGACAGACCTGCCAGAAAACCTCAAATGAAACAGTTATTAACATCCATTATGAAGAAAAAACGCCTTCACTGGTCACATGAGCATGCTGGATGGACAACAGACGCCCGGAAAAAAGTGATTTTTTCAGACGAATCACATTTTGAAGTTGATGGTTACAGGTCACAGGTCGTAATACGAAGCAAAGGTGAGCCGCTTCGACCGGGACACATTCAACAAGCGCCCAAACATCCACCTAAGAAGATGTTTTGGGGTAGTTTCAGCGCTAAAGGTGCCGGGCGACTCATTGACGTAGAGGGCATGATGAACAGTGATAAATACAAAGCTATTTTGCAGACTCATTTGCTTGCTACTATGAGAAAGGACTTTCCTGATGGAGACGGCATTTTCCAACAAGATCTGGCACCATGCCATACTTCACGTAAAATGCGCACATTCTTGGAAGAAAGTGGACTGACGCTTCTAGACTGGCCTGGAAATTCTCCTGACATCAATCCCATTGAAAACATATGGGTTTTCATCAAACCAAGGCTCCAGAAAGAAGACTGCTCGACAATGCAAAAGCTAATTAGTGCTGTAAATAGGGTCTGGTATCATGATGAGAACTGGCTAAAATGTGTTCAACTTTGGTCGAATCTATGCCAAAACGTGTTCAAATGCTTGTAAACGCAAAAGGAGGTCATTATCTCATATTAATTTTATAATTGTTTTACCTCTGACGTGTGTTTTTTACCTCACAGCTCCCTATCTTCTTCCTGTTTTCCTTGAGTGCTCTGCTATACACGACACGAGAAAACAGCAAAGCTGGTACCTCAGCACAACACCTCTCCTACTGAATTACAAAATGCCAATACAATGCCACAATACATTGGTCAAATTTACAATAGTCTTGATCGACGTATTATGTCTTAACTTGACACTGTTTGCCGTGTGTGGTATATTTATCGTTCGAACGATAAATATACATTGTGGTATATTTATCGTTCTTGTGTGCGCGTATGAATGACGCGTGTGATGCGAATTGTGTCTGTCTGTTATTGTCTGGAGCATTTCACGCGTGGCTGTATTTTGTCTTGTTAAGCGTTATTATACGATTACTCATGTACGATTACTCTGGATTCTTATTATATAAACGTCTCAATTAACAAGACAAAATAACTTAAGAACAATGGAGAAGTATTTGAGACCTGAACGCCTGTCAGTCGAACCGAACTCGAATGATTCAACTCAACAGTGGTTACACTGGAAGAACACGTTTGATAATTTCATAGATGCTATAAATGCCGATGAAAATCAAAAACTACCGTTGCTTGTGAATTTAGTCAGTCCAGAAGTATATCGTTTTATCGCCGAATGCTCTACTTATTCGTCCGCGATTTCCTCGCTTCAGTCGTTGTACGTGAAACGGAAAAATGTAGTATTTTCAAGGCATCAGTTGGCCGCCCGAAGACAAAGTGGAAATGAAAGCGTTGACCAGTACATCCAAATATTGAAGGAGTTGTCAAAAGACTGTGGTTTTTTAGCAGTTGATGGTGTCACATATCGTAGTGAGTATATTCGTGACGCTTTCATTAGAGGCTTACATTCTGATGATATCAGGCAGCGTCTTCTAGAGAAGATTGATCTTGATTTGGAGACTGCTATTGATCTTGCTAGGTCACTGGAGTTGGCTAGACTCAATTGCACCCAACTGCAGTCTATGCCTTTATCAGCCGCGGTCATTCCAGTGGCTCGTAATGACCAAATCACAGAAACTGAGCATCAGGACGAAGCCGATCAGATTGTTGCAGCAGTCAGGAGAATGGACCGGACACCACCGGGTCGTTCTAATCAATCATGTTGGTTTTGCGGCGGAGAGCGGCATAATCGGCAGCATTGTCCAGCTCGCAATGCAGTCTGTCGCAAGTGTCAAAAGAGTGGACATTTTGCCAGGGTGTGTCGTGTAACAAATTCGAAGGTGAACGCGGCGGCGGCAGCGACTAACACGTTAGCGGCGACCACACATGTAGCTGCTGTGCCTGCTGACCTAAAGAAGTCTACAATCTATGTTTTACTGGATGAACGACACCTGTTGGACGCGTTATTGGACACGGGAAGCTCGGTGAGTTATATATCTGAAGCTGTTGTATCTCGGTTGAATCTCAGGACGCGCTGTTGTGAAGAGAGGGTATCGATGGTTTCCAGCTCGATGGTTTCACAAATAAACAGAATGTGTACGGCAAACCTTCACGTTCGCGGAAAAACGTACAAATATTTGAAGTTGTTGGTGATGCCTCAGCTTTGTTCTGACGTTATTCTTGGGCATGACTTTCTCAGTAAACATCAATCTGCTGAAATTAAGTTTGGAGGAGATTTGCCTCCGCTTGTGTGCGGTTTGGCAGCCGTGAAAACAAAGTGTGCACCGCCGCTGTTCAGTAACATGGACGAGAACACTCATTCAATCGCCACTAAGTCGCGTAGGTACACTCCGGATGAGAAGAATTTCATCAAGCAGGAAACGCATCGCTTACTGAAGGAAGGAGTGATAGAACCGTCGGTGTCGCCATGGCGAGCACAGGTCGTGGTCGTTGAAAGTGATCAAAGGAAGAAGAGAATGGTAGTGGATTATTCGCAGACGGTCAATAGATTCACTCGTCCCGATGCATATCCTCTACCTAATATTGAAGAAACTGTAGAATCTATAGCACAGCATCGATTCTTTAGTACTGTTGATCTGAAAAATGCATACTATCAGGTACCTATTGATGAGAATGATAAGCCCTTCACTGCGTTCCAGTCTGGTAATCAACTGTTCCAGTTTCGTAGAATTCCATTCGGGATTACAAATGGTGTTGCGTGCTTTCAGAGGTTTATTGATGATTTTATTCGTGATTATGATCTTCATGCGACATATGCTTATTTAGATGATATTACAATTTGTGGAAGTAACCAGAAAGAGCATGATGTCAACTTTCAAAGGTTCATGAAGGCGGCTCAGAATGTCGGTCTCACATTCAATCATTCCAAATGTCAGTCAGCTGTGACGGAGGTTAAAATTTTGGGATACCTCGTATCTGATGGAATTATTCGACCTGACCCTTCAAGACTGCAACCACTAAGGGAGATGCCTTTACCAACAACTAGGAAACAATTGTTGCGCACTATAGGACTATTCTCGTATTACTCCAAATGGGTTCCCTGTTTTGCAGACAAGATAAAACCATTAATCCAATCAGAGTTCCCGTTGGATGAATCAGCTGTATTAGCTTTTGAAGAGCTCAAGAACAGCATTGCGAACGCTGCTTTACGCGCAATTGAACCAGATGTGCCGTTCGTTGTTGAAACGGACGCTTCTGATAGAGCCTTGGCCGCTACCTTGAGTCAAAACGATCGTCCGGTTGCATTCTTCTCCAGAACATTATCGAAATCTGAAACTCATTGGTCTTCCGTTGAGAAAGAAGCGTTAGCCATAGTTGAAGCTGTTAAGCGGTGGCGTCATTATCTTTGCGGTAGGCGGTTCTCGTTGATCACCGATCAACAGGCTGTAGCATTTATGTTCAACCAGACTCTAAGTTCCCGGATTAAGAACTTCAAGATTTTTCGTTGGCGCCTGGAGCTGTCAAACTACAACTTTGATATTGTGTATCGACCTGGACGAGAAAACGTTTCAGCAGATGCTCTTTCACGTAAGTACTGTTTGGCCGTTACCAAGTCAGACCTCGTGAAAATTCATAACGATCTTTGTCACCCAGGTATTACCAGGCTTTATCATTTTCTCAAGAGTAAGAATGTTCCTTGCTCAATCGAAGATGTAAAGGAAGTGAGCAGATGTTGCCCTACTTGTGCTAAATATAAGCCCAGGTTTTATCATTCGGCTAATGAGTATCATGTGATTAAGGCTACTCAGCCGTTTGAAAGATTGAGTCTAGATTTTAAGGGACCAGTACCATCGTATAACAAGAACAGGTTCTTTTTGACTATTGTTGATGAATATTCGCGATTCCCTTTCATTTATCCTTGTGCTGATACCAGTTCTAGGTCTGTCATCGCTTGCTTAACGCATTTATTTTCTATCTTTGGACTACCAGGATTTATCCATTCTGATAGAGGATCAGCTTTTATGTCATACGAGTTGAAAGAGTTTTTATCATCTCGGGGAGTAGCCACCAGTCGCTCAACAGCTTTCCATCCACAAGGAAATGGTCAATGTGAGAAATATAATGATACGATCTGGAAAGCGCTTGTACTTGCAACTCAATCGAAGGGGCTGAGCGTAGCTAACTGGCAAGATGTCATGTATGACGCGCTGCATTCAATAAGATCGTTATTGTGTGTCGCAACAAACTGCACTCCCCATGAGAGAATGTTTTCGTTCAATCGACGATCTAGCACGGGGATTTCGATTCCTTCGTGGTTGACTGACTCCAAACGGGCATATCTGAGAAATCATAATAGACATTCTAAATATGATGATTCTGTCGAAGAAGTTGAATTACTTGAAGCTAACGACAAGTATGCTCATGTGAGATTTTCCAGCGGACGAGAAACGACTGTGTCTACGAGAGATTTGGCTCCATGTCCGAACGACTGTTCCAGTGAAAAAGGTGGTCCATGTGAGCGGAGATTGTCGGAACACAGCTTTGTGACGGAGAATGACAACAATATTCACAGAAGTCAGAGCAATGGTTCCGGAATACAAACAGAAGCCGATCCAGAAGATCCAGTGATTCCTCCGTCTCACTCAAATGTTGATTTAGCCGTCGATAACAGCGCTCCATCCCAAGAAATACAGTTGAGACGTTCAAGTCGGTTGAGGAGACCTCCAGCTCGTTTCCGTGATGAATGATCGGTGGCATTTGTCCTGTTCGGACACATCCTGAAGTGGTGCTCTAGAGTCACACTGTTTGATGTTTCTTTGTGTGTTTGTACGTGCTGTTCTGTGAAAAGTCAGCCGGGGTGATTGTGGTATATTTATCGTTCGAACGATAAATATACATTGTGGTATATTTATCGTTCTTGTGTGCGCGTATGAATGACGCGTGTGATGCGAATTGTGTCTGTCTGTTATTGTCTGGAGCATTTCACGCGTGGCTGTATTTTGTCTTGTTAAGCGTTATTATACGATTACTCATGTACGATTACTCTGGATTCTTATTATATAAACGTCTCACCGTGGTTGACTGACCATGATCTTGATGATAAACATACTGTTATAAATGGACTGATACGACGTCTTCTAGAGTTTGAATCATTATAACGGAAACGACAGTATTGTGACGCCGTCTTAACACTACTCGTGACGCCGTCTTAACACTACTCGTATAGACCGCTTGCTCATTTGGCATCTTGACTGTGGCCTGATGGTTCTATGAACTTTTCAAGATACTTATTCAAAAACCTTTTCTTGTGTACGTGTATGTCTGTGTTTACGTGTGTGGCTGTGTGATTGTGACAATGCGTGCTGTGACTAACTTGAGATTTTCCCCGCTGAACTCTTTGTCGAGAAATCGGACAAACTGCTGCCGTCCCACGGGATCTTGAAGAAGTTCATGCAGACTGAAAGCCCATCTCTTCACTCTTTTCGGCGATATGTCTCGACTGAGTCAAACACACACACACACCATATCACTCAGTGATAACACACAACTGAAATCACCGAGAAATCTCAGCTAGGCCTTAATTTGAACATCTGCTTGATAAAGGCCTGCTTGATAAGGATCTCAAGACATTTTGATTATACTTTATTATCAATTGTAATCCATCAACGCGACGCAGTAGTTTGAAGTATCAGTGAAATCGTAATGGAAAACTGGAATCGATGGTAAAAATAGCAAGTTTTCATGTAATTTGGAGGCAAACTTGTTTCACTATGTGAGCGGTAAGGAGTATACAGACGCAGTGGAAATGATTCAGCAATCCAGCACAATTTGTTGAAAGCATGCTATTCGTTGAATATCAATCATTTCATTTCCAGTGATATTCAGCTCATTCTCTACGGTATTTATTTTTATAGCTATGTAACTATTTGCCATATCTAATCACATTTTCTCCATTTCCTTGAACAATTAATTTCATACGATTTTATGGACAATTTATTACGTGAGACACACTGGATGTAAATAAAACAAATATTAAAACATGAAGCAAGAAGGGAAGCTCACACGTGCACAATAACAATCCACATGAGCTTGCAATATGATTATTTTTCGGTCAGCCAACGAGTACCTCCAGTTTTCAATTGCTTTTGTGGTACCTCTCAACGTGCAAGTGGCCATCTATGGGGGCCCCGTGTCCTTACTCTTTTCATTTTGTAGAAGTTCTAAATTTTTGTAAAGAACGTATTGCAGCTTGACTTGATGCATAATTTATTGCGTGTGGCTTTTGAAGTCAATTGGGAAATTGACAGAATATGTCAACCAAATTTGCATAGTTTTATAGGTAACTTAAGGTTATCAAATAACGTTTCCAGCGAACTTTTTGAACACGTACTGAAACACAAGCAAACAAGACTTCGCTAGCTAACCAAACACGCAAACACACCAACTCAATAACAAAACAAATGCGAACTCTCCGGAGCATAAAACCATACACGACTTTAAACTTAGCCAAAGTTAGAACGTGTCTTGTAGCCAGACTGAGCTAGTTTTCTGGTGGGTTTTTGCTCGTGTTGGCTTTGTTCAAATAATTGGGCATGTATCAGCAGCCAGAAACGCAAGAGGGATTATTTGATAGTTTAGCCAGAAAGCCGACGAATGCCGAACTTGCTTGTTTTGCATTCATTTGTGACCAATTCAACTTACACCTACCAAACGGAAGTAGAAATTTTGATTGGGGCATTAAAATAGTTCTGCTAGGCAACACTAACAACAATTATACGTTGTAAATTTGTGAATATAGATGTGGTAATATGACAATATTGGGAGCGTACCCTACAGTCAACGAGATGTGGTAATACAATACGAGATGTGCTAACCATTGATGTTTGGTGTTCTAGTTAGGCGTTTTTCTGATAGGCATTTCGTTAAATGTTTGAAGAGAGCGATGCACGTAAACACCATTAACCAATTATCACAGTGGAGTATTGTATATATAATGATAGTTGAATGAGTTGTGCATGCCATGATTCACTTAGCCAAGCGTAAAACATTGACGAAGTGGGTAGTACCTGGACTTGTCCTGGTCCCAGAGCTCAGTAGAGTCTGTGAGCCAGGGGTTGGAAGAGGTTGCTGAAAGCAGAGGGTCATACTCCTCGTACTGTTCGCAGTGCGATATCAACCTGTAATTCATCCACATTTCATGTTTGTCATGGTTAAGTTTGGCGCTTGTAATACGTGTTTTGCAGTCAGACCCAGATGTGAACGTGGCAATGACGAACAACACACAGACAGCTGGACACGATCATATATGTCACCCATTTGGAATTGATGGCTCATAAAAACTAACAAAATTCGATTCCTGCTGCCTAAAGCCCACCCATGAAAATTTGACATTATTCGTCAGGTAATTGTACCACCATTTAGTATCACCTTTTTCAGTTCTTGTTTACAAGATCATACTGAATTGAGACCATTGTCGGAAAATGTTCTATTATAACGAGAATTCATACCACGTGTCATAACTAGAGATGCATAAAAACGTTTTTTTGATGTTTTTTTGCAAAAAAAACATATTTAGTTTTTTTTATAGAATTAGCCCAAATTGTCATCGGATGTTGGATTTTAGTACATATAAATGAGTTCAATTAATGTTTTGTACATCTTTACGCGTCTTATTTCAGAGATAATTTGATAATAGTATAAAAAACAAAAATATTTATCAATAAATATCCCAGGAGACTGTTTGAAAGTGCATCCGGGTCCGGTGGTTTAGGTTTTTTCATTGAGAAAACCAATGTTTTTTTAAAGATGGTTTGAATTATGTGCATATTTGAAATAATTTGTGAGCAGAACAAAACAAATTCATTGAGTAATAATGTGTTTTTTTAAACGAACCATGGTTTTTTATTAAAAATGCAATGATGTTTTTAAAACTCGTTTTAAATTCGTTTTATTAATGTACATATTCAGAAAATATTGACAGCAGAACAAGACAAGTTAATTGGTTGGCCAAGTGTTTTTTGACAAACGTTTATTTAAACTAACGCTTTTTTAATGAAACAATGTTTTCTAGAACAGTCTCTATGGAAGATAGATTTGATTGTTGTGCGTTCAAATACCTTTGGATAGCAAGTAGCCTGCTGGTATTTGCGGCTGGTTAAACCACTTGATTTAAGCTGTTTTTTATACCATGGTTTTTTCCAAAATCGATTTTTTTGAAATACGGTTTTCGTAGATTTTGAGAAAAAAAATGGGCGGCAGATTTTTTTTCTCATAAAAAACCATCGTTTTTAGGTCGCATCTCTAGTCATAAGCAGTAGCAATGTAGTTCCAAGTGAAGACATCAACCATCAACCCAGCACGAGGAAATTCACCATTTTTCCGTGGATTACAAAGTGATGATATAAGTGGTGGCTAGCTTGAATAAGTAAATGAGCCGATCTTTAACATAAAATAATACGAAATATTCGAGCAAATTCGACTTACTGCACTGATTAATAGACGAAATGATATCAAGCATGGTGTATTTGGCATGGAGAATGATATTTGCGCTTGTATATGCTTGTATGTGTATAAAGACAATTATTGATGCCAGTGAGTGGAAGGGCTGATCGATTTGAAAAGCATGTTATAGTGTCAAAGTACTGGTTGATTTGTGTTTGCATTTGTGATGATTCGATGTATCATTCAACGTTGATGTGACGGAGTGATGAGCGCTGGTTGAGACTGCCTCACGTTTCTGCCACCTTGGACAGGCGCAGTGTGCATCTCTCCAGCTTGGTTCGAATGGCATCAAGCGAGGCGGTGAGTGCGGCGACTGGTCCGCAAATACCTCCCTCGCTGTCTTGATGTTGCGATGTCGTGTGACTGGTGTGAGATAATGGGGCCGTGACCAAGTGACCGCATTCTGCAGGCACGGGCACGGCCAGGTTGCGGTGCTTGTTGCGACACGCCTTCTTGATGTCCATCTCGGTGGTGTTGACACAGTGCGGCTGGCCACACACAAACACGTCTTGAACTGATCTAAAACTAGAATATCATATGAATGAACAACGAAGGTAAGTGTATGACAACGCGATATACCCGATCCATGGAGGAATATTAGTGCACGGAATTGAGACGAAAGTGATATAACAAGCAGCTTACACATGTGCTCCGTGTATCATACAATATATATGCACGTGTCATGTTATACTACGTTATACTCGTATCTTGTCAGTATATTTCAGCTAAGATATATATGACACCTACTGTTATTTTATGATGTCTGAAATGATTTTTACTCACGATCATTTGACCTTTATCAATCATGTAGGCATTTTTCACTATAATATTCACACGACTTTGACATTAAAAAGTTCGAATGTTCAAATTTGGATAACGATCTAGAAATTATTATAGAAAACACACCAATCAGGCACCAAGTAAGTTTCGCTTGATAGAGAAAATAGTGACTGAGTAATCATCTCTCACCACTGGTCTGTGTACATCCCAGAACGCTCTCTCCTGACTGTCGAGAATTTTGCGCTCCAGTTTATCCCGCTTCTTGTCGACTTTCGACTGTGCCTCCGCCTGAAATAGCAAATGTTCGCTGCTGTAATATGTCGCATCGTTACTTGACGCCATTCACTTGTGTATTTCTTCCGTCCTACTGTCTGGTGGCTGCTAGTTGTGGCAGACTCAATGTGATTGTGACCAGTTTATACGTACGGTAAGTATATTGGATGCTTTTGTGATGCTTCTGTTATTCATTGTTTTATTTATTTATATGTTTCTTTTATTTTTCCAATTGCAGCAACGAACGAACTCTTCATTTCCCAAAACAGCCGTGATAAATTCAATTAATTAAGCTTTTCCACCAGAGTATATATCATGAAACCATAAGTAACAAAAATCGGCGAATTCATATTGATAAGCACACACACAATAGTCATATTGTTGGCTTAATTCCCACTGATTAATATATGTTATATTGCACTTAATATATGACTAGAATATTTGATGGTTTTTATGCTTAAATGCAGGGGAAAATGATTGTGCATGTAGCTCCATCTACCTGCATAAATATAAACTCCCATTTTCTAGAGAAAATTTTCTGCAAACGTCCGAGATTTTCTGCTTCGTAGTCAGCCAGTTCTAGCCGCGCCTTGTTCTGCATTGTTCGCTTGCACAAATAAACGGCTGACCCGGCCATCACACCACACATCGATTATCCATCACATCATGCACCCAGTCAACTCACACACACACACACATATCTACATACACATAATACTAACTTGATTATGTTTTGCAGTAAATGAAAACTCCATGCTATTCTATATATTTTGGACTTGGTAATATATCATCAAATATTGAATTACTGCATGAAACAATACCGTGTTTTATTTATGTTTGGAAATATAGGTTTTGTTAACTGCTGACACACACACTCACATACACACACAGACACACACACACACACACACACACGATATATAATGCCTTAAATATACATTCACTCACCATAATCTGTATTTTCAGGCTCCCACGATTTCGATGGCCAGAAATATGGCGTCTGTTGACAATGCACGTGCAGATTCTTAACCCACATATAACACTGAATTGTTCATTTTATTTTAGAGATAAGTTTGCACCCTAATGCTATTATTTTTATAATTAATTACAGGCAAATCCAGTAGCATGGGAAGAGTGCAAGCACTATTACCACCCTAAGGTGGCCCCATGTACCGGAAGCGCCCAAAAGATTCAGAGAGAAAGAGAGTCCGAAAAGAAAAATTCTAGATAGAGAGTTGGAAAAGAAAATAACAAATATATAACAATAAATAATAAGCCATCATCCGATAACACTCCATAATGTCACTCCGCCCACGTTCCTCAATAAATAACAACAATCAACAATAGATATGTGATTCAGTAAATAACAACCATAAATAAGTATTAATATATCTATATATATAAAAGAGATCCTCTGTGTGTCTGTCTGTCTGTGTGTGTGTGTGTGTGTGTGTTCGACCCTCCTTGGTCCATTTTCTATCAGCTATTATTCGGCCACCACTCAGCCTACCCGCTAACAATTTATACCATCACGTTGGAAATTTTCTTGTCTACACTTTAGATTAAATTTTAAATTTCAAAAATGAAATCAAAAAAAGTTATAGCGGTGAAAAGACAAAATGAACCCTGAAAAATGCGAAAATTGTGGTCAATGCTCTGCCATCTACTCCTCATAAACCAGAAATGGTACAGCCAAACAGATTATACCACTGTGTAGAGAATTTTCTGTTCTACAAGATAGGTTATAATTCATATCCAAAAATAGAACATAAAAGATGTAAACATGACAAAATTTCAATCTATATTCAAAATTATATTTATACTCCACGCGTCCGATTTTCTATACTTTTTTCTCTATGTATCAAAAACTAATTATCACACAACTAAATAAATAATACCATCATGCTGGGAATTTTGTTTGCTACAACACGGTATAATTTTTAATTTTCCAAAGTGTATTGAAAAAAAGTTACGGCGGTGTGAAGTCAAAATGACAAAGTCAAAAATGCAAAATTAGCACTGGAAACCGTGAATGTTTTGGTAAATATTCCCCTATCTATTCCTCATAAACCAGCAATGGTACAGCTATAAAAATTATACTATTGTGTAGATAATTTTGTGTTCTACAAGAAAAGTTATAATTTATACCCACAAATGATACAAAAAATGTGTAAAATTGGCAAAATTGTCAAATACATCCAAAATTACACTTGATCACCGGGCGCCTAAATTAATTCATTTTTCTACCTATTTCTCAGGAACTATTTGTCACACATTAAAATAAATTATATCATCGTGCTGGAAATTGTATTTTTCAAAATGCGGTATAATTCTTAATTTTCCAAAGTGTATCTGAAGGAAGTGACGGCGGTGTAAAGTCAAAAGGACATATTGCCAATTTGACAGCTATTATGCGCACTTGCGATTACACAGGAATATACTACTGTGTAGAGAATTTTGTGTTCTACAAGAAAAGGTGTAATTTATACCCACAAATGATACAAAAAACGTGTAAAATTGGCAAAATTCTCAAATACATCCAAAATTACACTTGAACACCGGGTGACTACAATTTATTCATTTTTATACCCATTTCTCAGGAACTATTTGTCATACATTAAAATTAATTATACCATCGTGCTAGAAATTTTGTTTCCTACAGTACGGTATAATTATTAATTTTCCAAAGTGTATCTGAAGGAAGTTACGCCGGTGTAAAGTCAAAATGTCATGTTGCCAATTTGACAGCTATTATGCGTACTTGCGATTACACATGAATATACACTGATTAAATTTCACTGAAGTCCAATCACAATTTACGCACTTGCGATTACACAGGAATATACTACTGTGTAGAGAATTTTGTGTTCTACAAGATAAGCTATAATTTATACCCACAAATGATACAAAAAACGTGTAAAATTGGCAAAATTCTCAAATACATCCAAAATTACACTTGAACACCGGGCGACTAAAATTAATTCATTTTTCTACTATTTCTCAGTAACTATTTGTTACACATAAAAATAAATTATACCATCGTTCTAGAAATCTTTTCTTCTACAATACGGTATAATTTGTAATTTTCCAAAGGGTATCTGAAGGAAGTTACGGCGGTGTAAAGTCAAAAGGACATATTGCCAATTTGACAGCTATTATGCGCACTTGCGATTACACAGGAATATACACCGATTAAATTTCACTGAAGCCCAATCACAATTAAGAATGCATCATATTATCTCCAAGCATGGATGGTGTGGTTTTATTGCGTACAGTTTAATTAATGCTACACTCTACTGAATATAAAGGCTTTATTGTCCTCAATAACGTTCCGCACGACGGGCGGGTAAAATGCTATTGGGAACAAAGTAAACTACTGAATTTAACTGTGTAATTTAATTGGTTTAATTTCAAGTTGCATAAGCATAAGTTGCATAAGGATATGGGTTGCAATATCATGTAATGCCAACTTATGCTGTTTTAGCGGAAGCATTAACCTGGAATTATAGAGATGACAGAAGGTTGCATTGTTTTGATAGTGTTGTGGAAAAACATGTTTTCTAAATTGAAACATAAATTTCACATTTAGACTTTTAGATTAGCTATAACTTTCCTGTGGGTTTGTTTTTCTTTTTCAATTTGCACTAATTTTTTTATGAATTGAATATTAATTATATTTTATGAACTGTTCCGCACGACGGGCGAATTAAATGTATCTATAAAGAGTGGGTTTAAATGATAGCGAGGTATATGATATTTTGCTAGCAGTAAATATTCTAGCGATAAAAGTAGAATAGCTCTTAAGCAAATGATTTTGGAGAATGATGTGAACCTTTAAATATATTTTGCGATCTGATGATATATGTATTAGGAATAATACGTAGCAGAATATAGATTGCATAATATAATATCGGCTGTAATATCAAGGGCTGCATTATCGATGTAATCCAAAAAATAACAACTGTATGAATATGATGCATTAGTGGAAGCATTAACCGGGAATTATGAGATAATATGATAATGGTGTAAAATTATATCGCATCATGCAACAAATGTGAATTTAGCTACCTTACAGTTTGGTCCCGATACTATATTGGCGGGTTGAGAGAAAAGTATTGGTGGGCCGCGTGTTTGGGACCCCTGGGGTAGATAATCTCAGTCTTCTGATTACAAATTATGATCGCATCAGTATATTTTGTGATCACAAACTAATAAGTTAAATCACCTCAGACTAGGCTGAGAGCGGTCAAGATTGAATGGTTGGGTTGGGTTGGGTAGGTTTGACTCAGGTTATATTGGGTTTTAATGATAGCGGAAAATATATAAATTTTAACAATAAATATTATAGCGGTAAAAGTGAAATAGTACTTAAGCAAATGATATTGGGGAATGATGTTAAGTAATAAATATAGTTTGGAAACAGTCTGATGAAAAGATTTCATAATCTTTCATTGTTTGTTTCGTGTTTGTGTTCTGAATTATACCACACGACGGGCAGATTTATATATCAGGCGGGTTGAGGGATAATATTTGTCAAAATAAGAACAAAAATATTCACATTTAGACTTTTCTATTGGTTAAGATATTTATAGGTTACATTTTTTGCTTTTCAATTTGTATTCATTATATTTTATGGATTTGATATGAATTTTATTGTATGAATTGTTCCGCACGACGGGTGGGTTTAAAAAAGTGTTTTTAGATCATTTTTTCAAATGGTTCATTTAAAAAAAGGTTTTTTTTTTAAAATAAAAATGTTCCGCGGGCAGCAACTATAGACAATAGAACGTTCAATTTACCCTGTAGAATTAATCCATACACAAAACCAATGGATTTGACTTCAAGATGCAGAACGGATCGTGTTCGAGTTCTGAATTATTCAGCACGACGGGCGGGTTTAAAAATGATTCAGGCGGACTGAGGGGAAATATTGTGTCGAAATAAAAATAATTAAACTTATAATTTTCAATTGATTAATATTTTTATGAGTGTACCCTATTTCATTTTTATTTTTCCATATTTTTTATGAATTGAATATGAATTTCATGTTATGAATTGCTCCGCACAACTGGCGGGTTTTAATGCTATATATATACATAAAGAAGAAATTATCTGTCTGTCTGTGTATGTATGCTTGAATATGAGGTGACATAATTGCGCTGGTTCATGGTTCGCTGGTTCAATGATCAGGGGCTTCAAACGCAAACGAAGCGATGGCTCATTTTTATGAAATAAAAATGTCCCGCGGGCAGCAATAAAACGTTCAATTTCACCGTGTAGAATGAATTCATATACAAAACTAATGGATTTGACTTCAAGAACCAGAACGGATGGTGTTCGAGTTCTTAATTATTCCGCACGTCGGCCGGGTTTAAATATGAGGCGGGCTGAGTGAAAATATTTTGTCAAAATGTAAATTAAAAATAATGAAATTTAGACTTTTTAATTGATTAAGGTTTTTATGAGTTTGCCTTATTTATTTTTAATTTGCAATATTTTTATGAATTCTTCCGCACAACGGGCGGGTTTTAATGCTAGTAAGTAATAAATGACAATCAGGAACAATAAATATGATTCGATAAGAAACCTCCAACAATAAATAAAAATATGATTCAATAAGAAATAACCAACGATAAATATGATTCAATAAGCAACAATATCAATAAATATGATTAAATAAACAACAACAGCTAACACTGAGTAAAAGTATGATTTAATAAATAGAAACAACCAATAATAAATCATAATAAATAGAGAGTAAAATATGAATAAAAATAAATAATAATAAAATAAATAGAAAATATAAAACAATAAAAATGAATGAATAAGCAATTAATAAGACTCAACAGTCAATTCCGCTCTTACAGTAGCATTTCAATGACTTTGGCCTTTAATTTGTTAAAATTGTTCTGCGAGAAAGCCTCCTCCTTCAACGTGTTCCAAGTAACCACAGTGGCCGGTAGAAAGCAACGTTGGAATTGCTTTGTACGACAACGAATTGGAGCCATGCACTGGAAATGTTGTTTGAATGTAAACCGTGTGCTTCTTGCTGCCACGAAATCATCAGGAATTGACTTGCTCATCGGATGTTGTGAATCTAACAGTGTGACAGTCTTATAGTTTTATTATTTTGATTATGTTGAGAAGTTGTGTTGTTATATCAAGTCTACATCTTACGGTGATTTGAACAAAGAATTGTGTTGTGTTTCCTCTACCTGGAATCTGTAGTAAGTATTGTCATTTTTCACCGTCAAAATATGATCGCCCACGGGAAAAATATAGCCATGAGCCGCCATTTGATGTGACAGATGTAGCGATTCAGCTGTAAAAATACATATCATTTATTTTTCACATAAGCATTCGTTTAATAAGTATGTTTAATATAAATAAAGATTGTTTAAAATGTTTTCAATTATATATGGATATAGATAATAAATTTCACAGTTTTAATATGCCTCCGTATCCTATTTTTAATATAATTTCATGTTGTATTTTAATCACTAGTTTCCCAATGCTGAATGTTGTATCTTTGGTTTTAATTTTCTCATCTGTTTCTATGTGTGAAATTTCAGCTATCGCTGTATTATTTTGTGATGAAAAATTTGCCAGATTGATATATTTTTGTATCCTTTATGGCGTAATGATAAGTAGAATTCAATTGTGTTTGTACGTGACTTTTTCACCCTGATACTTAATGTACATCTCCCGTGTGTACTTGGCAACCTGGGGCTCATTGATCGCCAGTGAGAGGTCAGGACCCTCTATCATTTGAACCGACTGAGAAACAACTCATTTAGGATCATACCAGCTCATTTGCACCTAGTCGACACAATACTCGTAACAGTGGCTACCTTGATCATCCACGTCGGTGTTTTTCAGCACCCAGGCCACCAGATCCGTTCCGGTGAACACCGATGGTACCTTGGACATGAAAGATTTGACCGTTCGAACTGACACTCCATCGCTTTCATTCTGCATTCGTCTGACAATGGTCTCCATCTGACAACATTGAATCCATTATTGAATTTGCGAACGAAATATTGCTTCGACGGCATAATCTACCTCAGTAAGCTGAAATATATTGACAACTGATGACAGTTGCCTCATAATCGAAAAACGATTGGAAGCCGAGATTTCTTCATTCCAATTGTCTCATTTTCCTAATGTCTTTTCTACAGTGTCGTGCACACGCGGCATTGTCGTTCAACATTGATTTCTCATAAACCAGCTGCAATGGCTGAGTTTGCGTGCAATACTGACTGAATGTGATCAGACATCCAGGTAAATATCAGTGACTGACATCAACAGCCGGCGATACGAGCTCGTATAACAACTTCCTCCAGTAGTCACCTAGTCAGTAACCTAATTAGTCACCTGGTCAGTCACCGTAGTAACCTCCACAATCACCCATTATCCACGGTTCAAAATACTTCAGCTTGTATGCGATACAGGAAAACCAAACATGAATGACTGCAGTTGTAAAAATAGTTAGTTTTATGCGAACTTGTTAATGTTATTATTGTATACACGCTAACACACATCATTATGCCTACTGCCCCATCTCTGCATTATTGCTATAAGCTCACTCACCAGCTCTCCCACACACATGATGTACACGATAAAAGTACGAGTGCAAATATTGACATTATATGGAAGACACTAATTATAATGGTGTTGAAATTATTGAAGTCAACATTAATTTAAGGCGCAAATCGCATTTCAAAATTCTAAATTTGACAAAAATTGGTAGATTTTCACACATATTTATAAATACATATACACATTACTCCTTATACACATATACATTATCGTGAAATAACAAGGCCAGCCATCGTTGGCGAAAGATGTCAGGTGACAGGCTAACAGATAATAGTTGTTGCTAAGTTGGCAGCAGCTGTGGTACAAGCACGGTGGAGGATGTATTGCGACAGCGTGGTCGATCATATATCACCTTCCTGTAGACCAAGTAGTTGGGATTGTCCTCGTCACAACACACGGGTCCGTGGCTTTCATCAACTGTGTCTGCGCCGAGCCGTTGAGACTGACAGTTTCCTGTGAGACTGGTCGTAGAGGCTGCAGTATCAGCTGCCACAGCCGCTTTGTCCACTGATATTGTTAGCTGCTTGAAACGAGCCGCCGTTCTCTCGGTCGACATCACCACCATCGCCGGTAAACAACACTGATAATACACACACACACATTGATACACATCTACAACACTGATAACACACACACACACATTGATACACATATATAACACACATAACAAGATTATATTGATTGCAATGATACCAAAAAATTCAAATTATATATAAAAGTCCATTTGTGAGAGCAAGACAGTCTCCCATGTGGGAACATTTGCGTTTTGCGGACAAAAAAGTTACAGAAGTTTGCCATCATGTAAGTCACGTGCGCTCACCAAACTAAAGTATCAAATTGCATCGTATTGACTGTATGACGCGATGCATTCAGTTTTCGTCACAGTGTTGACTAGTTATGTGTTAATTGTGTTGGACCAGTGGTAGAATTGTGTTATATCGAAATTTGGTTAATGGCTGCTAAAGGAAGTACAGTTACGTTTTCTGAGGCGATGGAGACTGTGGCGATAGTTTGGACGCCTCTGAACGTTCTAGAACCTTCGAGTGTTTCGAGTGAACCGCGTGCGCTGATTGGCTGGCGCGTGTGTAGCGCCGCCTTGTAACACGTGCGCTGATTGGCCGCGACTTGAGCCTACTGCCGGAGGCGTGTATCAGCTGGCGTGTGTGAAGGTGGCTTTGCGAGCGGTCGAGCGTCATTCTGGTGGTGGCCTGCGCGTTGGACGCATCGCTGCCGTGTCTGGTTGCGCATATTTGCTGTGTGGACCTGTTCTCGTCGTGTGCGCGGTTTTACCTGCGCGAAAGTAAGAGGGCTTTGCCCGCTTGGCGTGGACCGCCAAGTTTTATGAAGACCTACCCGACTCAATTTATGAGTGGGCTATGGCGAGAGAGGGGGTCTATACCTCCGATTTCGACAGCGTGCTGTCGGAGGTGCGCGCCAGAATTGGTGCGCGTAGGGCTGCTGCAGCCAGAAGCCGCCCATCCGGGGTGGCGTCTGCTTCTAGGCAGCGAGCCAGCTACGCTCAAGTAGCGAGTAGCTCGAGGGACCGCTCTCTTGTTCATCGAGCGTCGGACCGGCGGGACAGATCTGTGTCTCGGTGGGCGGGCAGTCCGGAGCGCTCTTCTGCGCGCCGGACGCTCCACTGTTTCAGATGTGGCGGCGACAATTTAGTTCGCGAGTGCCCGGGAGCGCAGTGCTACCGGTGTGGCAGGCAAGGACATTTCGCTCGTGACTGCGAGGAGTCGGCGTCGACTTCACGCCGCTCGCGAGCTCGAACGAACTCGAATTTTCATGAGGAGGGCGCAGCACGGGGCGCAACCTCCTCCGACATGGAAGTCGACCGCAACTAAGCGGCGGCCCCTGTAAAGGGGCGACGGTGAGTCCCTGCTCTGCAAGTGGACTCATCAGCGGATCACATTTGGTGCGCCGGGCCCGCCGGGCGATTAGAGGGACGGCCGGTGTATTGACCTCGCGTCGTATGCCGGTCGTTGAAGCTCTTCTTAACGGTCGTTGTTCCCGCTGTCTGGTTGACACGGGAAATGAGTGCACAATTGTTTGTGCACGGGGGGTGGCGGGTTCACGGGTTCGTTGATTATGGAGACGATCGCCGAGCATGACGTGACAGTTTATCTCCGGTTCGTCACGACGGTGGAGAATATAGCTGATCAGATGACCAGGGTGGCCAAGAAGTGGCTTGTTCATCGTGACGTTCGTGAGGAGGAAGTGGCAATATCAGCAGCTCCTGCTACGAAGAGGGGTATCAAGGACGCTGCTTGGGCTGATCATCTGCTCATCATTTAGGTGGCTAGAGGACGTTGTACCTTGGACAGCAACTGCGGAGTGATTTGACGAGAGCTCAAGTGAAGGCGGAGTTAGCTGGATGCGAGGCACGTCAACGTATCGATCCAGCGGTGAGAGAAGAGAACCTCGTAGGTCAGAGTAGTCTGGCCGTGGACATAGACTGGTATCGAGTGGCAGCGGACGTCACTCATTACGATGCCGGCGCTTACCTGTCGATGGTGGATTATGGTCCATCACGTCTTACCGTATGGCGCAGATTGCCGAATGAGACGGCGTCGTGCATCATAGCTCAGTTGCGGCAGATTGTAATTGAGCGTGGGCCGTTTGAGGAGCTGTTGCTGGACAACTCGACGGCGTTCCGGTCGGCGGCGATGGAGCAGTTCGCTGAAGAATGGTGCATCTCTTTGCGATTCCGAGCCGCATACGCCCCGGGCGGTGACGGAATCTTGGCGCAACATCACCGTACGATCAAAAGGATCGCAGCGAGGGGACATATTTCCCCGGAGGACGCGACGTTCTGGTACAACGTTACGCCGCGAAAAGAGACTCAGGTGGGTACTATTCCATCAAGGTGTATTTTCACATACGCGTGGCGTCTTCCGTTTGAGACCGGCCGCAGGGACGCTGATGACGACCAGACAGCAGCGTTTGCCGTTGGTGACGAGGTGTGGGTGAAACCGCGGATTCCGTCGTGTACAACACCGTGGACCCTCGGGAATGTGACCAGGGTCGTCTCACAGCACATTGTGTGCGTAGATGGCATGCCGCGCCATGTGCTCGACCTGCGTAAGTGTCGCTGTGCCGGCCATAGTGGAGCCATAGACGAAACCGGCACTCATGGCGACGTGGAACCGATCAGCGGCAGTTGGGATGTGGATGCGACCGGCAATCGGGGAGATGTGGAGCCACCCGGCTGGTGGAGCTTGGACCTGAGCGGCGATGGCGGGCGGGTCGAGGCGGTCGATAGCTCGGGCGTTGACAAAACACCTGACAACCTGGCATACGAGGAAGCCGGGCAATCCACTGAGCGACTGGCTATTTGCGAGGGCGCGGATGCGGACCGTGTGTCTGTGAAGTAGGAACCTGATGAGCCTTCCGAGGACTTGAGTATAAATACTGATGAAGAGGATGTAGAAGAGGGCGCCGCGGCCCAGAGAGGCGAGGATGAGGCTGCAGTAGAGCAGCCAATGTTGAGGCGGTCAACGAGGAGACGTCGACCGCCGGCATGATTAAACGTATGTCTATCCGATGATGAAGTGTAATCGTGCGTGTGTACCAGCGTGTTTGTTGTGAGCTTTCAGGAGAAAAGCTGGGGGAGATGTTGCGTTAGTTTGGACGCCACTGAACGTTCTAAAACGTTCGAGTGATTCGAGTGAACCGCGTGCGCTGATTGGCTGGCGCGTGTGTAGCGCCGCCTTGTAACGCGTGCGCTGATTGGCCGCGACTTGAGCCTACTGCCGGAGGCGTGTATCAGCTGGCGTGTGTGAAGGTGGCTTTGCGAGCGGTCGAGCGTCATTCTGGTGGTGGCCTGCGCGTTGTAAGCATCGCTGCCGTGTCTGGTTGCGCATATTTGCTGTGTGGACGTGATCTCATCGTGTGCGCGGGTTTTACCTGCGCGAAAGTAAGAGGGCTTTGCCGCTTGCGTTTCAGAGACTTTGGAAGATACGATAAATCATATAAATTGTCGTAATTTTACCTCCAGAGTGGATATTGTGATATGAAAAGCGATATTGAGGATATTGAAAAAACATGGTCAGCGATGAAAAAACTTTTGAGCCATCCGGACATCTTCAAGTGGAGGAAGATAACCACGATAACAGCTTGATTTGGACAACATACTCAATACCAAGGTGGAGCAAACATTCCGGACCCACAACACCTATCGATATTGAGCAAGTACCGAAGCTTTGTCAATCTCAACCAAGTCTCCGATTTTTTACCATTTCAGATGTGGCAGCGCATTTTCCGATGAAATAGTAGACATGATTGTGAGTCAAACAAATTTGTACGCGACGAGAGACAAAAACGCAACCGGTTTGATTGTACAGACTGATGGTATCAACGCATTTTTGGGCATATTGATTATGTCTGTATATCACAAAGTGCCAGAGGAGAGACACTACTGGTCTGCTCAAACTGATCTGGGCGTAAAATTTGTCTCCGATGCAATGTCCCGGTAGCAATTTCAAATGTCGAAACGTTTTGTCCACTTTGCTGACAACAGAAATCTGCAGACAGGAGACAAGCTTGCCAAGATTCGGCGGCTTTACATGCTGCTAAACCAAAATCTCATCAAGCACGGTATTTTCCACGAAAAACTGAGCATCGTCGAGTCCATGGTGACATACCATTGAAGGCACTCTGCGAACATGTTCATACGTGGAAAACCGATACGAGTTGGCTACAAAGTGTGGGCACTTTGTGGCAATGCCGGCTATCCGTATCGACTGGACATCTACGGTGGCAAGGAACAAAAACAAAAACAGCCTCGCAGTAACTCAGTTGTCAATCGTATGGTCGATGTGATTATGAAGAGCTCTTCGCCTTCGCAACATACATTGTACTTGGACAACTATTTCACATCATACGGCCTACTGAAGTTACTGGCAGAAAAAAATATGGAAGCCACCGGCACTGTTCGTGAAAAAATAACTGTTAGAGCGTCTCGACTGTTGAAATCTTACTAGGACATGAAAAAACTTTCGAGAGGTAGTTTTGATCACAGAAGTCACGGACTAGTGTATGTCTGCAAATGTCATGATAACTTTATTGTCAACATTACAAGCAATCACGAAACACATTTTCCTGTGAAAAAAGCAGTTCGGCGTGTGAAAAGTGTTGGAAGAACCAAAGTGAAGCAACCAAGCATCATTAGAAAATACAACGAAGGCATGGGAGGCGTTGATTCTATGAATCGCCTTCTGGCAACGTATCGGCCTGGAATCAGAGGAAAAAATGGCACTGGCCTCTGTTTTCAAATGCTCTCAATTGATCGGTTGTTGCTGCTTGGCGCTTACATAGCAATTCAGTCGAGAATGCTTTTTTCCATCTTGATTTCAGGAGAGAAGTGACAATGTGTTTACTGAAATTGTCAGACAACAACAACAACATGTATTTGATATAGCGCACTTTCGAGGGCAAAGGCGCGAGCAGTAATAAAAGTATAGACACATGTGGGCACATGGAGAGCGGTATGGAGACAAAACCAAGCAGCACAAATCGACAGAAAGTACATGGGTGCTTGCAAAATTGAATACATACATAGACACGAGCACATGCACACGTACACATACACACGCACATACATACACATACACATGCATACACATATATACACATATACATATGTGAATAATGTTATTGAATAGAGAATATAATGGAAATAGAGAGAATATATAATGGAAATAGAGAGAATATATAATGGAAATAGAGAGAATATATAATGGGAATAGAGAAAAGAAAGCAAAGTGAAAATTTAAAAAGAGAATAAAAAAGCATAGGATATAAAATAATAAATATAAATGCTAGATGGTCGTTGGCTAGCGAGTAGCTCTTCCGCCCTTGGACAGGTTTTATTTTTAGTCCTGCTGGGTGTATAGCCACCCTCCTCACTGGAACCAGTGGGGGAACCGGATGAGTCGCCGACCACTCGACTATGACAGCAGACAGCAGGCAAGACACTGGATTGCACAGCACAGTCAACCCGCCTGTTGATATCCGCTATGACAAGATCGGGCATAAAAATCAAGCTGCAAGCAGGGTAGATACGTAGTATGCAAGAGCAATACAAGGTGTCGCTGCTCCAAATGCTCGATTCGACTACACTACGATAAGAACACTGAGTGTGGGGAGATATATCACACAATATCAACTTTTATTTGTGAATTTTTATGTTTTATAATTGGTTTTGTACTCTTTGGTTTTGTCATTTCAATAAACAACTATTTTAACGAACAATACCAGCATTGTCCATTTGGAGCAAGATTATTAGACATATAACAATGGTGAAGCAGTATACAGTGAAAACTGTAACTTTTTTTTGTCATATAACACTCAATGTTCGCACTTGGAAACATACCCATAATTAAAAAAATACTTGATGAATCTTGATAATTTTTCAGAGAATATACAATGTGTTGGCACAGCATTCCCAACAAAACGTCATCTTTTTACCTCAAGCTTCTATATGCGTGTAATGTTCTTATGTCGCCTCTGATTGGCGAGAAACACACAGAACACCCGAGTGGTTGTATTGAAGCACACCCAAGCGAGGCTAGCATCAGACTGACTGTAACAAGGGTCACAGTTGTGAAACACATACACACACGCATACACAATACATACACTGAACACTGGCTGACACGATGAACACTTCCAAATATGGCGATGAACGATAACTGTGTGTGTACGCTTGTTGTGTGCCTATTGGACAACACTACAATGCGTGGGATGATAAAGGATAATATTGTGATTTACATTGTCAAACGCTTTTTTGAGATCGATCAATGCATCAATAGTTTTTCTTTGTTTTTGAACCGTCTAATATTTCATTTATCACATCTGGGAAAGCGTGAAGCGTACCAATATTTGATAGGAAATAGTATAAATTTCCATCAATGGTATGGTGTTTTGGAATAAATATTTTTGCTTCACATTGAATAAGTTTTAAACTATCATAAAAATGTATCTAGTATTGATATTGGACGATACTTATTTTTCCAGTCCTCTCTCCCGATTTGTAAACATGAATAATCTTGGTGGCTCGACCAATCAATAATGGAAACACTGCTTCTGAAATTCATGGGTATGCTATTGATCACTCACAAACACTCAATTAATTATTTTTGGTCAGATACTGCAGTCTTGGCAAGGTCTTTGATACGCTGCCTGTTCTATTCTCATATATACATTTGGTTTCCAAGAAACTAGCTAGGCTTTGATCTACCTTTCTGCGAAATTCGATTAATAACGCATGTGTGAATGTGATATTTAATTAAGTCTCGCCATTTCAAGCTCTATAAATAAGACGGTGCGTTGTGTATGTGTGTGTGTGTGTGTATGTGTGTGTGCTTGCATGCTAAATAAACGACTACGCGGGCACTTATATTTGCTTCAGGCATGCTCGGAATTCTAGTCATATGGAAGTAGAAAAGCAAGAAAACACGACGGATGATAATTTTGTTTGATGTTTGCCTACAACAGATAAAAGACCTAACAAAGATGTACGAGACGTATGCGGTATATTGCATAATTTAATTATACAATTTAACAATTTATAAACACCAAAACGCACTCCAGATGCCTCGTTCTTCCTGATAAGCCCTCGTGAAATGTACAGCGTTCACATGGCATCAATGCTAGCTGGAACGGTGCGGATATCAGAGCAAAAAGCAAGTCCAGTTACTGATTGCGTTTGTGGCGACAAGTGAAGGAAAAATCGACGCTGTCTAAATTATATAGTCTTATCTTATACGCAGTGTTGATCTGGTAATAATGCGTCCAAGCAGAGACGTAGCAACCGCCCCCGTACCCCCCGGCCGGGGGCCCGAAGGTTGAGGGGCCCCGTTGCTTCACGTATGATATTTAAATTTATCATATTTATTATGTATAGCCTTTACCTTTTTGCTCAGATGTTTTCACCTGAGCTTGTATCATGTGATTATGTCTAATAAATAAAGTCATTATTTGGTGCTTTATTCATAATGGGGGCCCCAAGTGTTGCCTTCGAGGGGGGGGGCATAATTCCTCGCAACGGCTCTGCGTCCAAGTGTAGAGAGATACTGAGAAAACGATTAATAGCTCGCAGAAAGTGTTATGTGATCGACAGAAATTCAGTTTATTTGCGTATGCTAGCTGACTGGATAGCTGACTGCAACAAGGATATGACAAAAATTGTCCACGAGGCGTTGTCTCACAACAGATCTCACATGCATTTATATATATAAAGTCATGTGTGAGAATGTAGCTGAATGCGTGTTAGGATGAGGCTAGCATTAGCGTTGACACTAGTTGTTTGTGCTGCAGTCAGCGCTGAAAGCATTCTGTCAATAGCATACTGGCATGGCAGGCGATAACGACACAATGAACACCCAGAGGAACGGCATTGTGCACGAGGCTAGTTGAGTGACGATTTGGCGGCAAAGTGTTGCACGTGACAATGCACACACAATGCAGCCGCACGCACGCACATAACAATCCACTGGTAACAATGCCTCCACACATTATACAATACAAAAGCGGCGACTGTGTGCGCTGCACAAATGCGAGATTGACGTCAGCAGCAAATACACAGAGGACAATGGTGATAGCACATCTAAATGCTGGCAATTTGGTGTTGATTACTTCTAAATCTAAGATGTCTCGAAAATTATGAAAGCCGCGAGAGATATGGCCAACAAGAAACATACACTGGGCTCTACAATATATTCACATTAATGTTCTCACACACAGTACAAAAACTCACCCAAATTTGTTCAACAAACATCTGTTTTATATTGCGCGTTAATTATATTGATGAGAACAAAAAGTATTTGAAAGAATAACTTTCACAACACTGCCTGAAAATTACACCACCACAGCGCTTGTGCTGATAATACTGTGAACTGTTTGTATTGACATGTGTTTGTTTGGTTTCAGTAGATTACGAGTATTTGATACCGTACTTCAGACCAAGCGACTTCTAGGTAATTATAATCTATGATTCCAAGATAATTACACTCTTTTTCTGGACTGGGTTCGATTAGTTCTATTGAGCCTTATGATTTTTCAATATGTGAGGTGAAATAAAGGTCTTATAGTCAATAAGGTCAATATAGGTCTTATAAAACAATATGATTAGTTGATAAGTTTGCTACTTGAAGATACATGCATACACAGGTCGGCTTTGACTGACTATTTATGAGCCAAGCAACCATTCCTCCCACTAAACAAGATTAGTCAGATAGCTTTGCGTTTGACTGTGCATTTTTACGAATACGTTTTTTTGTAGCGACATTCCATATTACATCTGTATATTCAAGTTATTTTTACAAATTTCGCTCTGTACTGCATTTCAGACAATACAATTTATATATTTAAAGTGCTATTTTTATAATATATTCTTGTAGATATATGCAAATGGAAAATTTAATGCATTACAAAATAGTGATCGATATCAAGGTATGGTGATATCTTTTGATTGATTTGGGTTCTTGAATTAATGGGTTGGAATGAGTCATTGACTTGATAAGGGTTGAGAAGCTCTCTTTTGAAGATCAATTTATATTCCATATTGACACTTGACTTTTGTTTAACTTGAAGTTTTCATAATATTGTTGTTGCATGCATGCTATTGACTTAGCATGCTCGTGAATTACACAGGGGAACAACTTAGGTGTTGCATTTATAGGAAACAGTTGATATTGTAGGATTTTTTGCGCTGATTTCATAATTGAAGTAAATATTTTTGTTCATGCTCTAGTTTTATCGCAATAGAGATATTTAGAAATCACACAATTTTGGCATAATCACGTTGACGTTGTAGTTTATTATGAATGGTATGCTGTGAAATGTGTTAGTATACATCTGGAAAATTATAATGAAAATACAGCATAGTGTAGATATATCCAAAATCACAATTTGAAACACTTCCCCAAATCAACAGGCTTATAGTTTATACTGAACTGATGAGTATATACCATATTCATGTCATATTTGCGTGTGTTGTGGAGTCAGCATCTGAGGCAGGACTGCAGTCCTTACGATGCTGACTTCACTACAAATGTTCAGTTGTTATAATTACCTTTTTTGTTGTTTCCTGTCCTATTATGTGTATGGTGTACACATATATGTTGATGTCTGGCAAATATATTTGAGCGGAAAAAAATAAAGCAATTGATACCAAGTGAGGGCTCAATAACAGTATAATGGGGCACGAATTTCCGCTTGTAGCTCTTGCGTTCGTGAATTGCTTCAGGACATTAGCGTTTGGTGTTGCAGCAGTAATCTGCCGTCATATGTTTGTCCCATCCCCTTTGGTAATTTTCTTCCATAGCCTTGAGGTTCAAATGAAACCGCTGGCCTTGCTCGTCACTTACAGCTCCCAAGTTGTCAGGGAATACATCGACATGACTGCACATGTAATGGAGTTTGACACTCATGCACATCCAAAATTGCGAATAGGTGAAAGCTGGCAACATTGGCCACAAAGATTTCATAGTAGTCTGAGAAACTCTGCCGTTACGGTCACAGATGAAAGCCATGCAGTCCTTTCCTTGTGATTCATCCTTCTGACAAACTTTTCCCATACGTTTATGAAAGTATCTATTTAAAGTATCAAATTTTCATAAGTAGTTGTATCCTCATCTTGGACACTGACTACATCTTTAGACATCCTAAATAATCCTTTGAAAGCTGAAATTGGCAGATCATCACAAAACATAGAAAGTGGGATTGCCGAAAAGATACTAGTATATTCCATTTTGTGTATGTTTTCTTGTCCGTGCCACAGACAGGATATCAATCAGTTCTGTGGTCCGCCAATTGTTGCCGATAAAACTACATACAATGAAAATTAAGATGAGCAAAATAAAAACCAGGGCCAGCAAGATAGTGTAAAGTTCAGCCGTGTAAATGGAGGCGCTCGTTGGCAGCGTGCTCGAGCGGCACGTACCTCCACTTACAAACGCAAAACCCACACCACTGGCAGACGGGTCTAAGTCGGCCAAGTCATTTTCAGTCAGATCTAAGTCATTTTCATTGTTTATAGTTTTATCGGAATCTTTTAGTGCTTTAAATTCATCATTGTCGTTCTCGCTCAAGCCTCTTATACAGAGGATTTTTATCTCTCTTAACAACATCAACAATTACAAGTTGTAAACAGCCTTTAATGGGGATCATATCCTGTTGGTTGAATTAATACAAACAAACAATCATCCACCACCAAGGCATGCGTGTAAAGTTCTGCTGGATTCCGGCCCATATTGGCATTTTGGGCAGCGAGCGAGCTGACAGAGCCGCAAAAAGAGCTGCTGAACGAGACTTTTATTCATTTTATTCTAACTTTCCCGTTCCGTATTCGGATGTTTATCCTATCATTCATTGTTTTATCCGTTCTCGTTGATAGCTCTCCTGGGACGAATGTGGTATTAATAAACTAAAAGCAGTGAGGCCCGAAAATCCCGAAGCCCGAAGCCCGAAATCGGACATTGGATGTGCTCTTATCGCCGGAAGAGGTCCGAGGAGGTGGCGCTCTGTCGTCTGCGTGTGGGTCACACGTACGACACACATCGCCATATTCTACTCGGACAACCTGAGCCCACGTGCAGCGCATGTAATGCACGTCTCTCCGTGCAACACATCCTGGTGGAATGTCCATCATTCTCAGAGGCGCGTCAACGTTGTCTTGGATCCGTTCGGACTATTGACGAGGTTCTTGGACAGGAGTAATCGGCGGTCATTGAGGGCCGATTTTTTCATTTTTACGGCTTTTGCCTTTTTGAATTATTTATTGAATTTTATTTTTCTGACGTTCATATTCATATCACTCACCCTCACGCCAATTTATTTCATCGATCCATTGCGTTCATATACATAGTTTTAATATATATTAGCTATTAACGGACTGGGGTGCCATATGGTTCTAGAGGCAATTAAATTAGTTAAATAAATAATACTCTTCATAATAACTACTTAATAATACTAATAAAAATCTAAAAATATAGGTTAGGTTAAATAAAAATATAATATAATTACATTTAGATTAAAATGAAATGTCACGCATTTAGGACAATAAAGCTATATTTACAGTGGTAAAATATAAATGTCTATGATTATGATTTTTGGGGGGGCTTAGGGGGGTTTGACATATTTTTGACACCCAAGCCCCCCTTGGCACCACAACTGTAGCATATCCATGCCTTAAAAGATTTCAGCAGCAAAGCAGTTGCCGGTTTGCCGGTATAAACATCGCATTTAATATGTCAGTGATATTGCAACAACAACAACAACAACATATATTTAATATAGCGCACATATTTATACACAGGCGCGAAAAAGACAACCGACAGGAACATCACAGCGAGCAGGGAGTAGGCACAAATAGAAAAATGAAAACACGTTTGCAAACTGGAACATGCTAGATGGCCGTTGGCTATCAGATAGCTCATCCGCCCTTGAAACAGGTTTTGTTTTTTTTCCTGTCGGGTGTCTAGCCACCCTCCTCACTGCAGAACAGTGGGGGAGCCGGTTTAGTCGCCGACAACTCGACCATGAATCTGGTTGTACTGGAATTACACGGTTACCAGTAGCAGGGCGAAGCCTGACCAGACAACGACGAATGCAAGAGATGCAAAAACGGGACGCAGCAACGAAAACAGATAATTCACAGTGATTATGCTGCATAATGTGATACACAGTGATTGCATATTGCATACAGCATAATGGGAAAAACTAAGGCCTTTCGCCAATTTAAAAATTCAAAATTGCATTAAAACTGGAGCGTGTGTAGCTGGAACGATTACAAATTTGAATTCAGCAGACCAAAATACAGAAGAATGTGCAAATAATCTTCCGCAACTGAAAATTCGAAACAATTTGTGGCGCAGTGTTATTGCGCAAAATATTTAGTGACTACTAAACCTTCAGAAAAGAAATTCAACGAAAGGTACAATATGAAAACCGATGAGAAATGCATTGAGCTCGGACGCACCTTTGGAAAAAACGATCTCGTAGACAGAAGATTGAACTGATCAAACAGGTTTCATGATGAACGAGGCAAATGGCGGTGACATTAGCTAATCTCGCGAGAACTTGTCAATTCACACCACTCAACACAGTACTACACCCATTAATTACCCTTCCACTGCCGCATATAAGTGGTTCTTGGCATTTGAGACTGCAGTCTACTTGTGTATTTGTGCGAACGCCGCTGGTCAGGAGGCAACTCAGTGAGAACAGCAACCAACAACTGCTAGATGTCCAGTGTATCTCAACAACCCCACCATATCCCAGCTCTCTTCCGCTGTGTGATACACACATACACACACACACACACATATACACACACACACATATACACGCACACACACACACACATACACACATGCACGGACAAATAGACACAGATGGATGGACAACCAACGCTCCGTCACACAGCCGCGGCGGCGCTTGCGCAGTATTCCAGATCTCCTGCCATAACTGGATCGATCAGTGACCACCACAACACACACACGCACACACACACACACACGTGAACTACGCAATGACAGGATGTGCGTGCGCCGTTGCCATGACGACGCTGATGTGTGCTGGTGGCAGCGTGCACGTGCACTGTCAGATGAAGAGCTGGTGAGCACGTGCTTGCACGGCTCATCAGCTGATCGGCAGCTCGTTAGCGCTCATGTACGTCTGCAAGATGAGCGGCACCACCACGCTCGTGAGCACCGATCATCTGTTCTCTGGCCATGACCAGCAAATTACGTGCATAACAATGTTCCCCGGTCAGCCATGCCACTCGACGGGCAAATGCTCGCATGCCAGACAATACCAGATATATGAAGCCGCTTGAACTTATATGTCGATTTTAATACAAATGAATGTGGTTATTAATAGTATATATATATATATATATATATATATATATATATATATATATATATATATATATATATATATATATATCATATATATGTATAAGCATTTTTATACAGCTTCTGAGGCTTGTGAATGGATTTAATCTCGAGATATACGTATATACTATGCATACAGAGCCGTTGGGAGGAATTTTGGGCGCCCCCCTCCGAAGGCAACACTTGGGCCCCCATTATTAATATATCACCAAATAATGAATGTATTTATTATACATACTCACATAATAAATGCTCAGGTGAAAACATCTGAGCAAAAAGGTAAAGGCTATACATAATAAATATGATAAATTTTGATATCATACGTGAAGCAGCGGGCCCCTGGACATTCGGGGCCCCCACGGCCGGGGGGAACGGGGGGCGGCTGCTACGGCTCTGTATGCAAATATAGATATATACATCTGTATATATATACATATCTATTTGAGAAACTCTAGCTTTACGTACGTGCTGCAGGAGTGTGTCGAACACAATAGTGAAGGCAATGCCCACATATAGAACAGTGGTTCTTAACCTGTGGGGAATTTCCCACTGGTGAGGAATGGAAGAGCTGCCAAGTGGGAATCTAAAGGCAGGATAGAACAGGACAACTGTGCTTTTGTCAATTCAAATTAATATATTTTTGATTCTAATGACCTCTTGACATTCACTTTAATGTAACATCTTATTGTATTGAATTTATCAGCGATGTTGTGGAAAATGAAGAAATGGCTTATTAGGAAGTCGGGAATAAGATAAAAAAGTTAAAAACCATTGGTCTAGGTGCATCGAGATATTTAGGTGGTGTTGGCCGGGACCGTAGCAGCGACCCCGCATCCCCGGCGGGGGGCCCGAAAGAAAGGCCCCGCTGCCTCATAAATGATATTGAAATTTCTCATAAAGTAGCGCATAAGTGCTGTAAATCCCCAGGAAACCGAGGGGCCGCTCGTAACTGCATTTTCCCAAAATCGCATTTCTATTTTAATGATGATATATTTATAATGGAGGCAGTAGTGGACCATGAGCGCAATTTTGGGAGGGCTGAATGGTTTGGGTGGGGGGGGGGCTGACTTTTTTCCAATTATTATTATTATTATTAATTACAGGCAAATCCAGTAGCATGGGAAGAGTGCAAGCACTATTACCACCCTAATTTGGCCCCATGTACCGGAAGCGCCCAAAAGATTCAGAGAGAAAGAGAGTTCGAAGAGAAAAAAGTCTAGAAAGAGAGTTGGAAAGAAAATAATAAATAAATAACAATAAATAATAAACCATCATCCGATGACAATCCATAATGTCACTCCGCCCACGTTGCTCGATAAATAATAGCAATCAACAATAAATGTGTGATTCAGTAAATAACAGCCATCAATAAATAAGAATAAATATTAATAAATAAGTAATAAATAACAATCAAGAACAATACATATGATTCAATAAGAAACATCCAACAATAAATATAAATATGATTCAATGATATATACACACATTTACAAACGCATTATGCGCGAATATGCTTCGCGATAATGCTTTTATCAACAAATTCTACAGGAAATATTTTTCTTGACCACTTTTAGTGAACCTCTTTGTTATAAGGAGTTGATGGATACATTTTGGGTGGCTTCAACCCCCGGGCCCCCTCCTGGATCCACCGGTGTATGGAGGCCCCAATTATTGCTTTCGAGGGGTAAGCATAAGACATACGGCTCTGGCGTTGGCAATTCTCTCGTTAAATTGAAAACAACCTGTAGCGGCGTTTCCAACGCTCTGGCCATGTTTATAACGCATCATTCGCGTGGTTCGCTCTTGTCTCCTCCTTGAGTGTAAGGCGGTGATTTTGAGTTGATTTGTTTTTACAACTTGTTTGGTTGTAGAGCTAAGTTATTGTAAGGTGTGTTTCAACTGGTTTTGATTTAAATGTTGATCTGTATTTTGGTTTCGTGCTTTGGCGTATAGAGCGCTGTGTATATCTATTGCTGTTTGTCGTTCATAGCTTTTAGTCATGATTTCTAGTTTTCGTCTTTGTTGAATGAATTTCGGCTTCTACTATGGGCCCGACTACGGTGGTTTCCATTCCATCGCACATTTAAAACAAGGGATCCAATTATGCTTACTGTATCACTAAACAAAAACTGGAAAGGCAATTGAAGCTGAATAGCTTGTGTTGCCTGGTTCAATAAAATTACTAATACGATGTAATATGATTATATGTGCACGTGTATGTATTGCATCGTATTAGCAATTTGATTGAATCCAGGCAACACAAGCTATTCAGCTTCAATTGCCTTTCCAGTTTTTGTTTAATGACATATTCTGATCTGTTGAATTAAACGCTGGAACAAATATGGAAGGCAATGCTTTTACCAAAAACAGAATATTGCTGTCAATTACGGTCACCATATACAATCCAAGACATAGTGAAAGTTGAAGCTATACAGAGGTCTCTCACCAGCATAATACAGGGACTCAAGATCTGAACTACTGGTACTAACTAAAGCGCTTGAAATTGTATTCTCTGCAGAGAAGTAGCGAACGGTGTAGAATAATATACGCGTGGATAAAGCTGAAGGGCCATTCTCCCAATGTAGGCCTACATCAGATAATAAACCAAACACGAGGCCGACTATGCCACGTAGAAGGAACTTCAAGCGTCACACACAAAATATGTAGAATGATTCGCCATTCCTTCAAAGAGAATGGTACGCGTCTTTTCAACTGCCTGCTGCGTGAATTCAGAAATATAACTGGAGTGACACAAGTTTCCTTCGAACGACAACTGGACAAGTGGCTGGCGATCATCGTTGATGAACCTCCAACACCAGGAAATCTCAGCTCACATCAACTCACTACCGGAAATCGACGGAGTATTGAAGATATCACAGTCCGGTTCCAGCGGAAGTCCAGTTCAGTTGCATCTCTAGACGCAGGGCAAGATTTAGGGGAGCAAAGAGGGTCCAGGGGCCTCCACATTTTAGGGGACCTCAAAAAAGGACCCATGCTTAAATAATTTCAATAAAAATATAGGGAATATAAGTTTTTTTAGTCAGGAATAAAACAAAAGTATGAATATTCATGATTTATCTTTCTTCATCACGGAAAACTACAGTAAAACCAAACAGTGACTTTGACACATTGATCACCGAATTTGCAAGGGCCAAGTCTCGTAAAGTGTCTGGTCTGTAAATACAGATACCGCTATAGTTGTTTCTATTCTACGAAGAAACTTCGTTTTGATTTTAAGATTAGCAGCACTGAGTATGGGTCATGCTGCCTAATATACTTCGAAATAGTGTTTGTACAGTCAGGTGTGAAGAGTCCTGATGAGTGAAGGCAAACTAACATATAGATTTATGGTAATAAAACATGCTATTTATTTGGTATTATTATTCATAATATTTTCATACTCGAGTGTACATAGTCAGGAGAGGTCATTTTGTAAACGTGATTAAGATGATAAAAATAAATTACTGGCAGGACCGGCAATGATGATCCCTGGTGGAGATTACAGCGCCCCGGTGAGGCTTTCTTCGCTCGCCACCCGCCTCAAGTAGGGATAGATTGATTGCTCAGGAGCCTCCACATGCTAAATCCGGCCCTGTATAGACGACGAAATTCTTCAAAGTAACCAAAAGTAATTCACTTTGATGAATGAGATTAAAAGGAGCGTATGGTTCCCGCGCCTTTGTCTTGTGCACTTTGGCGCGGATAAAATATAATTTTCGTTGTTGTTACTGTCATGACACCCAATTCAACAGAGGGTGGTCTTGGTGTGTCCCATTTGTTCCGTCCACGTGGAAAACAGAACTTCAAATGATTCCTGGAGAAGGATTATCGGCCGTTCATTATCATTGGTGTATTAACACACACCAGCCTGTTGAGACTATATGGCTTATTTGCTGATTAAAACCTATGATGATGGGCAATGATAGCGTGGCTGTATGTTTGACAGTCTCTGACTGTGTGTGTGCGTGTGCGTGTGCTGGGTCAAGTTCCGTGTGGTTCACCGCTGATTGGTTGCGACGGATACAAGTTAAACACCTCAAGTGACAGCTGCTACACGGGAATAAGCCGAAGCTTATGAACACACAGGTGTATCCCGTCCAGCTCGCTGTCACCGCAGAATCGACCCTCTCCACGCTATGGCGCCACAAGGACGGAAGACGTATTAGAGAGGACCACCTCCCCAGAATGCATGGCACAACACATGACTGATATCTGGTACCATCATTTACTGCTGGATGGACGAGGACTATTGACTCATAGAATTCGCCGAAATTAATTCTCCACCGGGTTTCGAACCACGGACCTCCCGCTTGTGAGGCGGGTGTGATACCACTACACCAAGTTGTAACCGCGTTTATGTAATTGCTTGTTGTGTGTGTCTGTGAGTGCGGCTGTGCATGTGTGTGACAGCGGGAGTCAGTGTGTAGGCGCCTGGACATACATATCCGCCGATTGGTGTTTTTTGCTATTTTCTGCGACACAAGGGCTTCAGATATCGCTGTTTTTGTTGGGGTTTTTTTCTGGCTGAGTGTCTCAGAAATCCCAGGCTTAAGCAGTGAAAAGGGCGCAATTTATACCTGTGCTTGACCTGGCTGAGTGATAGCTCATGTCGTCGTTCAAGTAATTAGTCATAGTCATAGCTTGAACATCACCCAACTGAGGCCACAAGGCTTTCATGTCCTGTGACTCCAAATGTGTCCAATATAACAGGAACCCCGCCATTGACCTTTATTATTGTTTTTATTGTGCTTGTGACTCGAAATATATTTACTACCAAGCACATCCCTTGAGTCAGATAATGTTAATGCGGTTTCATGGAACAAGTTATTGAAAACATGAACACAAGTTAAGAGCTGTCTGGTAGAGAAACAATGAACGTACAAGAAATAATATACAGCAAGTCGGTTGAGAGTATAGTTGACAGTAAGTATGTGATGTGTTGGGTGGGTGTGTTCACAGTTGTGCAATTCTCACTGATGACTAGTATCGAGCATATCGACGTGTTGACTGGTTGTGACCGCGATAACTGCGATGATACGGTCATGACGCACGTCGATAATCAGCACGACTGGCACACAGCTGGTCGCACCAAGAAGCGGCCTCGCACCGTATCATCACTGACTGACAACATGCAACAGCAGGCGTCACGAGAAGGCTCGGTCTCTATCACCGGCGCCAGACCCTACTTCCCGCCCGTCAAGAAGGAGCGACTGCACGATGGTGTTGAAGTGCGCAAAATAACTGTACCTGCACACAGGTGCGACACACACACACACACACACACACATACATATACACACATGTGAGCTTACACGGGGACGGCAAACTTGGCAAGTGAATTATCAATTACACGGTGTCTTACATCGCTGTTTCTCATCGTGTTTGTATTATCTTCGTACTTAGTGCAGCAGGGGGTCAGAATACTGCCAGTGTAGCTGACACGTGTCGTAAAATGCGACTGAGGGAAGACAGGTCTAGCTGTTCTCGTCTTGTCACTGGTAACTTGTAATTCGCTACAAGCAGACGCATGGTGGAAATGTCGACTACTAATGGTCCTGGTTCACTGGCGTATTCCGCTGGTGTTATCCAGTCATTACTGTAGTCTGGCTTGGCTTCGAGCAAGCAAGTTTATTGGATGTCGTTTTAACACATCAATTTCATTGTCATTGGTCGTGAATTTCCCGTTGTTGTATGCGCACATAAGTCTAGCTGCACTGGCTGTGTTTGATGTTCCGTGCACAGTGTATTGAGCTGACAAGTTGATTTGCTCGGTCACTACTGAAATGCCAGTTCTGCTATTTTGCATTGCATCGTATTTCTCTGTGCTTTGTTTTTCTGACATTTCAGGTTGTATTGTTTACTTGCTTGCATTGGTGTGTTAGGATAGAGGCGGTTTGATTATCATGCTGCCTAGCCGTACTACCATGTGTGTGTGCTTATTGTGTTCATATTTTGTATGGAAACAGATACACTCCGCTCAAGGAGAACTGGATGAAGATTTTCACGCCAGTTGTGGAACAGTTGCACTTGCAGATCAGATTCAACCTGAAAAATCGTCACGTCGAGATCAGAGTCAGTTTGTCGTTATATCTGTTGCGTGCGCATCATCGCATTACATATCCCATGTGATATTTCTGCTTGATTCGACCTCCAGTGATAATGCATGACTCAACCAAAACAAGTAGCATTCAAATCAGCAGAAATGTTTCAAGTGCTGTTATTATACACATTATACGAGCACAATGGCTGTAACAGTTGATCTACTAATTTATTTCCCATATTCCGACACCAGCACAGTTTTCTATGCTGACTTGAATGTGGTGACATTTCAAACAATCCATGCATGTGTGTGTGTGTGTGTGTGTGTGTGTGTGTGTGTGTGTGTGTGTGTGTGTGTGTGAAGACGTGTGCATCGACCGAGGACGTGTCACACATTCAGAAGGCGGCTGATTTTGTGCGAGCTTTCGTGCTGGGTTTTGACGTGCAAGATGCACTTGCTCTGCTGCGTCTCGACGATCTGTTTGTTGAGTCGTTTGACGTTGTCGATGGTGCGCCTCACACACACACACACACACACACACACACACACACACACACACACACACACACACACACACACACACACACACACACACACACACACACACACACACACACACACACACACACACACACACACACACACACACACACACACACACACACACACACACACACACACACACACACACACACACACACACACACACACACACACACACACACACACACACACACACACACACACACACACACACACACACACACACACACACACACACACACACACACACACACACACACACACACACACACACACACACACACACACACACACACACACACACACACACACACACACACACACACACACACACACACACACACACACACACACACACACACACACACACACACACACACACACACACACACACACACACACACACACACACACACACACACACACACACACACACACACACACACACACACACACACACACACACACACACACACACACACACACACACACACACACACACACACACACACACACACACACACACACACACACACACACACACACACACACACACACACACACACACACACACACACACACACACACACACACACACACACACACACACACACACACACACACACACACACACACACACACACACACACACACACACACACACACACACACACACACACACACACACACACACACACACACACACACACACACACACACACACACACACACACACACACACACACACACACACACACACACACACACACACACACACACACACACACACACACACACACACACACACACACACACACACACACACACACACACACACACACACACACACACACACACACACACACACACACACACACACACACACACACACACACACACACACACACACACACACACACACACACACACACACACACACACACACACACACACACACACACACACACACACACACACACACACACACACACACACATTACATTACATTATGGAAAAATTTATATAGCGCCCTACACCTAGAGGGTCTCTTAGGCGCTGCACACACACACACACACACACACACACACACACACACACACACACACACACACACAGACACACACACGTACACACACACACACACACACTAACACAAATGCATACATTCACAAGTTAAAAGATGGAGAGGGAGAGAGCAGAGAGAAAATCACACCTTATATTCATCGCTAGTGTACACAATGTTATCTAAGATATAATAGGACTTCAACAGAAAAAATTTCTTAGAGTGTTTTTTGAAAAGAGGAATAGAAGTGATAGAACGCAGTGTTGGGGAGAGCTTATTGTAAAGACGGGGTCCTAAGATAGATAGACAGCGATTATAGTGAGAATGTCTAGAGGGAAAAGCAGGTTCCAGTAAGAGACGAGAATCATCAGATGACCTAAGTGTACGAGTAGATTTTTTAAAAGACAGAAGATCGAATAAATACGAGGGCTTACGAAGAATAAGGGTAGAATGAATAATTAAGCAGACGCGATAGTCAATAAGTGCCTTAATAGGGAGAAGTCCCAATTTTTGTAGAAAGAGAGATACATGAGAGCCAGCAGGGAGATTGTAGATTAGACGACAAGCTTTACTAATAACAGATTGAAGTTTGCGAAGCTGGCGGTGGTTCAGAGAAAGAAAGAGCGAACAACAGTATTGTACCCTACTGAGAATGAAAGAATTAGCTAGTTTGAAAGCAGCAGAGACAGTTAAATATCTACGGATAGAATAGATTCGCCTAATGTGAAAGTTACATACCCTAATGATATCAGAGATGTATAGATCAAAAGAAAGAGAATCATCAAGTAAAACACCTAAGCTACGAACAGAGTTAGAGAGAGGAACAGACAGAGAAGTTAAACTTCTAGAGGATTGAAAAATGATATATTTAGTTTTATCGGGATTGAGCTTAAGATGGTGGGAAAAAGACCAAGTTTCAATATCATCCAAGAGAGAAGAAACAGAAGATTGGGAAATAGTATTAGACGAGAAAAGAATTTGGATATCGTCCGCAAAGATTTGGAAAGTGACATCATGGCGATGAAGGATTTCACCTATGGAAGTTAAGTAAATATTGAAGAGGAGAGGACCTAGGACGGACCCCTGTGGGACACCGTATGAGAGTGGGAAAGACTCACTACGAGAATCACTAGTACAAACAAACTGAGACCGAGTAGAGAGATAAGAGCGGAAGAATGATAGTGCAGTACCACTAATACCTAGGTTAGACAGAGTATTGAGTAGAATTAGATGATCAACAGTGTCAAAAGCTGCAGAGAAGTCCAGTTGAATGAGAAGAACATCCTTACAAGCAAGAGTAGACTTAAGAATAGAGTCATAGAGGAAGAGAAGCGAGGTTTCTGTTGAGTGAAAGCTACGGAAGCCAGATTGTTCAGGGAGAAATAGATCATGGCGCTCAAGGTAGTCCGAGATCTGGACATAAGCAGCCATTTCAAGAGATTTGGATAGCCAAGGAATTCTAGAGATGGGACGGTAGTTAGACAAACAATTGGGATCAAGGTTAGGTTTTTTCAGAATAGGGAGAATACTGGCACTCTTTGACGCAAGAAATTCGCCAAGAGAGAAAGCCGTATTGATAAAATAAGTGATGAAGGGAAGAAGTAACTCAGTACAGTGGGGAATTCGAGCAAGGTCAATAGGATCCAGGGAGGAAGAACGAGTGTGAACACGTCTCAATAGTAATCTGCAGTCAGAAATGGAAATTGGGTGGAAAGAGTGAAAAATGGAGGAGGTAGCGGGAGAATAAGACAATATAGCAGGAGGGAAACGACAGCAGATATTAGAGATTTTTGTCTCAAAGAAATTAGAAAATAGGGAAGGTAAGCGAGAGGAATCACTATCAGGAAACACAAGGGTATTGGAATTGCCTAGGAGTCTATTGAAAATATTCCAAAGAGATTTACTATCAAGACAGGAGGAAATCTTAAAATTATAATAGGATTTTTTGGCGTGAATTTTGGCGAAAATTTTTTGGCGATTTTTTTCACACACACACACACACACACACACACACACACACACACACACACACACACACACACACACACACACACACACACACACACACACACACACACACACACACACACACACACACACACACACACACACACACACACACACACACACACACACACACACACACACACACACACACACACACACACACACACACACACACACACACACACACACACACACACACACACACACACACACACACACACACACACACACACACACACACACACACACACACACACACACACACACACACACACACACACACACACACACACACACACACACACACACACACACACACACACACACACACACACACACACACACACACACACACACACACACACACACACACACACACACACACACACACACACACACACACACACACACACACACACACACACACACACACACACACACACACACACACACACACACACACACACACACACACACACACACACACACACACACACACACACACACACACACACACACACACACACACACACACACACACACACACACACACACACACATACATACACACACACACCACATATGAGATTGCTATGTAAGCTGGAAAATTCAGGAGGTATACAGGGTAGATTGTTGGAATGGGTTAGCGATTATTTGTCTGATAGGAGGATGCGGACGGTGGTCAGAGGGGAAGTGTCACAAAGGCCTTCCAACATCTATAAGTTAGGGAAACATAATTTACGGAAAGTTAAGGATGAAAAAGATTTAGGAATAATTGTAAAAAAATTTGGCCCCGGATAAACATATTGGGAAAATAACAGCACTAGCATATAGAACGGTAAGGAATATTAGAAGGGCCTTCAAATACCTAGATGAGGACATGCTAAAAAAGTTAATGTGAAATATCATTAGGCCCCAGCTAGAGTATGCGTCGGTGGTCCCCTCATAAGATAAATAACAAGCGTAAATTGAAAAGAATTCAGAGGACAGCGACTAAAATGGTTGATAGCATGTGTAGTTTTTCGTATGAGGAAAGACTAAATGTGCTTTGTTTGCCATCTTTAGAACAACTTAGGCCAAGGGGCGACTTGATTAATATTTTTAGACATAGAATAGGTATACAAAAGTTAGATAGGGATAATTGTATAGTATGGGATAATTCAGGCAAGGGGGGTCATGGAAAAAAACTGAAAAGGACTAGATGTTTGAGAGATGTTAAGAAGTATAGTTTCCCATACAGGTGTGTTGATGTCTGGAATCAGTTAGGGGAGGATATTGTAGGAGCTAAAAGTGTAGGAGCATTTAATGAAAGACTGGATAGTGTGAAATACTGGGAATTTTTAGGAAGATAGGTTACTAGAGGGTGGGTTGGAGACAGGACAGCACGCGCACAGCTCATCTCCTGTGGTGAACAAATAGTTAAGTACAAATAGTACTCACCACTGCAAATAGTACTGTGAGTACACACACACGAATGAACTAACACACACTCATACACTAATATACACACTGATACATTAATATACACACTGATACACTAATATACACACTGATACACTAATATACACACTGATATACTAACACACACTGATACATTAACACACATACGCTGACACACTAACACACACACACCCACACAGTTAAATACAAACACACATTGACACACACACACACACACACACACACACACACACACACACACACACACACACACACACAGAGAATGATACACTAACACACATACACTGCTACAATAACATTTTGATACACGAACACACACATACAATGGTACAGTAACACACACTGATACGCTAACACACATCCAATGGTACACTGACACACACATTTATACACTAACACAGACACTGATATATTAACACACATACATAGACGCACACGCTCATACAATCTGTATGATAGTGGCAGTGCTGATACGGATCATAACATTTGCTACTGCTCACTAATATATCACAGATTGACTTGTGCGTGTTTGTGTGTGTGGAGCAGTGAAGAGGTTGAAGGGGGACCATTTGTCTCGTGCCATCGGTCGTCTTGCAGGTCGTCATGGCAAGACCAAGTTCACCATTGAGAACCACACTCGCACGCGCATTGTGCTGTGCGACTCGCGCGTGCACATTCTCGGAGCGTTCGCCAACATTGCCGCCGCCCGGCGTGCCATTTGCGAGTTAATTCTCGGTTCGTTTGTGAGCATCGTGTATGCGTGTCTGTGTGTGCGTGTCTGTGTGTGTCTGTGTGATCTGCGACATTTTTCAATCAGCTATTTGTTTTTTACTGGATTTGAACTTGTATCGATGTTATTTAAACTAGTCTCAGTGTAATTTGAACTAGCCTCAGTGTAATTTGAACTAGTATCAGTGTAATTTGAACTAGTATCAGTGTAATTTGAACTAGTATCAGTGTAATTTGAACTAGTATCAGTGTAATTTGAACTAGTATCAGTGTAATTTAAACTAGTATCAGTGTAATTTGAACTAGTATCAGTGTAATTTGAACTAGTATCAGTGTAATTTGAACTATTATCAGTGTAATTTGAACTAGTATCAGTGTAATTTGAACTAGTATCAGTGTAATTTGAACTAGTATCAGTGTAATTTGAACTAGTATCAGTGTAATGTGAACTAGTATCAGTGTAATTTGAACTAGTATAAGTGTAATTTGAACTAGTATCAGTGTAATTTAAACTTGTATCAGTGTAATTTGATCTATTATCAGTGTAATTTGAACTAGTATCAATGTAATTTGAACTAGTATCAATGTAATTTGAACTAGTATCAATGTAATTTGAACTAGTATCAGTGTAATTTGAACTAGTATCAGTGTAATTTAAACTTGTATCAGTGTAATTTGATCTATTATCAGTGTAATTTGAACTAGTATCAGTGTAATGTGAACTAGTATCAGTGTAATTTAAACTAGTATCAGTGTAATTTGAACTAGTATCAGTGTAATTTAAACTAGTATCAGTGTAATGTGAACTAATCTCAGTGTAATTTGAACTAGTCTCAGTGTAATTTGAACTAGTCTCAGTGTAATTTGAACTAGTATCAGTGTAATTTGAACTAGTATCAGTGTAATTTGAACTAGTATCAGTGTAATTTGAACTAGTATCAGTGTAATTTGAACTAGTCTCAGTGTAATTTGAACTATTATCAGTGTAATTTGAACTAGTATCAGTGTAATTTGAACTAGTATCAGTGTAATTTGAACTAGTATCAGTGTAATTTGAACTAGTATCAGTGTAATTTGAACTAGTATCAGTGTAATTTGAACTAGTATCAGTGTAATTTGAACTAGTATCAGTGTAATTTGAACTAGTATCAGTGTAATTTGAACTAGTATCAGTGTAATTTGAACTATTATCAGTGTAATTTGAACTAGTATCAGTGTAATTTGAACTAGTATCAGTGTAATTTGAACTAGTATCAGTGTAATTTGAACTAGTATCAGTGTAATTTGAACTAGTATCAGTGTAATTTGAACTAGTATCAATGTAATTTGAACTAGTATCAGTGTAATTTGATCTATTATCAGTGTAATTTGAACTAGTATCAGTGTAATGTGAACTAGTATCAGTGTAATTTAAACTAGTATCAGTGTAATTTGAACTAGTATCAGTGTAATTTAAACTAGTATCAGTGTAATTTGAACTAGTATCAATTTAATTTGAACTAGTATCAGTGTAATGTGAACTAATCTCAGTGTAATTTGAACTAGTCTCAGTGTAATTTGAACTAGTATCAGTGTAATTTGAACTAGTATCAATGTAATTTGAACTAGTATCAGTGTAATTTGAACTAGTATCAGTGTAATTTGAACTAGTATCAGTGTAATGTGAACTAGTATCAGTGTAATTTGAACTAGTATAAGTGTAATTTGAACTAGTATCAGTGTAATTTAAACTTGTATCAGTGTAATTTGATCTATTATCAGTGTAATTTGAACTAGTATCAATGTAATTTGAACTAGTATCAATGTAATTTGAACTAGTATCAATGTAATTTGAACTAGTATCAGTGTAATTTGAACTAGTATCAGTGTAATTTAAACTTGTATCAGTGTAATTTGATCTATTATCAGTGTAATTTGAACTAGTATCAGTGTAATGTGAACTAGTATCAGTGTAATTTAAACTAGTATCAGTGTAATTTGAACTAGTATCAGTGTAATTTAAACTAGTATCAGTGTAATGTGAACTAATCTCAGTGTAATTTGAACTAGTCTCAGTGTAATTTGAACTAGTATCAGTGTAATTTGAACTAGTATCAATGTAATTTGAACTAGTATCAGTGTAATTTGAACTAGTATCAGTGTAATTTGAACTAGTATCAGTGTAATGTGAACTAATCTCAGTGTAATTTGAACTAGTCTCAGTGTAATTTGAACTAGTATCAATGTAATTTGAACTAGTATCAGTGTAATTTGAACTAGTCTCAGTGTAATTTGAACTAGTCTCAGTGTAATTTGAACTAGTATCAGTGTAATTTGAACTAGTATCAATGTAATTTGAACTAGTATCAGTGTAATTTAAACAAGTATCAGTGTAATTTGAACTAGTCTCAGTGTAATTTGAACTAGTATCAGTGTAATTTGAACTAGTATCAGTGTAATTTGAACTATTATCAGTGTAATTTGAACTAGTATCAGTGTAATTTAAACAAGTATCAGTGTAATTTGAACTAGTATCAGTGTAATTTGAACTAGTATCAGTGTAATTTGAACTAGTATCAGTGTAATTTGAACTAATCTCAGTGTAATGTGAACTAGTCTCAGTGTAATTTGAACTAGTCTCAGTGTAATTTGAACTAGTATCAATGTAATTTGAACTAGTATCAGTGTAATTTGAACTAGTATCAGTGTAATTTGAACTAGTATCAGTGTAATTTGAACTAGTCTCAGTGTAATTTGAACTAGTATCAGTGTAATTTAAACTAGTATCAGTGTAATTTGAACTAGTCTCAGTGTAATTTGAACTAATATCAGTGTAATTTGAACTAGTATCAGTGTAATTTGAACTAGTATCAATGTAATTTGAACTAGTATCAGTGTAATTTGAACTAGTATCAGTGTAATTTGATCTAGTATCAGTGTAATTTGAACTACTATCAGTGTAATTTGAACTAATATCAGTGTAATTTGAACTAGTATCAGTGTAATTTGAACTAGTATCAGTGTAATTTGAACTAGTATCAGTGTAATTTGAACTAGTATCAGTGTAATTTGAACTAGTATCAATGTAATTTGAACTAGTATCAGTGTAATTTGAACTAGTATCAGTGTAATTTAAACTAGTATCAGTGTAATTTGAACTAGTATCAGTGTAATTTAAACTAGTATCAGTGTAATGTGAACTAATCTCAGTGTAATTTGAACTAGTCTCAGTGTAATTTGAACTAGTATCAGTGTAATTTGAACTAGTATCAATGTAATTTGAACTAGTATCAGTGTAATTTGAACTAGTCTCAGTGTAATTTGAACTAGTATCAGTGTAATTTGAACTAGTATCAATGTAATTTGAACTAGTATCAGTGTAATTTGAACTAGTATCAGTGTAATTTGAACTAGTATCAGTGTAATGTGAACTAATCTCAGTGTAATTTGAACTAGTCTCAGTGTAATTTGAACTAGTATCAATGTAATTTGAACTAGTATCAGTGTAATGTGAACTAATCTCAGTGTAATTTGAACTAGTCTCAGTGTAATTTGAACTAGTATCAGTGTAATTTGAACTAGTATCAATGTAATTTGAACTAGTATCAGTGTAATTTGAACTAGTATCAGTGTAATTTGAACTAGTATCAGTGTAATGTGAACTAATCTCAGTGTAATTTGAACTAATCTCAGTGTAATTTGAACTAGTATCAGTGTAATTTGAACTAGTATCAGTGTAATTTGAACTAGTATCAATGTAATTTGAACTAGTATCAGTGTAATTTGAACTAGTATCAGTGTAATTTGAACTAGTATCAGTGTAATTTGAACTAGTATCAGTGTAATTTGAACTAGTATCAGTGTAATTTGAACTAGTATTAGTGTAATTTGAACTAGTATCAGTGTAATTTGAACTAATCTCAGTGTAATGTGAACTAGTCTCAGTGTAATTTGAACTAGTATCAGTGTAATTTGAACTAGTATCAGTGTAATTTGAACTAGTCTCAGTGTAATTTGAACTAGTATCAGTGTAATTTAAACAAGTATCAGTGTAATTTGAACTAGTATCAGTGTAATTTGAACTAGTATCAATGTAATTTGAACTAGTATCAATGTAATTTGAACTAGTATCAGTGTAATTTGAACTAGTATCAGTGTAATTTGAACTAGTATCAGTGTAATTTGAACTAGTCTCAGTGTAATTTGAACTAGTCTCAGTGTAATTTGAACTAGTATCAGTGTAATTTAAACAAGTATCAGTGTAATTTGAACTAGTATCAGTGTAATTTGAACTAGTATCAATGTAATTTGAACTAGTATCAGTGTAATTTGAACTAGTATCAGTGTAATTTGAACTAGTATCAGTGTAATTTGAACTAATCTCAGTGTAATGTGAACTAATCTCAGTGTAATTTGAACTAGTATCAATGTAATTTGAACTAGTATCAGTGTAATTTAAACAAGTATCAGTGTAATTTGAACTAGTATCAGTGTAATTTAAACAAGTATCAGTGTAATTTGAACTAGTATCAGTGTAATTTGAACTAGTCTCAGTGTAATTTGAACTAGTATCAGTGTAATTTGAACTAGTATCAGTGTAATTTGAACTAGTATCAATGTAATTTGAACTAGTATCAATGTAATTTGAACTAGTATCAGTGTAATTTGAACTAGTATCAGTGTAATTTGGACTAGTATCAGTGTAATTTGAACTAGTATCAGTGTAATTTGAACTAGTCTCAGTGTAATTTGAACTAGTATCAGTGTAATTTAAACAAGTATCAGTGTAATTTGAACTAGTATCAGTGTAATTTGAACTAGTATCAATGTAATTTGAACTAGTATCAGTGTAATTTGAACTAGTATCAGTGTAATTTGAACTAGTATCAGTGTAATTTGAACTATTATCAATGTAATTTTATCTAGTATCAGTGTAATTTTATTTAGTATCAGTGTAATTTGAACTAGTATCAGTGTAATTTGAACTAATATCAGTGTAATTTGAACTAGTATCAGTGTAATTTGAACTAGTATCAGTGTAATTTGAACTATACCATTTACAAGTCAATTTGGCAAAAGTGAAAATCAATTTGGCAAAAGCGAAATTCAATTTGGCAAAAGTGAAAATCAATTTGGCAAAAGTGAAAATCAATTTGGCAAAAGTGAAAATCAATTTGGCAAAAGTGAAAATCAATTTGGCAAAAGTGAAAATCAATTTGGCAAAAGTGAAAATCAATTTGGCAAAAGTGAAAATCAATTTGGTAATTCTTACAAATTTAGGTGGTAGTCGCATTGATAATGCATAATCATATTGTTTATTAGTGTTTTAGTAACAAATATATGACTCATGCAAATGATATCAATTAATGTTTAAGAAAATATATATATTCTTCTGTGCAAACAACTGCCCTATGGCGCGCACTCTATCAGCCAATATATCAGTGTCAGCGTATGGTCACTGTTCTCGGAGTGCACTCGCGAGCAAATCGTGCGAACACACACACACACACATCTACAGAAACATCACACTTTCAGAGACGGTACATTCCGTCTTATGGCAAGTGTTCAGGCATCACGTGCGAATAGCGCTTGTCGTTGCTAGCCATCTGTACTATGTTAATATTGTACGGTGTATATTTTGTATATGGTGTCCATTTGTGTGTGCGAGGTAGTGTGAGTGTGAGTGTAGGTAGTGTGTATGTTGTATGCACGTGCTATGAGCGAGCAGGGGATACAGGGGGTGGGGCAGTGCGCGCCATAGGGCAGTGCGCGCCATAGGGCAGTTGTTTGCGCAGAACGTTTGTGCGTGTTTGTTAGTGAATGTGTTTCAGTGGGCCATGTTGCGTTGTGATTGTGTTGAGTTGTGATATCTTGCTTTGTTGCTAGAATTTAAGTACACGCGCTGGTGGTATATACGCTGACATTGATATATTGGCTGATAGAGTTCCTCATAAAGTAAGTAATTACGGTACATATCTGCATTGTAATTGTAGTACATACCATAACACATAATTGTATAGTACATACTAAGTAGTACATATCTGTGTTTTACGACTAATGCTAAATTGTTCATGTGAAATACAATAAAATTTACTGATAACAATTAAGTTTGATATTTAATGTCAAATCAATAACATACATTGTGGTTCTAACTGGGACAATTTTGATCTCAATTGGGACAAATGAAATTGTAAAAAGTAGAGTTTATTTTATTATTAACCTTGAATCGGAGCTAAGCCCAATCACTTAATAGATCATTTTGATGCTAATATAATGGACTTCATCAACAAATATATCCCTACATGATATCTTCTTAAACTATATATATTCTTAAACATAAAACATTAATTGATATCATTTGCATGAGTAATAATCTTGTTACTAAAACACTAATAAACAATATGATTATGCATTATCAATGCGACTACCACCTAAATTTGTAAGAATTACCAAATTGATTTTCACTTTTGCCAAATTGATTTTCACTTTTGCCAAATTGATTTTCACTTTTGCCAAATTGATTTTCACTTTTGCCAAATTGATTTTCACTTTTGCCAAATTGAATTTCACTTTTGCCAAATTGAATTTCACTTTTGCCAAATTGATTTTCACTTTTGCCAAATTGACTTGTAAATGGTATAGTATCAGTGTAATTTGAACTAGTATTAATGCCGAGTTCGCCGAGAGGTTAAAACGCTCGCTGTATGTTCTGTACGTAAGCATTTATAATTATATTTGGTTTATGTGCCATTTGTTATTTTTCACGTTGTTTTGTATCCGTATCGTCGTCATTTTCTCAATTAGTTCATATTCACTTTTGCTATAAGTTATCCACAAGCGTTGTTTCAATAGTTCAATTTATAGTTATGTCTCCCTATGTTTACTGAGTCTATGTTTCCAGATATCTGTCATGCAGTTCAAGTATTGCTCGCTGATCCTGCACTCCTGCGTGTTTAGCATCTGTGTTATCCACATTTTCTTTCGTTTGCTTTCTTTCAGCTCGTCGTATATTCGTTGTTATTTTGGCTTATGTCTGCATGTGTGTGTGTGTGTGTGTGTGTGTTCAACAGGCAGTCCTCCGTCTAAGGTATATGGGCACATCAAGAGCGTGGTGGTCTCTTAGGAGTGCTGCATACTGTGTCTATCACTGCATATTGTATATGTAATGCACATTTAATCTGCAATGTTGTGTATTACAAGTGACGTTGAACTTTGATACGTATTATTGGTGGAGGCAGTGGTTTGTCGAAGACCGCTGATTTGATTCGTGATAGAAGAAAAGTAATTGAGAAAGTAGGTAAATTATGCGTATCTTGCCTAACACTCGACAAAATGTTCAAATATAATGTAAACGGTTCAAAAGTCAACAAGCGAAAGAGCTACAAGTGAATGAGGCTAGAATGAAAATGGTAATGATGGTTAATGATGGCTATTGCTCAAGTTCTAGCATTTACCTTGATAAATTTTTGAAATATCCATTTGTATGTGTAATATTTCAGTTGTTTGTGGGCGGTGTTACTGTGTGGCATTGACTCGCCCACTTAACCTGATTGATCCAAATGCTAAGATATGTACCCGAGCTGGGGTAGTGATGCCCCCGCGCGCCTTTCTGTAAATATATTTCTATTTTCTTTTACAAAGTATTCATGTCTTTTTGTTTGGAAATATTCTTGCTACTAAGACCCGGCTTCAGGAGCGGAGATATTGTCCTCCAGTATTAACAGCGTAGCACAGTGGTGAGGTGCTTGGCGGCGTGTCAGATGGGTGTTCAGAGGGACGGCAGTAGAGCATGGTGCCGGCAGGAGGCAGTTGGAGAACTCTGGCCGAGGAGTACTGGACCCGTCGCCGGCCAGCTACACGATTGTCGGCGAGGCGAGAATTGCTGGTGTTAGAGGGAAGATGAGAGAAGATTGAGGATTTATGAAGCCGGAGGAATGAACGAACGAGCAATAACACATCGTTACACACACACATTGTTAATAACACACATTGTTATCGGATGATGGTTTATTATTTATTGTTATTTATTTATTATTTTCTTTCCAACTCTCTTTCTAGACTTTTTTCTCTTCGAACTCTCTTTCTCTCTGAATCTTTTGGGCGCTTCCGGTACATGGGGCCACCTTAGGGTGGTAATAGTGCTTGCACTCTTCCCATGCTACTGGATTTGCCTGTAATTAATAATAATAATAATAAGACGACGGCGCGACCTGTGGGTACACGGTGATATCACGGCTGATTGCAGCAGGGCGTTGAAGAGTATGATGGGTGCTGGGGTCGTGGTGTTGAGCCTTGACGCGGCAGCCGGTGATGGAGAAGACGGCAGGCTGAGGCGAAGCACTGAAGAGTACGGGCGAGGCGGGAGCGTGGTGAACGCTGGGATCTGCCGTCTTGTGCCTCGCCGCAGTCATGGCATGTGTCTGGTGGAGGACGTCGAACTGAATGATCTGCACTTGTTTGGTTTGAATTTCGATTGAATTTGGGAGTCGTGTTCGAGATGTGATCGTGGTGTGACGCCGTGTAGACGCGCCTGGGGTAGAGATGCTTCCGCGAACCTGTCTGCAAATATTTCTTTTACAACAAGAGACAACGAGGGTTCACTCTTACATTTGTGCCAACATTGGCACCGTATATCCACGTAACGTATATCCACGTAATCGGCTCTTCTTTCTAATATCTGCTCGATCTGTCTCCTATTACTCTTTTCGTTCATATCTTTTGAAATACTGTTATCCGTCTGTTAAGCCTTCCAGCCTGACTCCGTTTACATCGGTTATATAGTCTGGTATGTCGGCTATGTTGTTATGTTTTAATGTTGAATGAATGGTGTTTTTTATCTGATTGTGTGTTTTCGTAATAATTGCTCTAATTTATTTAAGGACAATTAACTAAGCATATTTACAGACAGGTGGGCGGGGCATCACCGCTCCACGCACGCCTACAAGACCTACAAGCAACCTTGACCAGACAACACACACACAGTAAACCAAACACAATCACACAAATTGACTATTCTGTTATTTGGTACTAGCTCACACCAGTAGTTACTCTTTTTGCATATATTATGTGAGTTGATGCATTTATGTATGACGTTTGAACTGTTTTCTTGGATTTATGGTGTTTGTATGCTGTTAGTTTGTACTGCACCCTTTGATCTATTTTTCCATTTGTTTTCTCATATTTTTGGCATGTCACGCATGTGTGTTTAATATGCGCTATATTAAATATGTTTTATGAGATGATAAAAGCGATCACGCGACAATTTCGCCTATCTGGCAAAATATATTTCCCATGACGTCGTCAGTCTGACGTCACGTTGAAGGTCGGTGATTTGTCTAGCCCACCTGTGGTTCTTGCATGAGTGTTTGTTACTCCTTCAGATTGGCCATTTACTTCTTCACGGATTTTCGTTCCTCATTTTTATTAATTTTTGTTTGGTTATTGGTTTGCCTGGTGTCACCCGTTGATTTATACGGCAAAGTGGATGCCTACCTACACGTCGGAACTGACTACTGTATACTTCGTGAGTACATTCTATCGGTGAGTTAGTTCTATTGGATAGACCTGCATTAGTAGGAAAGACAACGAATATAACATTTTGTAATTTAGTATTATCCAAGTCAAGTTCAGGTCCACTTTATTGTCTGTTGAAGCCTGCTGTAGAAATATTGAGCAGCGTCATAGTTCAATCTACGAACATTGGTTTTTATCGCTGGATATATTAATCGACCCCATCGTGCTGCATATTTCGTGTATTTTAATGGTGTTGTACAAATGAGAGGGCGTTTTTGTTCCGAGTGGGTTGTGGATCAGTGTCCATCTGTCGTTTATGACGAGTTCTGTTATTGTCGGTAGTATGGTCTCGTTCTCTGCTGACAGTGATATTCTGATTTAGTAACTCTTGTTGTGCCGCGATAACTCCAAACTACCGGTTTCAAAGATGAATATATTGTTGACCACACAGGTAATCCGAACAACTAATAGTGAAGAGGTATCAAAATGCTCATAAGCCAGTATACTTGTGTCGCAGAGTCCTAGTCAGTTACAGTTCCTAACGTCCTATGTTTACAGCTCGAATGTCTCATCCCCCCTTATGCCTAGTCGACACCGTCTTTCATACGTACCCTCGGGCCTTCTCACGCCCGCCCGCAGTGTGTGTTGGCTCTACAGACAACACATTAAACAATGCCAGCCACCTGGGTTTGAGGCTACCTAAAGCAATAATTTACGATATACTCTAGTGGTGTTTTTACTTCTGAGAATACGCAGGTCTACGCCCCGTTTCAACATATACTCAGGTAGTAGCAAGCGCTCAGAGCATGCTTGCTAGTACATATGTGCACCAATTCCGACATCAGCTCTACACAAGTAGATTAATGATACGACGTTGCAAATACACAACCTTTAAATCAGTCACGTTTAGAAGCACTTCACAATTATGTGCTATGTAACACACACGCACACACGCACATGCACGCACACACCTAACTACGAACTAACTACACCTGTTGTTAATTTACACACTACCTTTGATCCAACACGCGCGTGGGAATATTTATTAAAGCTGCTAAACTAGCCTAATAGAAACGCAACACGAAGCAAATAAAGAAACATAAAGTCTGGTCCGACTGGAACTTTGTTACGATACAGCGTGTTTATGTGTTTGTATGTGTTTGTGTGCGTCTAGTTGCCGTCGTGCGGCGGGTCAGTGGGAATTTGACTGATTTTGTTTGTTTGTGGCGCTGGTTGAGATATGACGTCGCTGCGGCGTTGTGCCAGCGGAGACTCCAACATATCCGAGGACTCATTGTCTGCACGACAATGCAGCCATGCCGAGATTGACAGTGTGTTGAGACCACGGTCGACTGCCAGTGTGGTAGCCGATATGAACCGGCGTCGCTCACTGACACAGGAGTACTTGAGTGCACAAGTGACTGCGCATCACGATCAGTCGGCGCTGCAGTGTGACTCTGCGTCGGCAAGTGCTGCTGCTATCAGCAAACAGTGGAGACGCCAGACAGGCAGGAGACTGCAACACCAGCCTTCACTCGATATCCAGCTACTGCCTCTGCCCAGTGATTCAGCCGCTGCTGGCATATCTGGCGTCAACACTGTCTCCAAGACTGGCCTGGGCGGTTTGCGTCGGTCCTCATCTGCCGCGCAAATGTCGCGCATTCAGGCACCATCGAGCATCGCCAAGCGGCACCCACCACCTCCACATTGTCATGCATACTCGGGTGAGATTGTGAATGTGTAATCCACAGAATGCCAGTTTTTTGGAATTTCATTACGCGTTTTCTATTAAGATCGGCTTTCAGCAATTAGGTGCATAAACTGACAATACTGACATCAATATTGATACTTTAATTCAGCTAAGAATATACAGCTTACTTACTTTCTATTTATAGTTAGACCTCGGAAAAATAGCCTTGTTCAATACATATGTCATTGCGCTTACGAATATGTAACCAGATCTTTACTTGGACCTGTTAACCAAATATTCAGCTTGATCCATTTTCCCGTCGTTTTTATTCCGTTTTTGTCTTGCCGTATACGTGCATTAGATGAGATTTGTAATGACAAAGATACACTGAACCTCATCTCTTTGTATGGTGGGCCAGATAATACCCGAAATCGAGCCTCCCAAACCTCTCATTCTTATCGAGCCTCGAGCCTCTCAATCGAGCCTCCCAAACTCTCGTGCATTGTTGGAGCTCTAACAATGAAATGATTCATGCATTCAAACTGTACTTGATCGGCAATTGATACACTTGTCTGATTCCTCATGTCGCAACTAGAGTATTGCACGTCGATAGTCTTGTAGGATATCGCTATTACCGTTGTTTTATGTGTGCTGTTTGTATTGATGAGTGTGGTGTATGTTTGTGTTGTGTCAGAAGATCAGTCTTGTGTGATCAATCAAACTGATGGCCGTCAGCTGTTGCAAAAACCCTGCCTGCAACCAAAACTCGCTTCTCCTTCATCCCGTGAGTAATATACTGTTTGATTTTTGGACATTATTCAGCTTGTCTAGCTGAAATATTCCAAACTTTTGAGAAACGTTACACAGATTGAGTTTACAGCGACATGCTGATTTGAACGCACGAACGAGGTGTTATCAGCTGTTGAGAATGGTGTGATATGTGATGTCTCATTGAATCGATCACAACCACACGATTAACGATCACAACCACACGATTGTTGCTCGCACTTGTCATCTCATTCTACGTTCGCTATATCCTATCCGCCCTTTTCTCGACCGCCCCTCAGCTATTAAACTGATTCATTGTTTCATCTTTTCAAGAATCAACTACTGCAATTCTTTATATTTCCATGTACCTCGCTCCTCTCTGAAAATCCTGCAACATGTCATTAATAAATCTTGTCGTTTCGTGCTTTCTCCTTCCCACTTTCGTCATACCTCACCATATCTCTACAATCTTCGATGGCTTCCGATCATCCCTAGCATCCACTTTAAAATTTGCTGTCTTGTTTATAAACTTTTGCATGACCCTCGGCAACCTACGTACCTCTCGCAGCTTCTTACACTCTAATAACTTTCTTTCCCGTCATCCTCTTCCTTTATCCTGTCCACGAGCCCTCAATGAATCTACCTGGTCTAGTAAATCCTTCCCTTTCTACGCTCCACGTTTGTACAACTCTCTTCCCTCCCATGTTATCTCCTCCACATCCTTATCATCGTTTTCCTCTTCTCTGCGCAATCATCTCTTTGATAAATCTTTTGATCATGACTCTCACTCTCTTACTCCTTACGTTTCGCTCTGAGCCGTCATACCGTACCCGTCTCGTGTGATATATTTACTAGAAGTTTTCTTGTTGTTTTTTATGCTCTTTCTTACTGCCATGTTTCAATTTGGCGGTGTGTGTGCATGAGTATGTTTGTGTGCGTGTGTGTGTGTGTGTTTGTGTGAGTGTGTGTGCTTGTGGGTGTGTGTATTGTCCGCATGTTTGTTTTCCCTAAGCGGCGTGTCTTACTTATTTGTTTATATTTTTGCACCAATATTTCTCTTTTCGCGCGTGTGCTTTAATGTGCGCTATACAAATAAACGTTAATAATAATAATAATAATTAACCTGTTAATGACGACAATTGTGTAATGTGTTGAAAACTTTCATTTTCGCAGACAATGTTTATTATTGAGTCTTATATATATATATATATATATATACATATATATATATATATATATATGTAATTAATTCTCGTATATATATGTGTGATTTTCTGTGTGGCAGGTTTTCCTGTCACTTGGCAGTAAACAAATGTTATTGGGTATAAACACTTTCAACTAGCGATGTTCTGATATATATATATATATATATATATATATATATATATATATATATATATATATATATATATATATATATATATATATTACTCGTTTCTTTTGATTTAGCTGTGTTTTCCATTCATTATTGATATTATTAGCACAAAACTGCTGGTGCAGCACGGAAATAAAGGCAAAAAATATGAAAAATATTATGTCATTACAAATGACGCGCCAATTATAGGTAATGTTTTTGATAAATGTTTATATTTTCTATCATAAGCCACTTATTATGTTTGAATCAGGTAAAACATCACTAATATAGTGAAATATGTACTAATTGAACGTGTAGTTATAGCATGTAATCTTTTTGATCGGGCAGTTTTTCTGCTATTGCTCATAACTGCACAGACAAAATGCCTAATCAAGTCCGATGAACTATGCTTTTTTCAAGTTTTCCTCCTGTTCTTTACTTGAGCATGTAACTTGTGCTCCATGTCTTCACCCAATAACAAACGGAAGATTGCACGATGTATTAAAGATGAAGATGAAACAAGGCCGTAGAGATGAGAATGACGAGCAAAAACGCAACCAAGAAGAATACACGGAACGCCACGAGAACAACTCAACCGCGCACTAACACAATTCCTGTACCACCACAGCTCACAACACACACAACCACTCCTCGTATGGCACTACTTCTTACCAACAACTTCATAGCTGAACTCCCAACTGTAAAGCTCATAAGCGCAACAACGCACCACTGTATGCGCACACACGCGCATCAGCTTACACTACGACTTTCAATCATCACTACACTAGCTCCGCTTATGCCCTTGACACTCACTACACTAGAACATACGCACAAGCACACACACATACATACATACATACATACGCACACGCTCACACTCACACACAAATGCACGCACACGCCAATACAGAACTACACACAAGCACACACACACACATACATACATACATACGCACACGCTCACACTCACACACAAATGCACGCACACGCCAATACAGAACTACAGAGCATTTACACTTGAAGTATATATTGGACATGTTTAGCGAATGTTAATCGAATGTAACACGAGCCTTGCTGATGAAAGAGTTAAACACCTATGCTAATTATGTTCTTAAGTAGTGCGGCATAGCGATGTTACGTAGTGCGGCATAGCGATGTTACGTAGTGCGGCATAGCGATGTTACGTAGTGCGGCATAGCGATATTTGTGTGCATTTGTCACTCTCTCACCACCTCTTGACTTTGTGAATGGGTTTTTTATTATTGAATTAATATTATAGAATTTTTTATATTATGTAGTTTTATGCATATTGGATTCCTTATTGCAGATTTTGTTAATACAGCAACACCGTGTATTTGCTATAGCGCACAAATATTAACACAGGCGCGTAAAGTTGAAGAAGACAATAATAGGCAGACAGATAGAATATGCCGGAAAAAGGTGCAAACAAACAATACAAATGATAGTAAAGTTTGCACAGATGCAAGTGTTGCTAGATGGCTGATAACTAGCAAGTAGCTCATCCGCCCTGGATAATAGTTATTTTTTGTTATGAAAGCGATATTAGACTAATGTGGTAATCGGTTTTCCATCACATATTGATCGATCGATTGAATGAACAATAAGAAGGTAAATATAACCTCACCACCACGGTAAACAACACACCAATTCTAGTGCGTCGAGTTTGCCGCAAGAGTCTATATCACAAGCATATACGAAAATACGACATTCACCTCTCTTTCAAACAAATGAACACATACAACATATGACCATTGACGCAGCGCAGATGACACATTACATTACATTACACACACATACATTAGACCATCATCGACGTAAAAATTACGTTGGATGAAATCAATCGCCTTCAATTCCGTTTTTTCTTGTGCTGATTGCGAAGTTCGCCACTGCTGATGAAGAGGACGCACCGAACAGATGAACTCTCATTCGATACTCTTGTGGATCACTCTGGATCGATCCTTCCACCACAAGAAACGTAATATATATCTGTCATCCTCTGGCACTCTAACTTGATAACACATCTTGAGAATGTCGCATGATATAGCTACCTGCTTTTCTCGGAAACGGCACAACACTCCAATCAAGCTATTTGTCAGGTCGGGTCCCTGCAAAAGCCGTTCGTTCAACGACGTACCACCAGACTTGGCGCTGCAGTCAAAGACTACCCTGAACTTACCAGGGATCTTGTTATGACACAGTGCGTGATCTGCATGCTCATTCGGATGGATCTCCTCGGCATAACCGCTGATCAGCATCTTTTCCTTGAATGAGTAGTAGTGGCGGTAGGATGGATCCTTCGCTAGTCGGCGCTTAGTTCCTTCCATTCTGCGCAGTACTGCCTCTCTGTTCGGTGCAAATTCCGATGTCGAGTCTCGGAGAGGTAACGGTGCTTCGTTGTGACCGTCATCAAGACGCTTGATCCCTTGTTTCATCATGTTTAGGAACTTGACGTCATCCTGAGAGTAAGGAGACCCTGCTTCCTTTTCCGCGAAGTCGAGTTGAATCATGCGTATGACGTCCGGGGCCACCAGTTCCTTGACCCTAGTCAATGTTCTGAAGCAGCCTTACCACCAGAAGTGTCGCCATCAATATCATGGTTTGAGTTATCGACTCTGCCTACGATACCCCAGCCCAGTGCTGTCTTCACTGCATAAGGCTCTGTTTCCTTTCAAGCTATGATCTCTCGGGGTCTAATGGCTTGGATACAATCCGTGCCCAAAAGAAGCTCAATGTCAACATCATCTCCATAAGGCATCAGCTGTCCAACAATAGATTGGAGATGTTGCCACCTTTCAGCCGTGGAAACACGAGGCACATTTTCTCTCTTAGATGTAATCACAGGTCTGGACAACATTGATGGCAGACTGATCTCAGCGTTCTCTCCAAAACCCTTGATAGCCAGCTCGTCTCTGGCAGTCTTGTCCGTCATCACGTTATCTTCGCCTGACATGGTTGATATTGATATATTTACCGATCGAGTTGGCGCATCAAGAATGATCACACAATCTTCTGTAACAAAGCTAGTGCTGCTCGTCAAGAACAGCATACACCAATATCCGGCGCTCCGGGAACTTGCGGCGGTAGATCCACACCGGAACGATAAAAGAGTGTGAAGTAGACGTGTCATTTCCACCACAAGCGTTCGTTCGGTGACACACCACGTTCTGCTTGGGCTTGTCCTCAGTTGCAGCAGCCGACTTGGTCGGGGATCTCGAGTCCGTCCGACTTCTCGGTGTATAATCGTTGCATGCTTACTTTTACAGACGCTGCATCGAACACTGGATCTGCAATCGGGACTTATGTGTCCCTTACCTCAACCGCAAAAGCATAAACCGTTCCTCCGGACTATGTCCATTCGTTATGAATGAGAACGATCCTTGATTTTCGGACATTGTGCTACCAAGTGTGTGCGGCTGTGGCATATGCCGCAAGTGGTCTGACGAGCAGTGATCGAGCCAGTGTTGGTAGCTAAAGCCACTCTGAGGTCAATCTTCTTTGTATTGTGGTCGCCTTCGACCTGTTTGAGCGCCTGAACGGACGTGACTGGATCGCACACAAGTCTAGCCTCTCTGCTCACGAACGAACAGAACTCGGAGAATGGCGGATACAACGTTGTAGTGCATACTTGAGATGTTAGGCTGCTGGAGATTCGTTCGTTCGTTCTGGAGACAGTTCCTTGTATCCACGCATCCACGAAAGAAGCCCAACGCCCGACCACTGCTCCAGGCAGCTTCTGCAGGAGCTTCTGACCTTGATGTGGGTCATCCAGAATCTTCAAAGCTGACAGTACGGCTAACGCAGTGTTGCACTGCTGGAGGAAGTTCGAGAATTTCCGTAACATCACCCCATCGTGAGCAGCTATATTCGGCCACTGATTGAGTTTTTGCTTGTATGCGTCAGACAAAACAAAAGAGTTTCCATACCGCTCATTCAGCATGTTCTTTGCTAGACCACATGCCTCTTCAGTCCGGAGTGGTACGAAACCACTAATGACGGATCGTGCGTCTCCGCTGGTATATCGGTGAAGATAGAACAGCCGATCCGAAGGACTTGCAACATGATTTTCTATGAACGCCTCAAAAGACTGCAACAACAGCGAAAATCTAAAGGTACGCCCAGCGAATACGTCTGGCTCAAGACGAGGGGGGTTATTCTGTCTCAATTGTTGAGATAGCACTTCAGCGAGACGGACTACAGAATCAGGTATACTAGCGGGTTCGGGACCGAGTGGCGCGGCGCCTGACAAATGCTGGTACGACAGCATTTGACCCGCAACAGATGATGGTGCGACAGCAGGAACAGACTGACCATATGTAGTCGGTAAGAAACTCACAGCAGAGGGATTCAGCTGACTGACCCCAACACCTGAACACTGTGCTTGAGTGTCGTTAACCTGGCGTTCCGGTCCCGGACCCAGAAGAGGTACAGATTGGTCAATTACTGAAGCAAAGGAAGCCACAGCCAATGGACCAGCTGCAACATTGCTGGGTGATTACACATGTTCTGGTTCCTCAGACTGCGTCAATCCCTTTCCAGAAGACTGGTTGAACAGTTCATCTTCCATGTGCCTCTCTTCAGCTGATGTGGTAATTTCAGCTTCAGTTGCCGCGATGTCCATCTTCAGTCGAATCTGTTCAAGGTCAGCATTTCATTTCAGTTCTTCCGCCTTGAATTCAGCCTCTATTCTCAACCTGGCTAGTTTTGCAACCTTCTATAGACGAGCAGCTTTGATAGACACCTGGGATACGCAGCTGGCGCCACCTGCACTCCTATGAGAACGAACAGACCCTACTTCCAACTGCAGACTACGAATGGTAGCGTTCACTAATGCAAACACTCTGTTGAACATCTCTATTTTAACAGAAAAACCTTATCTTGCTCAGATATGGACTCAATTGGTATACCAATGTTGATGAAATATTTGTTAAAAATCGAATTCAACAACTCCATTTTTTGTGACATTTTTGCTCTGGCATCTCTGAGAGCCTTAAGACCACCCTCATCGGAAGCAAGTACTTCACCCTCATTGATAGACATGTTCAATGCTCCATTTACAGAATTGAATTCCTTAATACCACTGCTCCAGGCACGGGAGCAGTGGTATTAAGGAATTGTCAACATGATAATGAACACCTTTTCACTCAAAAACCTGGATCGAGATGAAAGAACATTAGCCTGTTCCTCAGTACCCACTGCACCATCTGACACAAGATCCATATCATCACCGAACTGTGACGTCATACAGAATACAGAAAACAACGAAACGACAACAATGTGCACACAATGACAAATTACTCGCGGAGCAGCAAACCACGATGCATCCAACCAGCTATCCAGAGGCCAGAAGTGCTCAGCCAGTACACCGTAGCCGTGGGCTGTCTTGAAGCTGACGATTTACTACTTCATGGATATTTACTACTTCATGGATATTTACTTTTGCGGATGGAGTGACGGGAGACTTTTTGCGAACAAAACACTATTTACCACTGGTCAGATCAGTGTATTAGTGCTGGTAAATCTGCAATAAACAAACAACACGACAAAATTGAACGCATTACCAAACAAAGTTACCAGCCAGATTAAATAGTACAACTGAGAAAGACAGATAATAACAATATCAGTGGACTCAATATAACTGAGAATGACAATGTCTCACCTCCATGACCACATTCCCATCCAGCAACAATAACTTCCAACCATAAATGCAAATCCAATGAATGACAACAGAATTACAAAATTAACTTCATAAGCGGCTGCCACAAGACTACAAACATCCCACAGCGACGGATAATTACCAATGGCACGCGGCGGCGAACGCGCACTCAAACAATACAAATCTGGTAACATCCACTTAATGTTGCCAGATTTTCCACACAAAAAACCTCTAGACATTTAACGAAATTAACAACACGCAGCAACAATAAATATACAATATATAATTCACCGTCATGCCGGTTAATTTCTTCGCTTGGTTTTTGATATTCATTGCTTTAAATATAAGCATGGGTGTAGATCCAGGGGTATATATATCCCCGACAAATTGGCTAGGGGTATGAATATGTAATTATACCCCCGATAATTCTGCTGTGTTCAGATCAATGGGTTTATTATGATCAAAATCAGCATAGCAAAAATATAAAAATACAGGAAAAATGTAAACAATTATAAATATGTGAAAAATTATAATTTACGCAATATACTTTTCATTGAGGTATATGTGTTATAATTGAATAGGCCGAAAATAGTTGAGGGTATCATGCAATTGACCAACTGAGTCAACTTTGAACACTAATGCATGGTGGCTGTCATCCCTCCCCCGATCCTCGACACAAATCTACGCCCCTGATGTAAGGTGTCTTTAATTGCACTGGGGGTGCCGTAAGACCCATTAGGCCGGTGCACCATTCAATCACGGGTAATAAATATCCACACGTTCGAATGTTCTTGATGTCTTGTCACCACTGTGACACTTATTCATTGAGTCATATTTGTCGGAATCAATTCGACCATTGACCAAGTGGGGAGCATTTATCAAGCAGTTATGAGTTTTTGCGTGTGACCATGTCGGGGTAATATTCATTGATATTGAAAAAGTTTATGTCACTATATTGTGTGACGGCATCACGGTCCAACTGTCGCTGTTATGTTAGAGCAGTGGTTCCCAACCAGGGGTCCATGGACCGAATATTTTCAAGGGGTCCAAAGACCGAAAAAGATTGAGCTTTAAAAACATCCGGTAATTAGTGGTTGGTTGAACGAAATAGTGAGTTAAGCCTAAAGATTTGATTGCACATACATATCCCGGCTTCTCTAGTGAAACCATGACTTATACTTTGCTTTTAAGTGTATATAATAATAACTCTTTTTTGGTTTGTAATTATTTTACTTGTATATTGCTATATTAACCTGGTCTCACACATAGTCAGTTTTCTTATTTCCACCCACATATACATGTACACATATACATATATTGCATAATGTCAAGTAAGAAGAGGAAGTTCTCGTAAGACTATCTTCAGTGGGGATTTACTTCGATTTAAAAAATGTAGATCTTCGACAGTGTTATTTGTTTTCGTGTCCTGGGAAATGATTCACTGAAGCCTTCAAAATTACAACTTCACCTGACCAAATGCCACCCTGAGTATGTTAGGAAGGAAAAGGATGAACTGAAGAGGAAACAACTGGATTCAACAGGTAGCGTCCAAGAGGAGAGAGGAAACATCGTGGAAGAATCATAGTGGCATATTTAGCAGCTCAGAAGAAAAACCACACCATTGCTGAATAATTAATCCTACCTTGTGCAAAAGAAATGGTTAGACTGGTTCTTGCAGCAGAAGCAGCACAGAAACTAAGTGGTATATCTCTTTCCAATAATATTATCCAGAGACGAATCAGAGACATGTCAGGTGATGTGAAATATCATATTATTGGAGATAAAAGCATCCCCCATTTTTGCTATACAGGTCGATGAATACACTGATGTAGCAATGTCGTGCCAGCTGTTGATATACTGTCGATACCTGTCCAAAAACATAATCAAGGAGGAATTTCTTTGCTGTCAAAATCTTGTAACGTCAAGTATGGCCACTGTGATGAATGTTGTGTCATCATTATTTGATAAGCATGGTTTGGGTTGGAATACTCTTGTTGGAATCACAACTGATGGAGCTCCAGCCATGATTGGGTCTAGGTCTGGTTTCCATGCAAAAGTAAAATCTAAATAATCAAATGCAATTGGTGTGCACTGTTTCATTCATCGGGAGACTCGGGCTACTAAATCGTTTCCTTCTGGGCTTCTTACAGTTTTCACTGGCATTGTCAAGGTTAAATGCTTAAGTGACAGCTGCTACACGGGAAGAAGCCGAAGCTTATGAACACACAGGTGTGCCCCGTGCAGCTTGCTGCCACCGCAGAACCGACCCTCTCGACTCTATGGCGCCACAAGAACGAAACACGTATTAGAGAGGGCCACCTCCCCAGAATGCATGACACAACACATGACTGATATCTGGTACCCATTTACTGCTTGGTGCACAGGGGCTGTTGGATTATATAATTCGCCCAAGAAATTCTGCTCCGCCTGGTTTCGAACCACAAACCTACCGCTTGTGAGGCGGGTGTGCTACCACTACACCACGCAGTCCACGAATGTGAACCACGAGTTGTGAACTATGTGAAAAATGCAGCCCTCAACACAAAACTGTTCCATTAACTCTGTCATGACATGGAATTCGAACATAGTTCCTTGCTCTTTTATACATCTGTCAGGTGGTTGTCTGCAGGGAAGTTTTTGTCCGCTTCTTCTTACTTCACCAAGAAGCTGAAATGTTTCTTGTACAGAAAAAATGTGACCTGTTGAAGATCTTGAAATCAGAACACTAATCTCCGTCTTGCTTATCTTGTGGACATATTTGAAATATTTAACCAGTTGAACTTGAGACTCCAAGGACTGGATTCAAGCTTGCTCAGCCACTGTGACTCAATACATGCCTTTTTGGCCAAATTTGAGCTGTATAAGAAGATAGTGAGTGTAGGAAAATGTATTATGTTTCCATCATTGGATAAAGTTCTTGCTGATGGTCAGCTTTCAAGCTCATTGTCCAAGGAACTCATGGATCACTTGTCTCAGCTAGGTGATGAATTTCGCCATTACTTTCCTCACTTAAGTCCTAGGCATTCAGGATTAGCAAAAAATCCGTTTTTATGTCACATTAATAATGTGTTAGGAGATGCTCAAGAAAGTTCACTGAGCTTATCCATGATTCCACAGCCAAGAATGCTTTCCAGTCAAACTGCTTGTCCAGTTTCGGGTGTTCAATGATGGAATATAAGTGATCAGGCAGTTCGAGTTCTCTTACCTTTTGCTTCAGTTTATCTGTGCGAAAGAGGGGTTTCCGCGTTACGTGCAATATAAACAAAATCAAGGAACACTGTCTGTTGAAGGCGAACTGGGTTAATAATTCATGAGTTGGCTGCACAAAAACAATCACAAATGTCCCATTGATAAACATAAAGTGAAAATTTTTGCAACTAAAGAGAAGTTTCATTCACTGCCGTTTTTGTTAATTGATATTTAGTTGTATAGCGCACATTAAAACACGCGTGAAAATACGAATCCTGATGTAAAAATATGACCAAGTAGGTAAGAATCGCCGCTTAGGGAAAACAAACATGCGGACAATACACACACCCACAAGCACACACAAACACACAAACACACACACACACACATATACACACATATATATACACACACACACACACACACACACACACACATACTCATGCACACACAACGCAAAATTGAAACACGGCAGTAAGAATATATCAGAAAGAGCAAAAAAACTTCTAGTAAGTATATCAAGCGAGACGGGTACGGTTTGACGGCTCAGAGCGAAGCGTAATGAGTAAGAGAGTGAGAGTCATGATCACAAGATTTATCAAAGAGATGATTGCGCAGAGAAGAGGAAAACGATGAGAAGGATGTAGAGAAGATTACATGGGAGAGAAGAGAGTTGTATACACGTGGATCATAGAAAGGGAAGGACTTACTAGACCAGGTGGATTCATTGTGGGCACGTGGGCAGGATATAGGAAGTGGAGGACGGAAAAAAAGTTATTAGAGAGTGTAAGAAGCAGCGAGAGTTACGTAGCTTGCCGGGTGTCATGCAAACGTTTATATACAAGACAGCAAATTTTGAAGTGGATACGAGGGATAATCGGTAGCCATCGAAGTTTGTAGAGATAGGGAGAGGTATGACGACACTGGGAAGGAGAAAACACGAAACGACGAGATTTATTATTTATTATAGATTTATTATTGACATGCTGCAGCATTTTCAGAAAGGAGCGAGGTACATGAAAATATATAGAATTGCAGTAGTTGATTCTTGAAAATATGAAAGAATGAATCAGTATAATAGCTGAGCTTAATAGCTTTTATATTCATTTTGTGAATTATAACCACATCTCCCGCATCAACCAACGGCAACCAACCATACTTAAATATATTAAAAATATTTAATATATTTAAGGAATTTATAAGTCATTGTTGTAGAAAAACCTTTTATTAATTTTGCTGGTTAAACCTATTTCGTTGTAGGGGTCCAGAGGTGAAAAGTGACCGGAAAGGGGGAACGGGACAAAAAAGATTGGGAAACCCTGTGTTAGAGGTCTTATGAGAATGTTTATTGAGAAATTGATATCCGACTGTGTTTTCTGAGTGCGAGTTGTGAACTCCATGCCATGTTTGTTTGATCATATGCAGAGTGTGTTCCGTAGAGTAGTTTGGTTCAGCGTGACTTTCTGTGTCATTATTCTCAATGACGTCGACACTCCCCTGTTTTCCTCGATTGCACGGTTTTTGCTCGTTGACGATTACTATGTATGTACTATGTGGTGCTGCTCTCGTACGATACTAATAATTCAACGGCACTTTAAATGACAGTCAAGAAAATTGACGCTTAATGAACCACAGTGGTGGTAATAAGTAGTAGCTTATCTACGCAACACATATTGCTGTCATAATACATTAATATGATTACATGTGTACAATACATATTGATTGAACAAATTGAGTACAATACAGATCGAATAGTGTGATAAAGATGGTGCCAATACTATCCAGTGAATGCTTACTCGATCGATAAAATTGCTGATATTCAGCAACGGTCAATTTGAGATTTGTGGTCGTTGCGTCATTAGTTTATTTAATATATTTTGCCTCATTAATGATGAGTTTTTTGCGCATAAGACTGACATGTGTCGTTTCTTTGTGGGGACACATCAGCTGGATATCGCCGAAGTTCAGTTGGTGGTCGTGCTTCGGTGTGTTTGACCTCTCCGTCTGCCGTCCATGACGTTCAACATGGTCGACAATTGTCGTTCACAGTGGACATGTCGCGTCGTCGCAGTTTCAGTACATTCAGTAGGAAGGTGAGTGAGCTCAGTGTGTCGGTATATCACCTTTAATGGCCGTTTGATCAGGCGGTGGTCTCTCAAACTGACTGAAGTAAAATTGACTCTCCAAATAGCATACCTTTACAGAGCGGAAACCTCCAAATAGCGGAATACTATCAAAATACTATATCGGAATACTAGTCTATCAAATACATGTTCATTACACCTCCGAATGACGGAATTCAAACAGCGAAACCTCCAAATAGAATACTCTCTTGGTTTTCCTCATATAACATACTTCCAAATAGCGGAAAACGAGGGTTTTGTGTGATTCATACTTGGAAGATTTCTGTCATACACAGACTCCAGCTTGTCAACTGACCACAAGTAACTGTTGCAGGCTTATTTGTAGAGACGAGTCACTGAACAGGGTCGGCCTTAGGCATAGACAAACTAAGCCTATGGATTTTTTGTATTGGTGGGGGCCTCGAACAGGATTCAAACGTGAATTACATATACTATCGTACAACTTTGACAAGTCCGATTACTAATGCATACTGATAGATAACACTGGTCTACAAGCAAAACAAATTTGCTCCTGGCATGGGGTTTCAGAAGAGATTTTGACTAATTTGAGTGTGCTGAATTCAAATCTGTTCGCACATTTCCTCCATCATATCACGTTTTTGCGCTGTGCGTATCTTATTTTCACGAAATTCACCGGGACAGTAGAGCTACAGCAACGCATTGAGTGGAAAAATGAATGGCCTCAACAACAGAATCTGGTATCTGGAGATAAGAATGTCATCAATGATCCTGTAGTGAATAGGAAGAAACTGTCCTTCTTCCCTTGCACGTAAAACTTGCAATGATGAAACAGATCGTCAAATCTCTTGTTCAAAGTGGAGAATGTTTTAGATATATTTGTTAAGCTTTTTCCGATTTTTGTGAAGTGAAGAAATATGCTGGAATATGTTATTTACTTCAAATATGAACACTTAATAGGGATCAGGACTTTATCAAATCGATGAACGAGGCGGAAGTAAGAGATTGGAATGCATATTGCAATGTGGTACAGAATTTCGCGAGATCTTAGGTGTAGGATGAATATCAAGTTTCATCATTTACACAGCTATTTTGACAATTTTGCGGTGATCCTTCGGGTTGCGAACAAGGAAAAAGGAGAACGGCTCCATCAAGACATTAAAACAATGGAAGATCGTTACCAATGTCAGTGGGATTCACATATGATGACAGATTACTACTGGAGCTTGATGATAGACAATCCAGAAGCTGTGCATCTGCCAATCAGCCAAAAAGTATCATTCAAATAATTAATTTGCCGTTGATCTTGTGCATCATAAATTTACATGTATGTATGTATTTATATACATGTATGTATTTTTATGTTTTACATCCGAATTTTGTGACTCTGTCATTTATTGTGCATGGATCTTGTAGCCTTTGTTAGTCATTCACTATGGATATGCACAATGTACTACCAAAAACATTTACTTTTATCATGCCACTTTCGATATATAGGCGGATGAGAAATTCTCTTTAAAATAGATACTGATATACATCACAATACTGATACGATAGAAAAAATCAGAGTTCATTTTCGCAATCAATAGCCCAAATTTAGTCAGAATTTGTTTTAAAACCTTTTGCCAGAAAAATCGTTTTGGCCAGTATAATCAAAGATTATTTTTTGAAAACTTAACCATTAACAATAAAATGTGTTAATTACCATTGCTTCAGAGCACACTTCCAAATAGCAAACAACAAATTACGATCTTTATGGGACCGCCATAAAGCTCACTTCAGCGCCTTTGCGCGAATGAACTTGACGCCGCCAAGTTGATCTGTAGCCCCGGCATCCTCCAGGTGGCGGTTGGTGTACTAGGAAGTGTTGGTCTGCCCGCGTCGACGAGGACCGTCGTGAGTTAAAAATGTTAAAGGCCTCAAGTGGCAGCTGCTACACGAGAAGAAGCCGAAGTTTATGAACACACAGGCGTGGCCCGTGCAGCTCGCTGCCACCGCAGAACCGACCCTCTCCACGCTATGGCGCCACAAGGATTTGAGACGTATTAGAGAGGGCCACCTCCCAAGAATGCATGACACAACACATGACTGATATCTGGTATCATCATTTACTGATGGGTGGACAGGGGCTGTGGGATTGTAGAATTCGCCCAATGAAATTCTGCTCCGCCGAGTCCACAGCAGGACGCTTTGCAACGTCTCAGGATATCGGTGTTCTGCTCGGATGACGTGCCCCGCCAAGCTCAGACGTCTCCCTTTCAAGTGCGTACTAGGCCGCTGGAGTTTTGCACGATGGTAGAGCGTGGAATTGCTCACGCAGTCGTACCACCGCCCAACTTCCAGAGTAGCACGCAGAAGGGCAGAGTGCGCAGCGTCAATCTCCCGTTCAAGCGTCTGAGTCAGCGTCCAGATCTCAGCGTTATAAAGTAACACTGTCTCGATCACCGCCGAAAAGAGTCGTATTTTCATAGTTTCAGGCAGTGCCTCCGATTGTAAAACATTTATAATTGAGCGGTAAGCTCCCCCCTTGCTGCGTCGTCGTCTGAAGTCTGCTCGAACGTTGGGCACAGACCCTCCGAGATAGACAAAATCTTCACACCTTGGGATAAAAATATCTCGACCAAGCGTGTCACGGCAGGTGATGGTCACAGGGAGTTTTGCGGGTACCGTTAGCACCTCAGTTTCGGTCGTGTTGACCACCAGACCAACAACGGCAGCTGCATCTACGAGGCTGTTCAGCATGCGTTGGGCTCCCTCCGTGGTAGAAGACAGAATCGCCAGGTCATCAGTATAGGCCAGTACGCTAATCCGCTTCTCCGGTATCGACTGCTCTTTTTCCAAATAGCAGAAACCTCCATAGAGCGGGATTTTTTCAGATCCCTTTGTGTCTGCTATTTGGAGGGTCGACTCAAATTTGAGACTGGAATTACTGACACGGGATTCAGCCGAGTTTATCAATATTATTAAAATTAATGGATCTGAAATTTATTTATGCAAATTTTATACATCAACAAGTGTTTGACACGACGTTGTGGTGATTCAGAGGTGCGAAAACGATAACAATGTGTGATGATGAGGCTTAAATATCGGTCTCAGTCACACAATAGTGAATTGAAGCGCAATTATCTGCATGCTTACACGATAAGAGTACATTCAAGTACGCGATTTGTACGAATATTCCAATACAATAATTGTACAAACATTCCAGGACAATAATCGCGACGGACCGCTCACGTAAGCAGTTTATCAGCGCGATCATTTACATGCTATCTATCAGTATGTTGTACGACATCTTGTATCTTGTTCACCCACATACCTGCATCACGCCACCTGGCTTCTAAGCTAGTGTATCTGTTGCTACTAGGTGGCGCTAGCCAGGTAAGCCAGCGAGTTTTTGTTTGTGCATATCAGCGCGTGTATGTGCTTGTATGTCGTTCCAATGAGTACGTCAGTCAGTTCGTGTGGTTGTGTGGTGCTTCGTGTGTTCGGGGCGATTAAGTGCGTTATTGTGAGTGTGTTTGTGCGTGCATATATCGAATCTGTCTACTGACTTAACATTCGCTAAACGTGAGTGTTGTCTCTGATCTGATCTTCCATGCCTAATTCAACGCTTTTTGGTTATTTGCACTATCGGTTATTTCAACAATACGTCAATGGGATTATTTTTGTGAAGTCATATTTTTTAGTTTTCACTTGTACTGACAAGCTTCATATGTTTACATTGAAATTCACATGCCGTCAACCAAACCACAACACAAACGTTATAAAAGAAGTATGATATCTGGAAGGCGGGAGCCACGAGTCTTACTGACTCATTTCTGCGGAAACAACTCGGTTTGACCATGTACATTCTCAGAAATAATCCATCGTTTTCTAAGTGTTATCACACCCCGGGGTGGATTCGTTCATGATGTCGATATGGGTCGCGGGTTGTCACTGTTCGCAATATCCGACACAATCGATATAGCTCAGTTTGATTTATTTTCACATTTAGGTATTATGTACTTTGTGTTTGGTCTTGTTGGTGTTTGATAAGAAATTAGAGATCGAGAATTAAATCGAGACTGAAAATGTTATATCAGATAAGTTTCTTAGTCTCTACAACAATCAACATGTGATCATAAATATAGGATAGCTGGTAACAGCTACATAGGATGACTATATTTGTCTACCTTTTCTATACATTTTATCCGTGTGAAATAGCTGTGTACTGCCGCATAATTATTACTCCCTCACTGATCTAGCATTGTCACTTCAACACGATGTTTAGTACACCTGGTTTTTTCTTAAACTCAGTGGGCTTTTTTGCACTGCAATTCGCCACATTTTGTGGTCACTCGTAGGATTGAGTATACGTCTGAAAGCTTATCACAGTAATCGGTCCTGCACTAACACTAACATTGCGAAAAATGACGCAAACATCTATAAGGAAAGTTGTATTCGCCAACTTTCAACACCTGGTTGTTTCTTGCAAGTTGAATAGAGCTTTACTGGCTGTCATATATGTCAGCGATTTATCAGTGAGTCTGGAAGTTTGTAATTGTTTTTCTCGCCGATATATTGATAGATTATTTGGTTACTCGTTATTGGTCACTGTGTCGTGTATATTTTCTGCAGTTGGAAGGCATAGGATGCTGGGATAAAAACTCCCACGTATTCACTACCATAAGACCACTTCCATACGATCAATTGCCACCGGAAGGTCAGCTTATTATACGCCGATGTTCTATTGTAAACGAACAGGCTGCTCTGATGCGTCATTTGGCCCCAGGCATAGTGCGTAGCGAATTATTTTGTTTTCGTTTGTGGCACCTTATCATGGTTACATGCGTGTGCTTGCTTCTTCACGATCACGACAGATAGAACTGCATGGTTGCGGCTGGTCACGCTGTTACGCTGCCACCAACCTGTTAGTTGCACGTTATACTACTTTGTTCACACTGCCACTGACCTTGCTTGTGGTCGATGGATCGAATCGGCGTGCGCAATTGGGTCGATAGTTATGCGTGTGAATATATGTGCGTTTTCATGTGTTTTGAGTGAGTGTTGCTGGGTAGACCATTGCTGTGTCGTAACCTTCACAGATCATTGTCAGATAGTGCAGTGGTGTCAATTAAACCTTTCAGTATTAGCAGTGTTCACCTGCGCGTTGTTCTGTTGTTTGACAACTGTTTTGCTTTCTTCTGTCGTTGACATTGAGCTCTGATTTTCCTGTTTAATTGCCTGCGTTTAGTTTCACTACAGCGCTCATGCGTGTGTTCCCATTTGTCATTTGTTTCATTTGTTGTCATTTGTTTCGTTCTCACATATATGAGCGAGTGCGTTTCCTTGTACGTCTCACTTTCCTTGGACTTGATCGCTCGCTGATATAGTGCCGCACACTTTCATTTGCTATCCGTATAAGCGACGCGTTGTAACTATTCGGGTCACAGTGCCTCCGAGAATGTTAGCGGTTTGTGTTGTTGTGAAGTCTGAGTTCCACCATATGAACTTGATTCTTGAAATAGGAGTAGTCGTAACCTGTAGACAACACAGCAACTGCCAGACAACACATTCACAGCTTATGTGTGTGTTTTTGCGGCTCAACGAAAATGAAGATGTCAGTGAAATTAGGCTAATATCAACATATTTGTGACATATAAGTTTAACCGGCGATGCTGGCTTTATCTAGGCGAGTGATTCTGGACTTTTTTCTGTGTTCGCTCGCTTTTCAAATCAGCAGCCAATTCTCACATCCTCTGAATTCTCGATAGCTATAAAAAAGTACTTACCTTGTTCGTCTAAACCAGGGGTCGGCAACCCAAACAGCCATATTGGACAAGAAAACAAAAAACAAGCATGTTTGGATTCGCAAAAAAATTATGACCGAAGTGGGTGAATTTGTATATTTATTATGTATTCTATGTTATTCTAGGGTTGTTAGTTGTGTATAGTGCAGTTGGCTCATTAGTGTATGTGTAACATAGTTCAGTGTTGCGACAATACACTAAAACACATATATTTCCTTCCCCCATATTTTTCCATTTTCGAACATTTTTTAAAAAGCTCCAGGGAACCACTAGGCAGCAGTAAAGAGCCGCATGTTGCTCCAGAACCGCGGGCTGCGGTCTAAATCAAACACTTGCACCATGTACTCGAGTTTTGCAACTTTATCTCTTCATTAGGAAAAATAATTATATATTTCCTTTCGCACACTGTTTAGAGTGTTATATACATACAACATAGGTAATACAACATAAGAACAATATATAACATAGGTAAAATAGATCATCTTAATTTTTCTACAGGAATCCTTGTACCCCTTAGGAAACAGACTGGCACCCCAGGTGGTGTGGACACCCCCGGTCAAAAAGCCCTGATCTAGGCTATAGTGTTTCTTTGTGATTGGTAGCAATGCCAAATATTATGGGCTAACATTGGTTGTTGTATTGATTGGTATTGTTGCTTGGTATGCATTGCTGTTGATACATTGCTGCACGAACATTCAGGACGGTATTGTATTGGTCACTGCGTGGTGCATTGTGCTTTTTTACGCGTGTACATGGTGTTCGCTATTGTGCGGTTATTGTCGTGTTTGTGGAAAGGTGGAGTGGACACTCCTCCATGTGAGAGCCTGCTAAGCAACTGGATTATCTTGAGCCGGGCGCGACCCTATACTATTTCCAGTCTCATTAAAAAAGTTCACAGAACACGGCGTGGCATGATGGGAATATTGTATTAAGATGTCGGCACATTTTCAATTACCAAGATGACCAATGATTGAGTTTCATCAGCGACCTTTGATTTCCTGCATGAATATGCAACGTACTTTATGCAACGGCACTCAGTAATACAACTCTTGCACATAAAACATTACCTGACATTTTCTTATCAATATTAAGTCGACATATCGCATGACTCAATATTGCAACTGTCACATTTGTGCAACTGTTATTTATTCACCAAATTCCTATTGGCCACTTGCATATCATATTTGCATTTGACGTTTTCATGTGGTTTTTGTGAGTTTCACGTGCTGCTCAGTTTTCTAAACTCATAAATCTTCGAGTAATCGCTGAAATTTGAGAAACGACCAGTAGTGTAACAGCCGTGAGGTAAGATATATGATGTAGGTTAGGGCTCAATATAATCGCGTGTGCTTTCATTACAACATGCCTGATAGTCACCTATCTACGTGACTACGTGTGTTTATGCGCGTGTGTGTGTGTGTGTGTCTGTGCACCTGGCCATAATAATACGCATGACCGGTCTATGCTGCTGCACGCGCGCGAATAACACACACACACACGCACACACACACACGCATACATTCGCACTTCCTGTGCTTGAGTTTTTCCTGTTTTGTCAAGCAGGCGACAGTTTGTGGGTTGTTTGTGATCGGGCCTAGATATGTGCTTTTGTGCGTGTATACTGTGTGAGTTGATGTTTGTGTGTTTGTGTGTTGTTGTGTGATTCCGGCATGTCATTTGACACTGGTGTCAAATGAACCAGCTAGCCAAATAACTCTTTCATAATGCTCATCCACTAAAATGAGGCGAATTCTATCTATCTGGCTTCATAACCTGAGTAATAATTTGCATCTTGCTATTTGGTGATATGCACATACATTATTAAACTGTCCTGTTGAAACTCGGTGCGATTATACAGATAGCCCCGGGGATATATTGTTTGTTGTATCTTGTGCGACATCATTAAAATGTAAATTTAGACAGGCAAAAATGTAAATTACATGTTGAAAAAGAGTTGCATTTTCATATTGTTAGTGTATTCATGAAATAGTTTTTTTGTAATGGCTTAGAATTCAATAATGCAAAGAAGTATATATTGCTGGGTAGAAGAAGCATATATTGAAGTATATATTGCAGCTTCAATGATCAATTTTCTCTCGCTGGAGCTTGTACTTTGTTTCCACTGTGCCAAGTTATTTGTTTCATACAACAAATGTTCTAGGAAGTTGATTTTTTAATACCACCGGCTCAACACTCAACCTTCTCTTTTTCAAACGCTAAATTGTTCACATTGTCAGAGCCTTATTTGTATCAGTTCCTCCTGTCGTCGAATTCCTAGTTTACACACAAATACTTATACACACACATACTTATACACACACACATATATATTCCAAATAAATGGGTGTTCCAATAAAATTGACGTCATTTAAAATGCCCGTATCTCGGAAACTACAAAGATTTGCACATTATATGACAGATTTCACGATTTTCACAAATGTTCAATGTGAGCGCCGCCTGTGACTGTTTACGTCAAGTCGGTAATCAAACTCGTGCCAAACACGCTGCAGCATGTCTTTGGTAACATTCTCCAGTGCGGCAGTGATTCTCTGCTTGAGTTCTTGAACGTTAGCCGGAAGAGGGGGGATATATACGAGTCCTTTCACATATCCCAAGAGGAAAAAATCACAATGTGTCAGGTCAGGTGATCGTGGTGGCCATTTCAGCAGCAAATTGTCTTCCTCACCACCACGCCCAGTCCATCTCTCTGGCAGATTCTCATTGAGATAGGCCCGTACAGTGAGCTTCCAGTGAGGTGGAGCCCCGTCCTGTTGAAAAATAAAGTTTTCATGTACATTTTCAATGAACTGATCAAATAGCCAGTTCAGAAGCTTTTGCAGATACACATCCCCGTCCACATTTCCTTCAAAGAAAAATGGTCCATGAATTTGATTCATGGAGATGGCGCAGAACACGTTCACCTTTGGTGAGTCCCTCACGTGGTCAATTGTGTCATGGGGTTATTCTTCGCCCCAAATGCGAACATTATGATTATTGACCTTGCCAGTCGTATGAAACGTTGCTTCATCACTAAAAATTAGACGCTCATCGAACTCGTCTTCTTCAAGTTTCTGTAGCATATCATTTCGTTTAGCTTATCTTTACGTTTTCGCTTGTCATCTTCCTTTAAAGCCTGAACGGGCTGCAGCCTGTAGGGTTTCATTTGCAATCGTTTCCTCAGAACGCGCCAAACTGTTGTTTGAGGAATCTGGGTTTCCAGACCTGCTCTTCTTACAGACTTCTTGGGACTTCGCAGGAATTGTTCACGAACACGCCCGACCTTCTCTTCCGCTGTTGATGGCCGGCCAGATCCTTTAGCCCTGCATAAGCAGCCTTCCTCTTTAAATTAATGGTGCCAGGTCCAAATTTGTTTACTAGTTGGTGCATTTTTGGCAAATTTGTCAAAGAAGGCACGCTGCACGCTCTTGGGTGACTGTGTTCGAGCATATTCCAACACGCAAAGTTACTTTTCTATTGAAGTGAACGGCATTTCTCAACCCGAAAAGAGATAAATGTCAAACATTAAACATATAATCTTGAACTGTTTCTATACAAGCTGTGAAAATTTGAGGTCATTTCAACGAAAATTGCCAAAATTCTTGGCCTGCGAAATGACGTCAAATTTATTGGGACAGCCTGTATAAATATATATATATATATATATATATATATACATATATATATATATATATATATATATATATCACTAATGCATACACGAGTCGTTTTTCGAACCATTCGTTTGCGATGTCAGTTGTCAGTTAAATTTGCATCAAGTATTTGCAAAAATTACCGCCACCGAACAACAACAACATCACAATGACAAGTAGAACTATGTATTGATATGCACGCGCACTGGAACAGTGCAAACTATTTCAATAAGGCCTAGCATAACGGCGACGGCAACGCAACAAACATCATAAACATCAACAACATAAACGGTGTACACAAGCAAGACATTCATTAAAAACCGCGATTAAAGTTCGTCCAACGCAACGCAAATATGACACATGTGCACAAGAGACACAAAACACACAGTTTTTAGACAAGTGTCAAAACACTGCAACGTAGGCAAGTGACACTTTCCACTGTGCACTTTTCGATACTTGTGCACACGTATGTCACTGACATCGCAAGTACGTCAAAATTGACCGAAAGCGGTCATTTTCGATACTTGACCACACAAGTTCAACGGACATCGCAAAAACGTCCAAATTGACCGAAATCGGTCATTTTCGATACTTGACCACACAAGCTGCAACACGTTGCAGTTCGTCGAGCTGTTTTGCTGGTGCTGTTCTGTCAGTTTTTGACAAGTGTCAAAACACACAGTTTTTTGTTCCGTTGCGAAGTTTGTGTTGTGCGTCATGTGCAAATTTATGATAAATTTCAATATCATGCGCGAGGCAACGGTGCCCCTCAACACTCGGCCCCCTTCCGGCTGGGGGACGCAGGGTGCAGTGACAGAGTGTGTGTGCGTGTGTGTGTGTGTGTGTCTGTTTGATTGTGTTTGAGTGTTTCGGCACAGTTTGTATATATATAAGGACGTCATTACGGGCTTGTGGTGCTCCGTTGCGTCCGTGTGTTCCTGGTTCCACATTGGTGCCGTCCGTGTATTAGTGCTGATGAACGCACGTCCGTTTGTATGCGTGTGTCGGTGTGTGGTAGGCAGGTGCGCGTGCTGTGGTGGCCAGCACTGCTGGTGACGCCGGCGGGCACGACGTTCTGTCACGCACTGCTTGCTCAACACGGCGTGTAGCAGCCAACAGTGGCCACTCGGACGGCTACTTTTCTGCCGACCAAGATCAAGTGCTGCTAGATCACACCGCCTCAGATAACACGGCTCACGGTCAGTGTGTGCTTGTGTGTCAGGCAGTGCATTTATGTGTGTATTTTTCGATGTTGGTGTTCATTGTGTTGTGGTTATAAGCGTGGATGTTTGCAAGGACGCTGCTGGCATGTATGAACGTTTTTGTAACCAAAGTTGAAATCATTTTCATCATTCTCCCAGGTTCTGACTTGATTTTTCTTGTTTTTTCTTCTCACAATCTACCGATAAATTGACACGGGAAAGAGCGCAATTGTTATTCTCAGAAGACCAGCTGCTGATTACCTTGGACATTGAACGAAACACGAACTTGTTTATATCATTGTTTTCGGCTGCCAATCTGTATTGTTTCTGAGTTCAGTTGTCACATTGTATGTGAACTGTTGACATCTAGACTGTTGACATCTAGACTGTTGATATCTAGACTGTTGGCATCTAGACTGTTGGCATCTAGACTGTTGACATCTAGACTGTTGGCATCTAGACTGTTGGCATCTAGACTGTTGGCATCTAGACTGTTGGCATCTAGACTGTTGACATCTAGACTGTTGATATCTAGACTGTTGACATCTAGACTGTTGACATCTAGACTGTTGATGTCTCGACTGTTGACATCTAGACTGTTGACATCTAGACTGTTGACATCTAGACTGTTGACATCTAGACTGTTGACATCTAGACTGTTGGCATCTAGACTGTTGGCATCTAGACTGTTGGCATCTAGACTGTTGACATCTAGACTGTTGACATCTAGACTGTTGACATCTAGACTGTTGACATCTAGACTGTTGACATCTAGACTGTTGACATCTAGACTGTTGACATCTAGACTGTTGACATCTAGACTGTTGACATCTAGACTGTTGGCATCTAGACTGTTGACATCTAGACTGTTGATGTCTCGACTGTTGACATCTAGACTGTTGACATCTATACCATTTGCAATTTGATTTGAGAAAAGTGAAAATATAATTGAGAAAAGTGAAAATAGATTTTAGAAAAGTGAAAATAGATTTGAGAAAAGTGAAATCTCAAATCTATTTGCACTTTTCTCAAATCTATTTTAACTTTTCTCAATTCTATTTTCACTTTTCTCAAATCAAATTGCAAATGGTATAGACTGTTGACATCTAGACTGTTGACATCTAGACTGTTGGCATCTAGACTGTTGACATCTAGACTGTTGACATCTGGACTGTTGACATCTAGACTGTTGACATCTAGACTGTTGACATCTAGACTGTTGACATCTAGACTGTTGACATCTAGACTGTTGGCATCTAGACTGTTGACATCTAGACTGTTGACATCTAGACTGTTGACATTTAGACAATGGTATCGATTGAGTGCACTTGTTGCATGATAGTATATCGAAGCAGATTTATAGATACACTCATTATCGACTAATATATACACTAGTGTAGATGCACACTATTTTCGTGAAGGAAAAGGAACGTGTTGTGTCAGTTTGTCTCCCCTAGAACAGCTGTGTCTGACATAGAAGGGAAATAGTTTAGACTCTAGACTAGCCTAGAGGCTCAAGAGCGGGTTGATGATCTGCAATATTTCCAATCAGGGGTTTTATTTTCACTGACATTATACGTTTAGCCTCGGCCATCTACCTCCGCTCTACATTTCAGTATGTGTATTCCAAAACAGTTGATTTCGTTGAGCGTCATTATCGGTCCCATATCGGTCATTTTTCGATATCGATTCGTCTTAACCAAGCACCGGGTTTGAGTGCATGACCGTCCAAATTATATACACACTATATACACAGGTTGAGTCTGCTCTGATTTCTTAATATTTGAAGCAGCTGCTATTTGCTTCTTGACAGTAATTTCGATTTGACCAGTCACACGGTTGCGATTTGACTATAGCTTAGTTTGATATCGATATCAAGCATTTTGGCGATGTAGCGGAGTACTCTGACAGACTGTATACCGTCTACTGTATACTGTATGATGCACAGTCAAATAAAAATGCTATGAGTGCATGGTATCTTGTTCTGCTGCTATGGGAACTTTACAAGGTGATTATGATGGGTGTCATGCATCATCTTATAATCGGACAAAGTCAATCTACATGCGGCTCATGTGCTGTGTATATATTTTCGACACAATCGTTATACTGTTGGAGTGTCCTGTCCTGATCGGACAAAACTAATGCAGCATGCAACGCGTATGCTGATCATATATTCGTGCATCGTGGTGCAATGTAGACACTTTTGTGCACAGTCAGCACTTTGTTATTTTGGTTGAGAAAGCTGATGATATTCTTGACAACCATCATTGAGCGTTTCTGCATTTCCAGTTGATTTTCTTGATAATTTAAGCATATTCATACACATCTTCTTCACCAGCCCGCTGATTTCATTGGCCAATTTCTCATGCGTTTTGTTTTATTGAAATGTATTTTGGGATTTTGTCTAGTTACACTTGGGTTGACAAGGGTTATGTCGTGAACGTATACCTTTCAAACAGTATTCAAGAATACTTCCTCTATCAAATTTATAATTCGTATTACTAACTCAGATTGCTTTTGCCTTTGGATTGGTTTTTATGAACATTTAAAAAACCAATCCAAAGGCAAAAGCAATCTGAAAAAATAGTTATTTATTACCATTATTATTAATAACAGGCAAATTCAGTGATATGGGATGATTGCAAGAACTATTACCACCATGCGGTGGCCCCATGTTCTGGAAGCGCACAAACGATATACATAGTTTGAGAACAACGAGCACAGTTAATGTGTGAGCCCGAGCAAAACCCAAAAATTCTACCAGAAACATAGCAGGGCAGCCACGCAATTACACAAGTCAACTCATTCATGAAGCAATTCACAAACTCTACAAATACACACACCTACAAATTCACATTCACAGGTTATGAACCAGTTTAGTTTTATCAAGCTTAACAAATGGTGTGTTTGATCCCAGTAGGATTGAAACCATTCAACATACTGATGTACAGCAGGTATTCATCGGCAAATTCGTATTTTGTGTGTCTCTAACTTAAAATATATATTTAACAAACGGAATTGCTTCTACCTAAGGATAGTATATTCATGTCTGAAGGTAGTTCAATCATGACAGAGTCTTCCAAAGTCGGAATGTTTCATATCTCCGTAATAGAGCACATTAATTACGCTTCTAATTAGCGTAATTTTAAATTTCAAGACATTTGAGCCACTTATTAGTCGTCTGCTCGTGTCTAATACAGCACATTATTAAGTAGCTGAAACAAGGACTCGGTGCAATAAAGCTCAGTTTAAAAGAGAAACATTGATTGTTTCGTTGAGTGTGACTATTTTAATCCTACAAGCTGATTGATCGAGGCGAGTTTACGTGTTATATTATATTTACCAATTATATTGTCCATCTGCATGAATTCACGCGCGTGTGTGCGTTTGGCTCAAGATCAAACACATTGATATCCCTGGCTGCTAGTTTCTATGATAACTAGTTGAACCTGGCCAATGCGGTCAATAGAAATGCATGCAATGAAGCCATGCTTACTAACTGAACATGTGTAGACAAATTTTTCTCGAAACAATCACAAACATATTCTGATTTGATGGGTGTTATGTATTTGAATTTATGTATCAAGCAACGTGAAATGTTATCAATAGTTTTCCCAGTAGGCATTTTGGTTGAAGTAGCTAGTGTGAGTGTGAGACTGACATATTCTGTTGTGTCAGTTAGACTGTCACACACTGGCTGTCACCACGAGTCTATGCTGCCAGTTGGCACATCAATGTAACTCATGAATTATGTCACATACCCACCGACACACACACACACACACACACACACACACACGGGCGCATTGGTGTGTGTAAGGTTTCACCTGCGTGGGCATTTGTGGTTTGTGAGGAATGCTTGAATGCTTGGCGTGAGCTCATGATTTTATTTATATATCTGCGTCTTTCTCTTTCTCTTGGCCATTTGTACTTTCTTTTCCTCTTCGCTTCTCTCCTTTGTATGCAGAGTTGAAGTTGTCTCTTCCGAGTGGCACCCGTTGTGTTCATACTTGTGCGTGTACGTATATATGTATCGTAAAACTATTTGAGCGGCATGCCGTTCTATTTTTCAAGCCTTCCCCCGTGGTGCCGTTCAATTTGACTCTAATTATCAGAGGTTGTCGCTCCATTTTTCCACTAGTTGGTCGGCATTTGAGAACATGTTGCAAGTTTTACGGATGAAATAGGAAACAACTAAGGTATGCGTATTGATTTAACAAAAATACAGGCTGATTACTGGCAAGTAATCACAAATTCACTATACAAATCAGTCAGTCAAAGTTATTACCAAAAGAGAATTCATCAGTGACCTTTTATCAGAGCTGCTGTTCAATTAGAGGGTGCCGTTCTATTTTTCCATTGTTCTCCCAAGGTGCCGCTGTATTAGAAGTGTCATTCGAATAGATCAGGTGCTTTAACCCTCGCATTACCTTCAAATGACACTTTTCATCCTTTGCGGTCAATTTTACCCCAGATTTATTAAAGAGATTTAACATATTAAAGATTATGCATTAAAGATGTATTAAAGAGGTTTCGCATATTTTCACACTATAATTACATAATTATCAAAAAGATGAACAACATCAACATAATATATACGGTAAAGCGCGTAATGCGGACACATTTTCCATCTGTATTCGATATTATTGAACACAAGAAATGCACAGTGTACACGTATGCTGCTTACAAATGTACTTTCTGCATTTGTGACAGACACTGCTGGTTTTTGAGTCGTTCCTGTGAGGGCACATTTGGCATCTACCGCGTTTTTACTTCTAACAGGCACTGTAGCATGTACTGATGGCGATACTTGTGACTGAATGTGTTTGACCACGTCCGCTGCAGCTATTGATGTTCTGGGCAGATATTCCCTTCTCTTGATTTGAGGTTTCACCAGAAAATATCCATGTTGCTGCAGAAATTTTCTTCTTTTGCTAAGATTTCCTTTGCCCCAGTCTTGGTTGATTTTGCGCCAGAGAACAAATGCGTTGTAAGCGCTAACATCAATAATGTGGAATAAAACAACCAGTGGCCAGCGCGCTATCATGCGCCGACAGCTGTAAGTAGCTGATAGTTTATCCAAATTATCAACATCTTTTGTAGCATTGTAATCAAGAATCATTTCAGGCTTTCTGTCCTCTCGAACGCTCAAGGCGCCATTCTTGTGCATAGTGCATAGCTGGAGCTGGCATCACAAGCAGCCCATACCTTGATGCCGTATCTGGCAGGTTTACTTGGCATGTATTGCCTGGAACGACAACGCCCCCTGAATGCAATCAAACGCTCATCCACTGTCACTTTTGGACCCGGATTATAAAGCAACGGCAAGCGTTCAACCCATTTGTCCTATATATCTCGGATAGGTGCGATCTTATCACTGGTACTTCGTACACGCTTTGTTTCTCGATGATCAAATCTTATACCACGGGAAATAACATGAAATGTTTTCATGGACATTGTAGCTGAAAATATAGCCCTGCCAGTTTCAGCGCTCCAAAGACTAGCTGTGGCCTCTCCTTTGGATCTATACACTCCAGTCAGGATCACCAAGCCAATATATGCTCGGAGAGTTGTGATGTCCAATATGTCCCATTTGTCTCCGTATACACGTTTTCCCTCGGCGTTAGTTTTATCCAGAATCGTAGATTGAATTTGGTCAGTCAACAATTGCTCGAACGCTGACTGTATATCTTTTATACGCGTGATGGCATACCTGGTTGGTCCCGGTGTCATTTTTATAACGTTAGCTGCGTCACGTCGTCCATGATTTTCAGTAGGAACTGGTGAGCACGGTATTTTTCTATTTTTCGAAAAGAATATGTGTGAATACGCATGGCTTTCTTGAAATTCATCTGATGAAACAGAGGAAGTATAGTTTGGATCTTCCTCCGTATCTTCTAATTCAGAACATGATCTGTCGTTATCACGTCGGATGATTGCGATGAAGAATTATTGACAGAATATCGTCGACTGGATGTCATTTACAATTCTTGAAAATCAACGTAAAAGCCAAATATTCTGTCGAAATATCAAAATACCATTCAAAAGCGATGCATGAATCTCACCGATACTGAAAATGATATTGTCTGTGCGCAATGGCCTGACAATGCAATCAACAGGCACTGTCAGGTGGTGCCAGATGTGAAGTAGACATACTAAGATGTGTTTACATGCCAATTATGAGTGTGAGCTCCAGTAGTATGGGGCCAATTTGACCCCAAGGAACAAAGTATTAGAAAAAATTGTCATTCAATTTTTTAAATTCATATAAAATTGGGACATAAACAACTTGGTAGACATTTTTGAACAAAATCAGTCAAGTTTGAATTATTTTAGCGAGTTATATTGAATTGAATATCGCTTGGGGTTAAATTGACCCCAAAGATAATAGGAGGGTTAACCGGGGGTGTGAGTCTGTTTCCTAGGGGATGCGAGGGATCTTGTAATTTTTTTTAGGAATTGTGTTTAACATACACATTATATTTTTCCCGAAAAACGTAGTTTTGCGTAATCCTCCTAAAGAACTTGTATGAATGAATATTGAAAAGAAAACTTTTGTTACTACGTCGTTCGTATTTGTATATTTTCGTATAGCTATCAAGAATTCAGGGGCTGCGAAAACTGACTGATGATTTGAAAGCGGTGCGAACACTGAGAAATGTTGAGAAAGGTTGAGAAGAACCACTGAGAAAGGTTAAGAAACGCTGAAATAGAGGTTTTACGATATGTCCGTTTGGTATGTTTTAGTATTGCTTGATATAATTTATTAGTATGGGCTTCAATATCAATTTCTTAAAATGATTCAGCAATGAAACACGTCTCCCGTTTTGCAATAAATTTCATTCTGTATTTCCAACTATGACAGCGATCACAAAAATATAGCCACTGGTCTCCCATCCAGAGTGAGCGGAGCAAGTATGGTGTTAGCAGAGGCATCCGTTTCCACAGTGAACGCCATGCCATCATTTATAACAGAAACGAAGCATCCAAGATAACACTGTTCAAAACGTACAATGCTTCCGAGGCTGATTTTGATAAAGGCAATATTTTAGTAGATATGAGGGGACCTACTGCGAAAACTCGATATTTAGTTGGCACAATGATACAGCAGTGTCATGATGCTGAAACTCGACAAGCTCTGATGCTTCTTTATTTCAATCAACACTTTCATCCGTTTAGGCTCCGGCTTATTTCATCGTAGAAAGTAGTTTCACGAGTAATCCAACGTGTGTGTGTGCATAATTGAATGTGTAAGATAATTGTTCTGAAATTTCCCAACGTGTTTTTCTTCAACAGGTGCTCATGAAATGTCGGCTCACGTTGTTGCTTGTCACAAAGCACCGCGAAATGTTTTGCGTGTCAGTCAAGTTTCGCCGAACACCACCAAGAGGGCAGCACATTCGCAGTCAAGTGCTCAGTCTGCGCGCGGTGTTCGAGCTGTGCGGACGGTCGGCTCAGTTCGCGCCGGCCTGCTTGTGAACAATGAATTGTTGGGCAAGACCGACAGCGATGACGAAGTATCTGACACTGTCAGCGAGGCGGGTACATACACCATAGAGAACGACACTGAACAACACGGCGGTGATAATGTAGCTGTGACAGAACAGCCACCTCCGTCCCACTCAACCACCACCACCACGGCCACCGCCAGCGATGTCAACAGTCGACGAGACAGTATTGAAGACGCAGATGAGAGACTCTCCTCGTGTCGAGTGAGTTGCGGCGATATTTGTACATGCAGTTATGTCCGCATCGGTTGTTGTCATTGTGCATCTTGTCATTATAATAGTATTCATATTGAGGTTGAAATAGTTTGTTAGTCAGCGTTATTTGAGTTGTAGGTGAATTCCCCTGTTTTAAAGTTTTGTTATTGCTCTCATAGGTATATGACCGCACTATATAGACTTTATTCAGCTTGTTTTCATCTTGTGTTCTTACTCTGATATATTTTCATCCTGACTGTACTTGTGGTGCTTTTTCACAGGTACAATGCCAAATACATTTTCATTACTGAATTAGCAGGAGTTTGCAAGTATGTATGGTGGTGGTGGTGTGTGTGTATGTGTGTTCGTGTATGTGTGACAACAGTCATCGCTTCATACAAACGTCAATATTGCAGCGAGTGATGATAACTGGATAGAGAAATGGGCTGCCGATGTTACTCGTCTCAATAACAACAACAAAGTGAACGACAAACACGGCTATGATGGGTGCAGGCGTTCTTCACGTGGTTGGTCACACACACACTCACCCCTGTTTGTTGGTGATCATTCATTGTGATCATTTATTCACTCATTCAGTTCTGACATTCATTAATCTGAGCTCATTTACAGCGCTGTGTCGAGTGTACCTGGTGTTGGTTTGTCCTGTCTTCTCTTTGGTCATAGTTTGGTTTTTACTTGTGTCTCATTGTTTCAGTTCACTCGCAGTATCTGCGTTACATCTCGTGTCCTCCACATTGTTGTGCGTGTTGATAGGCAGCGAGATCGGTGGTACATTGGCTGCTCAATGTGATGACAGTGCTCACTTGGCGCTTGAATATCACACTGGCGATGATAATACGACTTGTGGGCGACACAGTGCACTCTCTTCATCCGTGCGACTCTGCTCACAAACAACCACTCATTGCGACGATGTGCGTGTGCGTGTCTAATCAATTATTTGTTTACTTTTATTTATTCTTGATTTTTATCTATTTTCTCTCACAGTATTTTATGAGACACAATCGAGTGCTGTTCTGGTTTCTAAGTAAATACAATCTGCCAGCTATCAATGTTTTGTTTTCATGGTTGTGAAGTTAAACCTCGCTAGGTTAGATTAAATCTCGTTAACCGTATGTGTGTATGTGTGTTTGTATGCTTTGCTTATTTATGTGTGTATGTGTTTGTTAGTGAGTTGATCACATGTATTTCACGATTCAATAGATCACATGCAAGCTTATATACATTGTTCGATAACATTTCAATGTGCATAACTGCATTGCAATGTGCAACATTACTTGAAACATCGAGAAATATATATATATATATATATATATATATATATATATATATATATATATATATATATATATATATTACTTTCTTTCGCTCATCAAGACTTATAGTTTGTGCGCAATAATAAAAGATGGGACAATTATTGACGTTTGATCGTCACGTTTTGCACGCTCAATTTGCTACATTTCCCCGATTACCTGCCATGTGTGTGTGTTTTGTTGATGTGTTATTATATTTGTGCAGTTGGATGCCGGTGATGTAGGAGCAACAAGGGACGCAGACGGCGCCACTATAGATTACCTGCAGGCGACACGGGACGCTATGACGTCACTACAAGCGCGACTGTCAGACAGTGTGGGTGAGTCGCAGCGGCATCGTAAACAGGCCCAGCGCGGCTCTCGTGCATCTTCCGTCACCGCCGTCAACAACGTTGTTAGCGGCGCTGGTGGTCGAGATGTTGCCACAAGCGTCAAGACAACACCTGCCTGTCAAACTGCAGGCTCCGAGCTGAAGTTCAACCGGGCCCTCAGGTAACTTGTGTCTCAGCTATACATATTCTCAGCTTACCTCTGTTAGGTATCCAGGTACTCAGGTATCCTGGTTCTCAATTAACCTGTCTCAGGTTTCCAGGCTCAGGGTATCCAGACTTTCAGCTTGCCCCTTTCTCTGTTTTTCGAGGCTGGTTCATCTTACGATATGTCGTGTTAAGGTTGAAATTTGGTGTAAAGTCAGTATTTCAATCAGTGCTAGAACTAGGGGTTTATCTGCTACACTATGGTATATCACCCGTTTTTTTGTTTTAGTTCTTAACTACAGACAGCAGCTCCGAATTATTCGTGTGTAACCGTTTGATAGTTTGTGTTTGCGTGTCTCTGTGAGCGTCTTAATGGTCTATTTTTCACAAAGTTACACTGTAAATTTTATAGGTCAATGTATGCCAATTTCAATGGTGCTTATTATGCATACTTTTATGTTTTATCATGTGATCGTTTTGAAGTTGTGGGATGTCATATTGTGGGGAAATTGTTGTCGCGAGCGGTACGAGAACTGCGACAGTGAATAAGACAGCACTGCGAGATTATGTGTCGCTTCTTGTGCTGCATGAACACTGGATTTTCTCATCAGAATTTTAACCATACTAAACCGTACTAAATGGTAATTTCTAGAAGTACTGATTCAGTGTTTGCGATGAATATTCGAGTGTTAGTGGTGATTGTAGGTGTTAGGTGCGCTCTCGCTTGTGTTGACAGAAAAACAGCGAACATTTACCAGTGTTGGTGTAGTTTGGTGTTATTTTTGCTTTATTTTAAACATAAAATATACTCGGTTTTTGTCTACGCATTGCCACCAGTCTTCGTCGGGCGCGTCTGGGTCTGAGTGACTGTGGCGCCACCTCGTCGACGAGTGTTGGAAACAACAGTGCTGGTAGCGGTGGTAAGATGGCGCCAGTGGACGGCCGGGAGACTCGCGTGCGACGGCCATCAACTAATGGTCGCGCCACCAATTCTGGCGTGATTGCGCGTGGAGATGGAGGTCGCTACAGTCTACGAGCTTCTTCATCTGCCAGCCATAATGAGGTACAACCTTGTCTCTCTCTCTCTCTCTCTCTCTCTCTCTGTGTGTGTGTGATAAGGAATGAAAACATCAGTTTTATTAGTGCACAAGTAGAAACGACTTGTTTTATCGCATGTTATTTGCTGATTTAATCGCCGGCTGGTTCTTGTTTTGACGGTTCGATTAATTTGAGTTACCGAGCGAACTGAGCGGCTTGTCGTGCACAAATTCTGCAGTACAAACATGGAGGTTTTCAGGTGGAATGTTGAGAAGTGTCAGTGAGCCAGCGTTGATGCAGCTGCAATTTCTCATCACACTCGAGCCTGTTCCACGCTATAGGCAGTGCTGGCACAGTGTTCGCGCCCAAGTTTCACCGGGTATACATTGTGACAATGAGTGCAGTTACAGCCAACACATTTTAATTAAGTAGACGGTTTAACATCATTAATGGCATTATTTGGCATTATACGCTTGAGTGTTTTGTTAGTATTATGTGAGTGTCACATATTGGCAGAATGTGTATGGTCGCTCTGGTAGCAGTTCATCACGAGCTGTGGTAACCCGTGCTGCTGCACATCATCGACAACAAAAACAACAACAACAACAGCACAATCAGGAGCTGGTCAATTGGCAACGCCGTAAAAACTACGACCCGTTGAAATCGGCGCGCCAAGACAAGTCGCGACGCACTGATTCCAGGTCGGTTTTGTACGCTTCACTAACAACCTTTCTCTCGTGCCAGTAGTTGTGGTGAAATAATAGTAAATTGCTGGTGGATCATCGTGCGAAATATTGTTATTTTGCCTCTCTGAAATATTGTATACATACATATTATGTATATTGCTTATATGTCTGTTGTCGTCAGGTATTATCTATATGCCACAATTGATCATTTTTCAAGCAATTTATTGTTTTTATAGCGAATTAATTAATTTTTAATAACTGGTTTCCCGTGTCGTTTGAGTCATTTACTGTTAGTTTACATCATCATGATCCTCAGTGAATTCTCGTTAAGCATACGTTATATGTGTATCGTGAATACATTAATTTGTATCTTATGATTTATATATTAAATTATTATATCATGAATATTTGTTTATATTCACGTGCGTTCACCAGTGTAAAGTTCCGCCGCTCATGCATCATGGCATCAATGATACATGTTTCATGTCGACATATTACAGCATATTTCTCTCTACCGGTTCTTATTAAGTCCATTTCTCCCACACGCCAGAATTGAACTGAATTACAACCGAACCGAATGATGTACCAGCCTTTTATTTCAGCTTTTTGTGCCTTTTATTAGACATTTTCAAGAATCGGTGATCTGTCTTGAATTATAAATTATTACTGGTATTATACATTTTTACTGATATTATAGATTATAACTGGCAAATTATCACCATTTATCACTGAGTCAAGCTTATCATTACTGAATTGAGCTTATGTAACACATGTTTATATGAGCACAGCTATGACAGATATACATATTTTTGAGCAATGCAACATACTAATTACCATTACACATTGCAGTTTGATAATTTAGTATAATCTAATATAACACGTATAATAAATCGATTAAACATACAATTTAGGTCTTTTTAAGGCAGGTTTAATTTAGGTTGATTGCGTCTTTTTCAAGTGGATATGTATTTATTATGTATTGATTGATATTCCAGGTGCATTTTGATCAGCTATGCTTGAGTTGTACGTATAATCATATAGCTAGTGTGTTGTTGAGCGAGTATCATGTTAGTGTTGGTGTTTGTGAAGCAGTACAGCTTGTGGCGGTGGTCCTCTCAGATCAGCGTCGTTCCACGGCACGGCCGCACTTATGACTGCCTCACTGCCAGCTCGCGCCGACGCCGCAGCCTCGCCACACCTGGCGCACGCCGACTGTTCTGTGTCGACACAGCGGCGCGTGCTGTCGCGTGTCAACAGTCGCAGCAGCTGTCGTCTGGCCGTTGATTCAGGCAAAACTGGCGGCACCACTGTGGTGGCGGCCACCACGGCTGCTCCAGCCGCTAAAAAGGTCCAATTTGTTCGACAAATTCAGTCAGCCTACAAAATACTCTGCCAACTGCGCTCCAAAACCGGCATATCGTGTTGAAATAGCCACGTTTGTTTTAATATGAGTAGTGGGTTTGTAGTATTGTCCCACGAGTCTGCAATGTTTCATGATTGGTCGTTATATTATTGTGTATGTGTGTACTCAGCTATTTGTATATCACAGGAGATGAGCTGTGCTCGTGATGTCCTGTCTTCAATCAAACTTCTAGCCTATTGTCTTCAATTTGCAACATTTCACACTATCCAATCCTACTTTAAATTTTCTTATGCTGTTAGCTTCTATAATGTCGCCTATATAATTTCAGGCATCGATGCAACTGTGTGGGAAACCACACATCTTGACATCTCTCAAACATATAGTTTTTCAGTTTTTTAATTGTACCTCTTGCCTGAATTATCCTACACAGAACAATTCTCTCTGTCTAGCTTTTCATATTCATTGCATGTGGGGAAAAGTAATCAATTCGCCCCTTAGCCTACGTTACAACACCATCGAGTATCTCAACACCATCGAGTATTACAACACCATCGAGTGTTACAACACCATCCAGTGTTAGGCGTTGAATAAGGTTTATTTTGGATTGAGCTTGTACTTCAGGGGGAAATGTGATGGCATGTGTGTGTGTGTGTGTGTGTGTGTGTGTGTGTGTGTGTGTGTGTGTGTGTTTGTAATGAAGGCTCTGGACAACCTGGTGATGGGCACAATTCACTCGTTGTCGGAGAAACTGCGCTGCAACACGGAGTCGCTCGTTTCCAAGCTCAAGTAAGCTTTTTATCCGCCAGCCACTCTCACTGTTTCTGCTAGTAATACGGCGTTATTGCGGCCATGATCAGTGATATGAGGAGTGCCCGTGTGCTCATTGTCACAGACAGACAGTGCAATAAATACGCACCGTGTAATCACTAGAATAAGGCAGCATAAAACACTATTAAACCATGCTTTACATTCGATAATGATTTGTTTTGATACTCAGCGTTGATTACAATTGTAATTTGCTCGTTTAGTCAGATGAACATTAGGAGAAGCAGAGTGCAAGCTGAAAATAGCTAAACTTTATTTCAGGATATGATTATAGGTTGTGATGAGGCTTGCACTTGCGTGCAAACACTAGCAATGTCTCGATAAATCGACATTCAGTGTCATCTCATGTATGCTTGTCTGTGTGTTTTGTACTTGCAGTCTGCATCAATGAGATTCGCAAATTGATCATGTCAATATCACTGATATATACTACACGTACAACTGTATGTGTGTGTATGTGTGTGTGTATGTGTGTGTGTGTGTGTGTGTGTCAGATGCAATTTTGACAGTGATGATGTGCGCTACACGCTGCTGGATGACATTTTGTGTTCGTTGACGTGTCAGTCTCAATGTCAGACGGGAGCCAGTGTGAACAGTGGTAGTAGTGGAGGTCGCACTGCGTCACGAGATCTGGCTGCCACGCTGAAAAACCTGCGAGCTCTGGAACAATCTGTCCAGGGTGACAAATGCTGACATCAACATGTTTCTCCACAAACACATTTCTCTGTGGCGTTGGTGTTGGTGCGTTGGTCGTGAAGGGGTGATGTGTGTAGTGGTGCACGTTTACAGCCGTCAATTATGTATTCAGACTGGCTTCACTTATTACAATTTGGGACCAAACAAAGTAGATATTGAAGCCGCACCCCAATCACTCGGCTATGCCAAACTGAATGAAACCAATCAGTATGTCCCACTTGCATATTGTCTCCAGATATCAGCTGTGCAGGGGTGTGAGACACAATATGACTGTGTATATGGCTGCAAAATACCAACATTTTCATGACTCATTTTGTTTTACACATATGCAACTTTCTTGGTAAATATGCATTATTTCTACGTGATGATGTAATTTTTGACGTGTATATCAGTGGATGGCGGGAAATGAACCCTGCCAAGCTGCTGGCACAATGCCAAACACACAGTGACACAATCCAATGTGTGTGTATGTGTGTGTGCGTGTTGTGGTGTCAGTATTGGAGCAGGTGTTATGCGAGGACGAATGTGAGCTGAGTGAAGTGGAGGATAATGACGATGATACGGCAGCACTGGCCGCCGTAGTCAAACGGTTCGGCGACGAGTTCTTCTAGCGCGCAAACTGACAGAAAACGTGACAGCAACGTGCATTGACATGTTGCACTACATGTGTAAATTGTAAATTGTAAATGTATTGCCAGGAAAAAAAACAGTTCACACGAAAATCATCAGAAAAAAAGCAGACATACGGCTATGTTCGTCGAGCAACTGCTCTTAGACGAACATGTAATAATGAATGAAACGGATTCAATTAACAATCAATTATCACGCGACAGAATATTTACACATGCATACATATACACACACATATACACATATATATACACATATGCATACATATACATACATACATATATGCACATATATACACATGCATACACTCATACATACACACATACATACGTACATACATGCATACATATGCCCAGATCGCATTAAACGCTGAAAAAGATAAACAATGTACAATGTATGATGTGTGTGTGTGTGTGTGTGTGTGTGTGTGTGTGTGTGTGTGTGTGTGTGTGTGTGTGTGTGTGTGTGTGTGTGTGTGTGTGTGTGTGTGTGTGTGTGTGTATGTGTGTGTGTATGTGTGTGTGTGTGTGTGTGTGTGTGTGTGTGTGCAGTGAGCGTCATAAGTGGGCAAGTGTGGTCTGCACTGTGGTGATCGTTGTCGTTGACTGCTTCCAACTAATTAATCACTACTAAAACACGGTGCTTGAACTCTTATGTAGTCGCAATAATTACAAATGTATTTATTTTTCAACAGAGAAGTGTAGTTGGCGGGCAAGTGGATGCGTGTTTGAAGTTTCTTGAGGTGGTGAAATTTCTTCCTAAATCCGAATTATATTTGCGATTGCTTGGCTAGTTTTTCATGCACAAACATCAATCTACTGAAACAATTCTGCCTAATTGCGGCACAGTTATCACTAAAATGATACTTTTCTGCTTGAATGAATCATGCGAATTCACAGGATAACCAGCGAGTGTACCAATGTGTGTTGGGGATCTTTTGCGATACGAAGAGTTGGACACTGGTTGTATGATTGTCTGTGTGTATGTGCATGTAGTTAGGTTTGTGACATAATCCTGTGATAAGACCGCGCATGTTCGCGTGACGTCAAGTACAGGCGGCTGTGTCCATTCTACACGCGCGCACGTTTTGTCGGCGCTCACAATTGATAAATCACCAAATATAATATTGCATGAGAACTTGAATCATGCACGCTAAATATGAACGTTAGCGATAGTACACATGTATATGTACAGTGGTGTGAGTGAGTGAGTGAGTGAGTAAATGAGTGAGTGAGTGAGTGAGATGGTGACACCACAAAGTGCCTTACTGAACAAGTTGCACATTTGCCGGCGGGTAATGTTCTGTGTTCGCACAATTTATTAATATTTTCTACTGTCCAGTCTGCCGATTCTATCAGCAGTAGGTTGAATGCTGTCACCTCTGTAAGGTGCACTGTTGTTGAACGACGCGACCCGCGCGCGTGTGTGTGTGTGTGTGTGTGTATGTGTGTGTGTGTCAGCGCTGTTTTATCTGTAACACTAGGGGCGGTGAGTGATATGTCATGCCCAGACTGATGAAATATAATTCAACTTATTTCCACTGTGTCATTATTGTATGTTTGCGATGGTGCTGAATTGTATGTCCCTCCATTTGCATTATCTTGTAGTTTATATGCTGTTAGAATATGAGTTTGAACATTATTTGCATTTGAAGGTTTAATTAAGTCTTGGAGCCAAGTTGAAACGTTCAGTGGCGCGAACACTTAAACGACAAAACACACATAACACAGAGCACATAGAAAATCGAGGAAAGTACCGTATATTTCGGCGTATAAGACGGTCCTTAAAGTAAAAAAATCACCCTTAAAAATTGTGGGTCGTCTTATACAACCGATATAAAAGTCAGACCTTGAATTCTGCGTACAGAATTTTTCATTTTACATGAAAAAATCAGTATTATTTTGGTTGTAAATATAAATGGTTGATTACAAACACCTTTATTTCTCAATAAGAGTAGGTATTACAGTACAACATCATCAATATCAAAAATCAAACCTGCTCCATATGTATATTCAAAACCCATCAAATTCATCTCCATCATCACTGTCTGTTTCGAAAAGTTTTTCAAATACATCACGAGATTCATCACAGATGCCTAGGCCAAGCAAACATGGTTTCGTCATTTAGCAGTCGTCTTATACAAGCGATATATGATAAATGCATAAAAATTTGCTCTAATTTTGTACCTCCCCTTATTTGACGGTCGCCTTATACGCCGAAATATACGGTAAGTGTGAACGATCCAACTCAGTTTGTTAGGGTGTGTAAATTGTACCGCCACACGAGTGAGGACACCAGGAGTGTCTCCGTCTGTGAACAAACGTTCAATGATGAAATGATTGACAGCTGACAGAAAACCAACTAGAACAATTATGTTAACACTAGAAGAACCGTAGCCGTCAGTTGACGGCTACGGTTCAATTTTCCGGTCCTTCTAGTGGTAATGACATAGCTAAGCTGACTTATTATTATTATTATTATTAATTACAGGTAAATTCAGTAGCATGGGAAGAGTGCAAGCACTATTACCACCCTAAGGTGGCCCCATGTACCGGAAGCGCGCAAAAGATTCAGAGAGAAAGAGAGCTCAAAAAAAAGTCTAGAAAGACAGTTGGAAAGAAAATAATAAATAAATAACAATAAATAATTAACCATCATTCGATAACACTGCATAATGTCACTCCGCCTACGTTCCTCAATGAATAATAACAATCAACAATAAATATGTGATTCAGTAAATAACAACCATCAATAAATAAGAATAAATATTAATATTTGAGTAATCAATAACAATCAAGAACAATAAATATGATTCAATAAGAAACATCCAACAATAAATACAAATATGATTCAATAAGTAACAACAACACAAATAAATATGATTCAATAAACAACAACACCAATACATATTAATCAATAAACAACAGCCAACACTGAGTAAGAGTATAATTTAATAAATAACAACAACCAATAATAAATAGTAATAAATAGAGTAAAATAAGAATATATAAAAATAAATAGAAAATAAATAACAATAAACATGAATACATCAAAATAAATAACAATAATTATGAATAAATAAACAATTAATAAGACTCAACAGTCAGTTTCGCTCTTTCAGTAGCATTTCATTAACTTTGGCCTTGAATTTCATCAAATTGTTCTGCGAGAAAGCCTCCTCCTTCAACGTGTTCCAAGTAGCCACAGTGGCCGGAAGAAAGCAACGTTGGAATTGCTTTGTACGACAACGAATTGGAGTCATGAACTGGGAATGCTGTTTGGATATAAACCGTGTGCTTCTTGCTGCCACGAAATCATCAGGAATTAACTTGCTTATCGGATGATGGTCGTTATGTTTGATCTATGAAGGTCAGCATGCACACGCTACTGACCTTTCGACGATGGCAAAGATAACCAAGAACCAAGTCACCACAGAGGAACTTGCAAGTTCTAACAACTGTTGATGAGATTGGGGTGACAATCCGCAGCAGAAGACCACACTGGGGCGCAGTACTCCAGAATTGGCAAAATGAAACAGCGAAAACAACTTTTTGAGATTGTGCTGCTACCGAACATCCGATATGCTTTTCTTATAATTCCGAGTTTCCGCGATGCCGAACAAACTAGCCTTCCGAATGTGACTCTCAAATGTCAGTTTTGAGTCTACATGTACTCCCAATATTTTGAGCTCATCACACACGCTGAGTTGGGCGTCATTAATGAGGATAGCTCCATGTGAAGGTTGAAGGGTACGTGACCTAGAGACCAACAAGCATTAGTAGAAGGCTTAACCACTTTGTCACATTTGTTTACATTATCCCCCTTGCCCCTCCCCCCTCTGACGTCACCCCCCTCTGACGTCACCCCCCTCTGACGTCACACTTAACCTAACTTTTTTAACCTAACTTTTTTTCTTTTTTAACCTAACTTTTTTTTTAACCTAACCTAACTTTTTTTAACCTAACCTAACTTTTTTTGTGTATACCTAACCTAACTTCTTTGTGTATACCTAACCTAACTTTTTTAGTTTTTTTAACCTAACCTAACTTTTTTAGTTTTTTTAACCTAACTTTTTTAGTTTTTTTTTAACCTAACCTAACTTTTTTTTTGTATACCTAACCTAACTTCTTTGTGTATACCTAACCTAACTTTTTTTTAGTTTTTTAACCTAACCTAACTGTTTTTAGTTTTTAACCTAACCTAACTTTTTTTAGTTTTTTAACCTAACCTAACTTTTTTTAGTTTTTAACCTAACCTAACTTTTTTTAGTTTTTTAACCCAACCTAACTTTTTTTAGATTTTCAACCTAACCTAACTTTTTTTAGTTTTTTAACCTAACCTAACTTTTTTTAGTTTTTTAACCTAACCCAACTTTTTTTAGTTTTTTAACCTAATCTAACTTTTATTAGTTTTTTAAACTAACCTAACTTTTTTCTTTATTATATGCCTAACCCAACTTTTTTTCTTTATTATATAGCTAACCCGACCCAACCCAACTTTTAGTTTTATTTCTTATTCTTCCTTTCTTATTATATTTATTCTTTATTCTATACCTAACCCGACCCAACCCAACTTTTAGTTTTATTTCTTATTCTTCCTTTCTTATTATATTTATTCTTTATTCTATGCCCAACTTACATTTTTTTTTCTTATTCTTCCTTTCTTATTATATTTACTCTTTATTCTATGCCCAACCTAACTTTTTTTCTTTCTTATTCTTCCTTTCTTATTATATTTATTCTTTATTCTATACCTAACCTAACTTTTTTTTTCTTTATTCTATTCCTAACCCGACCCAACCCAACTTTTAGTTTTATTTCTTATTCTTCCTTTCTTATTATATTTATTCTATATTCTATACCTAACCCGACCCAACCCAACTTTTAGTTTTATTTCTTATTCTTCCTTTCTTATTATATTTATTCTTTATTCTATGCCCAACCTAACTTTTTTTTATTTCTTATTCTTCCTTTCTTATTATATTTATTCTTTATTCTATGCCCAACCTAACTTTTTTTTCTTTCTTATTCTTCCTTTCTTATTATATTTATTTTTTATTCTATACCTAACCTAACTTCTTTTTTTCTTTATTCTATTCCTAACCCGACCCAACCCAACTTTTAGTTTTATTTCTTATTCTACCTTTCTTATTATATTTATTCTTCATTCTATACCCAACTTTTATTTTTTATTTCTTATTCTTATTTTCTTATTATATTTATTCTTTATTCTATGCCCAACTTTTATTTTTTCCTTTATTTCTATTTTATGTCACGATACTCATTATATCGGGATCGCCAAGTCGATGTTTGGCAGAGACGAGAATATAATAATTTTCAATCATACTTGAAATATGTATAGAAAACGGCTTGACTAAATCGGTCGCAAAGACAATGCACAATATTCATGTTGTATTCAAACACGTTGAAGTTCTTGATAGTAAAATGTCCCGGTAATCAAATTTCCATCATCATCACATAGCTTATACATGGGAATTGATCGACGTTTGTATATGGAAGAAATTTTGAACGTTTCGTTGCTAAATGTCTGTCGATATCCATTTTCAAACATAGTTTTCGGTATAAACATTCGCACATTACTTTTTGGTTAGTGTTTTCATCACGTGTTGATTTGATACATTGATATCGCGAGGTGTCATACCGGTTGATGTACAGGTGAAGTATGTCCGGTGAAGATCAGTCTAAATATATCGTACGTTTAATATATCAAGTCTCCAATCCCTACGTCCGTATTTCGCATCATCTGCAATATCTCAGAAAAGTGTGTGAAAATCCCTGGTCATTTGTTGTCCCACGTTTCTATAATTCACTTCCATCTCATATCCTTCTATCTCCATCTTTCTTCGCTTTCACTTCATATCTGTACACATACTTGTTCTCTAAATAATTTAATCCCACATTGTCCTACACCCCATGCTAAAAATTTAGCCGCTCAATGTGCACACTCATCTTTTGCTTGTTTTTGTTTTCACGTATTTTTTGTGCACTGTAATCATTTTTTTTTTCTTCTATATCTACCTGGTTATCTTTGTACTGATTGTATATATATGTGTGTGTGTGTGTATTCTAATGATTATTTATTGCGCTCTGCGCTTGTCTCATATTGCGTCGACGTGTAGCTGTTTTTTTTTTTTTGCTCTGATATATTTTTGTTCTTTTTGAATCGCACCACTGCTGCTATGTTAGCCAAATCACATACATGCATGGTGTTGTTAGAGGTAGATGTGAAAGTTCGAAATAGGTGTATATATTTAAGTTTGTATTTCAACTGAATTTTCAATTATATTATAAGCTTTTAAAAAGTGGTATTTGTATAACGAATTTATTATATTGTATTATGAGTTTAATTTTTATTCAGTACTTTATGAGCTTGACCATTGCATGCAAACTTTCAGCTTATTACAATGATATACGCAATATATATATATATATATATATATATATATATATATATATATATATATATATATATATATATATATATTCATTGCATAAAATTGAACTAAATCATGTCAATGTACAAAAACAGTTTGTAGCCATCACATGTATTTGTCGCGCGTATGTTCATAGACAAATAGGCGAACGAGATGTTTTCAATGTTTGAGTGTGGACACTATGAATCAGATTGTTGTTGAGTAGATTTGGAAAGTCGAAAGACATTGTCGAGACAGCGTAGATACCGTTAGACGCCAGGCTTTGGATCAAGTAACGTGTGCCATGTAGTGTTCATACCTGTACACAATAGGTTGACGTAGACGTTGTCGGATGCCCGGCTATGGATCAGGTAGTTGCGCCGTGCATATTGCCAGCACGTGATGTAAGTTTAAATCGTGAAGTGTCGGCGTCAGAACTAGAGAATGTTCTTGTCTCTCGGTGTTGAATTTTCGCTTGGAGTGGATATAGGACAATTATCATAAACACTACTCGTCCAATTTCTTTACGGTCATCCTTATGCAGGTATCCTTCACAGTCTACAAGTATGATCATAGTTTAAAAAGTTGATTGTCGATAGCAGAATAGACATAAAACAGAATCGTGGATACCCTTGCACAAAGAGAGCTGTACTGTCACACACGCCAGATTTTGACGTCTGAATCACAGTCTAGTGTATACAAATGTGAGATTTGTTTATGTAAGCGTAAGGCCCGGTTTTTGTCGGTAAGTTCATAGGGTTAAAACACTAGGCGTTCTTATATCACTGCCCTTCTCAAATACTTATTAATTTCAACTTGGAAATATTCGCTGTCATACAATAGTATATTGTTATACCAAGTTGATTCCAGGGCGATACTTTACCAAAAGACCTCTACCTAACACCGCCACTGGATATATTCACAAGAGGTATGACTTGCATGTCGGTATTTGAAGCTTGAATAAATTATGTCACTAAAGGTAAAACTTAACAAGTTTTTTACACTGGTGTGCACTGGCGTCATCGAGACGCATCAGGAATTAGTCGAATCATTGATCGTCTCCTCGTGATGGTCAGTTGGAAGTTAGTGTAAAAAGATGTGTGTTCATCGTTCGTCATATATATGTGTGTGTGTGTTTTTTTTTTTAATGTACATTAATAGTTGAACTAATATTTTGACTCTACGTGTTGGAAATGTCAGAAAAAGTTTACAGATAAGGCGTTATCGACATGTTATCTTTCAATAGTGAAAAAAGTGTGACACAATGGGATTGACGCTTTCTAGTGTTTTTGGAAAAAATAATATAACTGCTTTGAGGTCGACTATTTTTTCGTCGGTGGCTTGGTCTTATACCAATTGATACACCGTGCTAATACTTGTGCTGAAAATATATATATTTGTGAAATACTTGGTTGCACCTGTATATAGGTCATGGTAAAACTAATAATTTATTTTTTAATTTGTTTCTATTTCATACTTGTGTATTAATTTCAAACAACAAACTATTCATTTTCTGTCTAATGTCTGAACTTTCTGTCTAAACTCTAATGTGTTTAAACGGTATCCTAGCCTCAATATCGCTGTCATAATCGGTATCATAGCCTGAACTAATATATGTGTATAACAGAATCAGTCAATAATTGTATAGTTTGTTACATTGACAAACGTGAGGGGAGTAGTTAAAATTGGAAAGTTCACCTGATATATTGAAGTGTGACAAAGTAACAGTTATGAACTATATAATAACATGTCAATGAGCGCCTCTCCTGTTGTTCTAGACTTGTGAGAAATGATTCTTGTTCAAATGTTTTATCGTTGTGGAAATGATATCGCTGTGGCAAGTTTGAATATGACAAACGGTAGCTGGATGTAGAGTGAAACAAGTCAATAGTTTCCTAATAGAGCATAGAACAATATCATCGGTTCGTATCTCTTTTTCGAAAAATTCTGCAAGTATGTTTACATGTTTTTATATTAATTTCTGAGTATGCAACTGATTATATAAGATGTTATTTATTGTTGTGTTATACACGCTAGTTTTTATTGTTTTAGTATCATCAGTGTCATTTTTGCTGGCTCTTATTTTCTTCTATGATGAATTAATATTA